>JAWNNL010000058.1:0-69944 GCA_035045005.1 Liodrosophila aerea
TTATTGCTTTACACACGAAGCTGGTCTGGTTAAAACGTGCCTCATTGGTAATTGGCGAAATGTTTTTGGCCATTAAAACTGCACGCATCAATTGAGGCAAGAGTCACACACACCCACACACACACGCATTAAAAAAAGGCCAAAACATTTGACTTTTCTTTTATGCGCTCAGTCCCGGTGAGTGGCGTCTGGTTCTCAATCATTGAGGCGAGCATTTCTCGACTGTCTGCTATACTATATAAATATATAATTCATGTCTGGATATACATATTTATAGCAGTCTGAAAGCCATCATAATCAGCATCAGTGTCATATGATTTTTGGGGTTTAGTTCATTTTGTATTTAATTTGATTTCGCTTGTATTTGTATTTGTATTGTATTCTCTGTGGCTGGGATAACCAATGACCTGGAAACAATTTATACTACTCTATGGTGTGTGCGTGTGTGTGTGTGTGGGCAGTACAGAGCAGGGGTAGTCACTTTGACAGGCTGCTCGACGAGTATCTGCGACAAGGACATTTATTTCTTGCTGATTTCATTCTATTGCCAGCCCTGGTTGTCCCCCCTCCCTCCTACACAGTAGGTTCCCTGTCGACTGTTCTCAATAAATGCGAAATAAACACTAAATGTGTAGTTGCTTTGCTTCCACCCCCACTCTCAGTCCCACTCCCAGTCCCACTCCAACCCTAACTACTACTCACCCCTCCTTTCTATCTCACTTCCCGTTCCTTCTCCCACTGCCGCTTCTTCTTCTTCATCTTCTTGTTCGCTTGCTTTTTTGCTGATTTGAAGCTTTTCCTGTTGGCAACACCTCTGAGAGTCGCCCCGGCATCAGCTTAGCTTTTGTCCTTGCCTTTGGCATGTTTGTCCCTTGGTTTGCCCCTTCTTCCTGCCTCCCCCCTCCCCTGTGCCATGCAATGTTCTTTGCTTCGCAGTAAATTATCCTTACGCGAGGGTCGCCATTTGTCGTGTTGAATCAAAACTTTTGTCATAATTTTCACAAAAAAAAAAAAAATATATAAAAATAAAAATAGAAATGAAGACGAAATTTCGTTGAACTTTTTAAAGGTATCTTAACTTGAATTAGAATCTTAAGCAACTAGCTTGGATTTTATATAGTAGTTGGTATTATGTCTGCAAAGTTTCTTACTTTTTTACAACTCTTTTATCTTTATTGAAATCGTTTAAGACAAGAGCGCGGAAAACTCTTTGGGAAATCTATTAAAAGCAATGGCAGTTGACTGAATGCAAAACACTGAAATTTAATAATGTATCGATCGAAATATTTACTTCGACTTGTATAATATAGGGATTCCTGAAACTGATTTTGATTTTCTAAAAGCAAATCAAAAACAAATCAAAATTTGGTTGCAGGAATCCCTATAATATTACACAGATTTTGAGTTACATGACATTCAGCTTTTGTGCGGAAGTAAACCATATTTAAAATAATCGAAAATTTATCAATATTTTAAGTTATATGTTGTTCAGCTTTTGTGCGGGAGCAATGCATATAATAATATAATTCTTTTGTATACGAAATATATATCAATTTCATTTCATTTAAATTTGAAGTGCTATTCAGATTTTGTGAGGGAGTAAAGCAATTGTCAACCCAGGCTATTCATGGCATTCAGCTTTTGTGGGGGGTAAGAAAATATAAATAAAATTATCTATATAATTTGCATCGTATAGGGATTCCTGAAACTGATTTTGATTTGCTTTTGATTTGCTTCTAGAAAATCGAAAATCAGTTGACGGAATGATTTTTTTTGCGCAATGATTTGATTTTGATTTGCTTCTGATTTTCAGAATCATCTGGCTGCCTTGCCGAACCAGTAGCTTCGTCCACTTCAAGTCCCTGGTCCTCTTTCTCTTCAAATTCTAAAACATATTTTAAAACTTTAAATAATTCAGTAATTTATTATAAAATTGCAGAATGCTTGCAAAGTATTCCATTTTCAAATAACTGTAATAAACACCAAGAGTTGCAACATAGTTTTCTATGTAGTAAACGGTCACACAAGGGTGAAAGGTCTCACAGCAAGATAATCAAAATCAAAATCAGCTACGGAGCTGATTATGCTAAAACTTTTAGTGTGACCGTCATTTCCGTACTTTCTTTGGTCACACACAAAATTTTGTATGGAACAGCTGCGAACAGCTCATTGTCATAATCAAAATCAAACCAAAAGCAAATTAAAATTAGTTTCAGGAATCCCACTAATATTTGACAATATAACGATATAAATTGGAGTACTGGTTGGCAGAAACCTGTTAAATTCCATGCTATTTAGCTTTTGTGTGGAAGCAATGCAAACATAAAGTATCCATTTCATATGTAACATGGCAATCAGCTTTTGGGCGGGAGTAAAGCAGACATCAGTCGTCTAATTCAAATGCTGAACGACAAATTGGAATATCGGTATTGAAAAGTGAATCAAATAGTACAGCAACTGTTTTTAAATTTGTGTGAAAACGAAACCAGAACTTTTGAATTTCGTTTATTTATTTATAGTATAAATATATTTAACCTAATTTACATTCTAACTAGTATAACGCTAATCCCCAAGGTACAAACATACATACAATAAGTTTCTATACAAATATCACTTTTTCGCCTGTATTCAATGCATTTTAGACACGCTTTTCTATTGTCTAGGGTCGTCTGAGAGTGAGGTCTTTCAGCAAAATAAGATTGTATGAATTATTATTACTTGAATACGGTTTCAATTTCCTTTTGGCGTGAGTTGGGGGCATGGACAACGGGGGTGGGGGTACAGTTTCCACAATGCCAGGTCAGTGCGGAGAGCTCCATTTGACGGAAATCGCAAAAGTCAGCACAAAAAAGGAAGTAGAGGAAGAAATATGAAAGCAAGCGATCCCTAGAGTTAACTACAATTGCGCGGGGAAGCACTCAGGGGAGCTTAGGGGAAGCCCCAACACAAATGCCAGGAGCGGCGCTGTCTGTCTGTCAGTCTGTCTGTCAGTCAGTCAGTCAGTCAATCTTCAGCAAAATTCGCTCAAAATCAAATTTATTTGCCAAACCACACTGAAATTATGACGGCGATGAAGCAACTCCGCACGTACAGGCATGGTGTACGTGGGGATTGGAGAGGGGGGAGTGGTGGGGTGGTGCAGGAACGCTTGGAATGGTGTAGTACGAGAGGAACGATTGGAAACACATGTGCGTTTTATTGCATTCGCAGAAATATGCGTTCGTTTCGCTCTACACCCTGCCACGCCCATAACTATTAACGTTGTCAACGCCCTTCAGTGGGTGGGGGTGTAGTGGGTGGTGGAACTTGGTATTGTCTGACTTATGCGTACGTTCGAGTATTTTCATTCATTTCTATTTCCAAGGTTTTTATTTTATTTATTTATTTCGCCCCTCGCTTGGCCAGCATGTGGAAAGAAGAAGCAAAGGCGAAGCAGGAGAAGTGCAAATAGAAGAGAGAATGAGAAAAGATTTTTATTTTATGCTCTCAGTATGTTGTAAATCTTGGCTGCTGTTGATGAAATGAAACGAAATTAAGAAATTTTCTATTTTTTCCCTCTGCTCATTCGCTTTTTTCTTCTTGTTGGCAATTTCTTCCGGTTGTAATGAAAGAAACGCCACACTGAAACAAATAATGGATGCTGATATGTAAATGAATATATGTGCATTCAATTAATCGATAAATTAACGAATCGATACGATGGAAGTAGGTCTTTTCGATAAACTAGTATATTCATATGTAAAGTAAAAGTAAAGTAATGTGAATATCGTAGTATTTCTTTCAGTGTATTTCAAATATTCCTTTGGTCCTTCCAGTTCTCTGGCCGGTTGTTCGGCAATAAATGTCTGCCTGACATTCATAATGAAATCATTTGGTATTTATTATTTCGTTTATGTGGTTCCCCCTCCATTTGAGATATTGCCCTCATTTGCTCCGTTGTTAACGGCGACAGTTGCTGTCCTATATGCCATAGACCGACCGCCCACCCCCCTCACTCGTAATCATGCCTCTTACTTCAAGTTCAACTGAATTTTTATTACAAGCATATTGAATTTATGTGCAAATTTCCCCAACTAAATCTAAGAACTGCAAAATTTCATCGAAAGTGTTGAAATGTGTCCTTTATTACTTTTGCACTCTTTCAAGTATTAAATTTCTAATTCAATTTGAAAACATTTGAATTTGCTAACATTTATATTATTGATATCTAGAATTTTTAAACCCTGTACTTTAATAAGTATAAAAGGGTCTATTAAGATTGTGCAACTGACATTTGTGTGTAACAGGCAGAAGGAGGCGTGGTAGACCCCATAAAGTATATATATTCTTGATCAGCATGACGCGCTGAGTCGATCTACCCATGTCCGTGTGTGCGTCCGTCGTCTGCCTGTCTGTCCGTCCGACCGAGATCTCGGAAACTATAAGAGCTAGAGACTCAATTCTTTTTTTGTTTGGTTCCTGTATTATATAGGCAGGGCAAGTTTATGTTTTAATTTGATATCTCATCCCCCTCCCCATCAAATTTGCAAAAATGTTCTTAGCATGTACAGTTTTAGAGTCAGTGGATTCTCAATCGGATAATAAACACCAGAGATATGGGACACACAATTTTCTGTACTAGGCATTTGGCTTTGGGAGGGGGGGAGCCACAGTGTACGCGGCCACTAGGGCGTATGCGTGATTTTTGATTGTAAGTATGAATTTCTGTTTGAGTATTGGTTATTGTTTGTATTTGCATGTTTATTTGTATGTATAAGTGTATGTGTGTGTGTATAAGTCCATGTGTATGTGTATGTGAGTATGTACATATATGCTGCTGCTATTATCGACGCCCATGGCAGATCAAAGTCCAGGGTCTCCTACTGTCAGTTGCGTCCGACTGTAGCTTTCTTCAATTTTTACCATTCCTATATTTAAAAGCACAAAATAAGAGTTCGTAATGAGCGATAACAAAAGTGAGTATAGGCTAGACGGCAGTGATAGATTTGTCGATAATAAAAACTCGCAACTGGTCAATCGAAATTCCGTAGAGTTGAAACGACCGATGCATCAATCAATACTAAAGATAAATAACAAATTAACATTACGATAGTCCCTATCGATAGTTGGTACTAACGCCTATAGTATGCCAACTGTAATACAGGGTAGTATCTCGACTAGCATGCGGCTTATAGACCCATTCTTGATTGGTTTTTTAGTTGAGTGCCGTGTTGGTTCTAACGGGATTTATTTGAATGTACCGTTAAATTCTCTAGCACAAAAACGACAAGGAAATGGCAAATTTATGGCACAGCCCGTGTTCGTGGTTTTGGTCTGAGCTCGAACCCTACCGAAAGGAAAAACATCTAAGACCAATGGGAGTGAAAACCTCCGGAGTAAACAGTAACCACAAAGAGGAATTCTGATTATTGAAAATCGAAGTTGCGGTTTTATTTGCCCTTTGCCTGTTTGCACTTTTTTTACAGCATTTTCTTTACGTTTTTCGCACTTGTTTCAATTAAACAAATTGGAAAATATGAACCCCAGAGCTTGTGGGCTTGCGGTTGATTGTAAGTAGGGGGGAGCGGTGTCAGGCGTGAGCTTAAAATGCGCAGTGGTTAGGATCTAGCTACATTTTGTTTTACATTTCACACACACACATACACACACACACAACGACAAAATGGAAATTTTTTGCCAGAGGAAATGCTTGGGGACAGAGACCGATGTGAGCTTCGGGGTTTCATTTGCTGTTCAATCCCTGCAATGTCGCGGTCTGATATAGCAGCTTCATGACATTTTTATTTGTGCTCCAAGAATGTTTTGCATTTTGAATATTTTTGTGAGGGCAAAAGTGGCAGAGCACTGCTGTGGGATTTTATTACTTGGGTTCACTTCTGCTCAAGGTGCGTGGCAGGAGGAGAGGAGAGGAGAGGACGGGAGAGCGCTGCTGTGATGTGTTTGTTAAGTTGGCACAAGGTGCCACACACAGATTTCTTTGCGGCCTGGCAATTTATGTCTATGAAAATTTCCCAAAGAGCAATTTCGCTGCCTTGATGAGGATACCCTTGGCGCCCAGGTATAACGATTTTCTCAGTCAGTGTGAGCAATATAATTTACAACAACATAGTATGTATCAATATCTAAACTCTTTGGCCTGACTGACTGACAGACTGACTGATGTGGTGCTACCAACTCACAGCCTAGCGGTAAGACACAGCAACCTTCCGGGAAATGATACCTTATGGCCCATTGGTATACACTAAGGACTCCATTTTGGGAAAATGCATCATAAGTGGAAACATTCTGAAGTCAAAGGTTACTGCAAAGCGAGGGTTTGGCGCGTTGCATTGAGTGTTGCCAAATCGGTTGCAAGGGAAGGATCAAGGTTCAAGCGACACGATTATAATATATATTTTTTCGTGTTAATTATTTTAAATTCATGTTTTAATAATTCTATTTTTTTATTAAAAATAAATACAAAAAAAAAAAAAAAAAATACAAAAGAACTAAAAGTATGTAGAATAAGATTACATTTAAAAACGGAATATTCAGGCCTGTTCCCATTTACGAATTCGTTCAATCGATTTACTTTTTCAAAAAGATGGGGTTCCAAATTTCAATTCATCGTTTTCGATTAGCTTCATATTTGGTCCATTTCGATATAGATTAACTTTGTGTTTAAGTACAATAAACATTTGCAATTCTTGAAAACGATACATCGAATTTAGGAAGCCAATTTTTTTCAAAAAGTAAATCGATTGAACGAATTCGTAAATGGGAACAGGCCTGATTTCTTAGGTAAATGTTAATTGATTAACACAATTAAATTTAAAATTATTCTATTGAATTTTAAAGAAATTCAAACTCCCTAGTAAACATTGAACTTTTGAAAGTGTATTTCATGTTACACCTTACCCAATTTTAACCTGCATGCCCTTAGGACACACACATGTGACTCACTTTGTTTATAAATTCATTTATTAAAAAACGAACGCGAAATCAATCAAGTTGATTACTTGGTGTACAAATAGATGGCCACAATGAGACCGTATAGTCCCAGTACTTCGGCAAAGATCAGTATCAGAATCATGCCCACAAATAGACGGGGTTGCTGAGCCGTTCCCCTGACTCCGGCGTCGCCAACAATGCCAATGGCAAATCCTGCGGCTAGACCAGAGAATCCCACAGCTAGTCCTGCAGCCAGATGAATGTAGCCCTTGCGGATGGTATAGGATTGGGATAGGGAACCAGCAATTAACACGGACACAACCAGGCCATAGATGGCAATAATGCCAGCCATCACCACGGGTATGATGCACTTCATAATCAGCTCGGGCCGCATTACAGCCATGGCAGCTATACCAGTACCAGACTTCGCTGTGCCATATGCAGCTCCCAGGGATGAGAAGATTATGGCCGATGCCGCGCCCATTCCGCCAAAAAATAATGCATACGGCGGCTTCTCCTCCTCGTTCTCCACACCAGATTCACCCATTTATTCCTTTTTTTATTTTCAATTCTTAAAATTTAACGAATCAAATGCGTTTAGAATTTGTTGAAGGCTTTACAATTTTCTGTAGAAGAAATTTATTTCAATTTGCTTTGGAAAACTTGAAAGTAATTCCATGGCAATTGAAACAAGTGTTATTTTAAAAGATTTAAGAAAATACTTAAAAACTAAACGGTTCTTGTAATCGATACTAAACGTTGCTAAAACATATTAATGTTGTCAAGTTGCCATAAAAATATGAATAACTTCATAAACCGGGCTCATAATATATTCCATTAGAACATTAAGCTTTATTACATTTTTGTATTTTCTAGATCAGGACTGTATCAATATCTAAATCTCGCAAACTATAGGAACTCTAGCTACCGTATTTGTGATTTAGGTTCTAGATTTTTGATACCTATTTCCATCCCATAAAAATATGAAAAATAATAACGTACGAGTATACTTGAAAATTATTTTAAAATAAATTAATATAACAATAAATACAGCAATTACATTAATAGCACTAAAGATCACTAATATATTACAAGCACTTTTAGTTCCAAATCTCCTTATTTACTACATAGCTTTAATTTAAAAACAGAGCTCTTAGGATAGTCCCATCATTATTGAACTTTTGAGACCGGAAACTTTTGATTGTATGAAATCACTAGACTTTTCTCATAGTGTACACTTGATAAGTTGGTTATCAAGAATCCTAACCTTTTTGAGATTGGATGTCATATTCTCGGATGTCATTTTAGAAAGAAAAGATTATCTCTAAATAGAAGAACCCAATTTTAAATAATAGAGAAAATAAACCTTAAAAAAGCAAAACGAAAAAACTAAATAATAATAAAATATTAAAATAGTACAGATAAAAGAAAAAACATTATTATATCTGCGTTTTAAAATAGGTTGGGTCTCAGATACTGACAAAAAGTAGGATTCTGTTGCCTAGTGTAGGCAATAATGATGTAATGTAATAATGATACATTTCCAGCTGAAGAGTGGATGTCTCATTGATTTAAAGCCCTCATAAAGTTGGATAACTTAAATAAATAAAAGCTATTGTTATTATTTTTTGTAAATGTATTGAGCAGCCCTCGCTGGGTTGCGTCAGCGGCATTTTGTTGGCAAGATATATGTACATTCGCATTAAAGATTTATGTAGCGCTGGGATTTGCTGCGAGAACAACACGAAACTTGTTCTGTCCCAGTGTCCTAGCTCCAGGATTAAGCTATTGTTGTTGCTGCTGCTGCTGCTGCTGCTGCTGCTGCTATTGTGCAACTATAAATCGTTTATGTATTTTGTTGAGTGCGAGAATTTATCGCCGAAGCTGGAATATGGGAGAGAGGAATCACAAATAAATACAAATAAATCAAAAGCAATTCGAATTGAAGAAATTGAAAGGGAATTATGTATGCTATATGTACCATATATATATACGGGGCATATACTATTGTGGAATACATATGTATGTACAATTGTTGTAGTTGGGCAAAGTGTGCGAAAATTGATGTCTTCGCTCATAAAAATGAGGCTTCAATAGAGGAATCGGCCTGAAAAGGCACAACTGAATAGGTCTCTATGTGCGTATGTTGTTTCTGCTTTTTTTCGCTTTTGTTGAAAGCAACATTGTAAATTTTATGACTTTTTTATGCGTTGAAATCTATAAATTATGTAAACTGACACTGACAGCTGTCAACCGAAGGGCTCTCGCCCCTACCCCCTGCCCTTGCCACTGCCCCCTACCCCTTGGCACTCAGCATCTTGCTGCAGAAACCAGAAACGCTTGCAAGTGACACATGTGTCAAATGGCCTCTGAAAATTTCGCTATGAAACTTCAACTGAAATCCCACCCATACCCCTCCCACTGAACCCCTACCCCTACCCCTGTCCCTACTCCCCGTTTAATAGTAGAGTGTGAGGCGGGGAGGGGGGCAAGAACAACTGATGACTCGAGATGATTAAATGATTGCGTGGCAGCAATAAAAAATTGATGCTTCGTATTATTGCTAATATATATATAAACATACACATATGTACACACTACATACTCCAAGTGGCACCCCCTCCCCCGAAGCAACAGTAAAACAGTTATGTTATTTGCGTTGCGTTTTGCTTTTATTGCGCTTTACAGTGGGTCATAAGTGTTCTCTTTTTACCATTTATTTCAACTAGCAGCATTTGCTGCCTTAGAAGTACTCAAAATGCTGTTAAAATGCTCGGGCCAAGCTCTTAAGATGCTATATAAATCAAATTAAGAGACAATCGTAAATATATATTTTTTTTTGCCTTTTTTTACTGCCTATATTTAATATATTGGCGTACTAGAATTTGCATAACATTCCACTCTTTACGTAGTAAATATTCCCAACATTATACAAACATTTTTGAATGTTTTAAAAACCAAATAAAGCTGAACATAATTGTGTATTCGTGTTACCTCAAACCCTTTAGAGGGAATTATTAAATAAGAAATATGTACAGTATCCAACTTGTCACCACTCACTAGAAGGCCTGAAAATAGGGGTGGAGACGTTGAAGCTTACATCTAATTATAATATTATTTTTATTATTTTTATTTAAATTAGTATATTGGCATTTCAATAATAAATGAATATTGATTTGTACTCTGATATCCATAGTAGATTAGAATATTTTAAAAAGTGGAAAGTCCTATAATAAAATGACATAATTATACATCACATTCTACTTTACTATTTTTTTTTATTTATATGAAAATCAGTACATATTTTAACAAGTATTTTAGGTAAATATGTTTTAATTTATTTAAATATACTTTTAATACAATATGCTAAACATTATTTTTATTTTTGTTTAACCTTGATATTAATATTTATTTACGTAAATGTATGTTTCGTACATCATAGCATAATCTGCATTAGAAATCATATAAATATATCTTATTATCTCTTATTAAATTAATGATATATATTTATTTTAGCTTCAATTTAAAAAACATCATATTTGTAGAGCATTATATTCCACATAATTATTATATTTTCCTATAAATATTTTACTTTATATGATATTCTTTTGCCTAAAGCATAAAAACTACATATTTATTATTATTGTTATTATTATAAGTCATAGAAATGTGTGCTACGATCTGAAAGATATTTTTTCATCTATCTGCATAAATATTTGTACAGCGTATTATATATATTATTTATATATTTGTATATTTTTATATATATGTATTTTAGACTTTTCTAATGAAGATTCTGAACAATCTTTTACTTTCATTTCAACTCCAGCTTAATTTAAGTAGCAAAATAGATGTATATATTTGGTTTTCTTAACTTATTTACACACTTTCTTATAATATACTTGTCTTTAGGCAATTTCTTCAGCTTGGCTGACTCCTTGACCTGCTTCCTCTTCCTCTTTCACTTCCGCTTCTAGAGTTCTCACAGTCTTCATATGCCATTAACCTTCTTCTATTTGGAGAACTGATTCAGTGCGTTCCTGTCAAAGTGCAATAAATGCTGGAGTAAGGGTATGTAGTATATGGTGTGGTATGGTACGGTATGGTTAGATATGGTTTGGTATGGTATGGTATGGTATGGCATGGTATGATATGGCATACAGTCCGGGTCTGGCTTGTACCAAGTGGCAGCAGTAAAATAACAAACGAAAGGAAATTAACCAAAAATAAATTAACTGGAAAATGCGGCCAAAAGGGTTTTTCATTTACGCTTTTCTCTCTCACCCGCCTTCTTCCTCTGCCTCCTTTGCTCTGGGGTGTCAACTGCGGCTGTGACAATGTGAATGTGTGTGTGTGTGTGGCTGTGTGTGAGTTTTGTTGGGATTCCCAAATGTGCTCTCAACATGCAATTTTTATTATTGAGTCGCGTTGTGTCGTGTCAGCGCGCAGCTTTTCAGCATTTTCCGCTCGACGAGTCGCGAAAATGCCATTACTGTCAATCAAGAGGACGACGACGGAACAGAGAAAAAATCCAACCGAAAATCCTGGAATGAAATCAAAAACATTAAAGCTCTGTTCGCTGACTATGTATATGCACAAAAAATGGAAACTGTTAACCCGAGCATGCCCACACCCATATATACCCTATGGAGATACCCTAGAAACCTGAAGAAAACCCGTTTGGTAAAGTTCTCAGCAAAATGCTAATAACTATTTGTCAATAAAATAAATATTATATATTTTTAAAGTTTTCAATACAGTATACTCCACATTCTAGAAGAGTATTTTTAATAGACAGACCTCTGGCTAGGTGCTATAAAAAGCCGTCTATAACTGGGGACTAGGGGGGCGAGGGAGTGGGAGCTGACACAAACACGACTGGCCACTCAGGTGACAGTAATTTCGCGCCATCGCCAAAAAAAACGCCCCCCTCCCCCCTTGGGCAGGAGTATAGTTTAGGAGCTTCGCGTGTCACGCATCCATTTCAATATGGCGGCAGATGGAGAGGCCCGAGAGGAAACAGAAATTGAAAATTGTTAGGCCGAAGAGTGATTGCCAACATGCATCGCATACATTGGCGTGTCAGATCTAACGATTTAGGCACTACATCTAGTAGTCTGTCCCCCCTCCCCCCAGCGGGCACACGAGCGGAGATAGAGTTGAGGCTGTACTGAGCGAAAATTTATGAAATATTAAAATGAAATGTTTGCTGCTGAAATGTGTTTGGAAAATATCATTATAATATCGCATAAATCAAAGCCAGATTGCCAGATTGGCTGATATTGAGCAACTTCTGTTGAACATTTCACATAATGATTTCTCTCAGTGTGCCGCTGAAGTTTAGATATATCTTTTATTATGTAGTTTTGTGTCATCGTAAAACTGTCGGCTATTACTTGATTGTCCTTCATGAAAAGCCATAAAGCCGCTGACAGCTCCAAAAGAAGTTAAAGAGGAGAGTGCGATATGAAAGAGGAGAGGAAAAAAATAAACCAGAAAGCAGAAAACGAGAAACGAAAAACTCTATGAACAGCCTACGGGCCCATTGTAAAATGATTTAGTCTCTCTCTTGCCTTTTCGCCTTGCTCTTCCTCATTCAGTTCTCATTTGCGGTGCGGTGCGTCTCCTTCTCCTACTCAATGTTTTTATGACTACGTTTTTTTTACGGTCTTTTACAGTTTAACGACGCATTACTGACACACAAACTGAGAGCCGGGCAGAAATCTATTCATGATTTTCGTCTAACAAAATGTACTGCCGGGGGAAGGGGCTAAGGGGCTAAGGGCTATAGACTCTCTGCCCCTTCCCATATATAATTTTATCGTATTTATTTCTGTTATTGTCTATTGGACCCGGCCGTAGTTGATATTTGCTCTGTTTTTCGCTTTTAATTTTTGGGCGTAGCAATTTTCTCGCATTTTTTATGATATGCCATTTCGTTCAGTCATTCCTTTAATTTCGTACTCTCCGTATTTGTATTCGTATTCGTACTCGTATTCTGCTTACGTTTTCATTTATTTTTATATTATTATATCTCCCCGGTTCCGCCTGCTTTTTGTTTTTCAGAGTCCAGCATTAAGTAATTTATACAGCCCGTATATTAGAACAATTTCGGCCTAATGGACGTCTTAAAAATGCATTAGTTTAATGAAACTGGATTTGTTTCCCCCCGCCATACATATGTATAGTATGTACGACCAGAATACGGCGGAATTTGTGCGGCCAACAGGACAATGTTACTGCTTGCTGTGGTCGTGACATTGCCCTAAATCTCTGCTAAATGTACTGCCTTTTTTTAGTTCCTCAGCAAATTGAATGGACATCTTGGCATAATACAACAGCGAATAGATGAGGCGTGCAGAAACAATAAAATAGTTTTAAATTAAACTAATCTAAGCTGGGCCATAGTTTGATGTATACACTAAATGGTATTGCGGTTTCAACTTAACTTGATTAAGTTAGTACTGGCTATAACAATCTGTACATACATTTTGAACTGAAAATGGATATAAGATATTACTACAAGTCTCAACTGAAACCATTAATGTTAGACTCAACTTTTACAGAGTCTAGTATTCAGTTTTATGTATATATTTAAATAACTAATTAAGGAAATAATTTCTGTATATACTGCTGCCGAATCAACTTTAATCTATTTTCTACACTTTTCTATATCTTTATACTATTTACACGAATATTACATATAAATGGTCTCGATGATATTTCCTTTTGAACCAGATTAAATCGATATATTGCAGTTTACATAACTTGATTAATTCAAGATTAATAAAATGTTTTCAATGCTAATATTATTTACATATTGGACTGCAATTCAATTACCACATATTCAATTTAAACTGATTAAATTTTCATTTAATCTTTACAGATCTGACATGACGCATATATATTTATACTCTATTCGCTATATATAAGTATACTGAGTATCTAACTTCTATACGTACTAGTACACATTTAAATTGAACTTTTAAATCAATACCTTAGTTTCTCTATAATATTACAGTTTGAACTTATACTATGTATCGATTTTTATAAGCAAAACTGATTGAACTTGAACTAATTTGCACAGATTCGTATATCTTTCGTACCTTATACATACGATATATGTATATCTAAGTACATATCACAGAAAATCCGTATATCTACACACGAATTTTTCATTCACAAAAAGTGATTGTGATATTACAGTTTTTATTTTAACTTATTTATAATAATTAATATTTTAGATGTATTTTAGTTGAGCCTTAATCTTAATGAGAATGTTCAATTACAGGCAATCCTACTTCAGGCTCTATAAATTTCTCTATATTTCTAGATTTCCACACATTAGCAGAAATCTTTCAGGTAAAATACACAAATACATTAGCATATGCAATCATTGTTGTAGCTTAAACATCACAGAAGCCGTATATCGATAGCATTTTAATATTATTAACTAACATCTACACATTCAGTTTGAACTAATTAAATTAAGAGTTGACTTCTATGTATATTTAGTTGACAATGTGGCATACTCTCAGCGCTTATCTGATTCGGGTTGATCGAAGGCTTCTGGCTACCGTAGAGTGGATTAAGTAGTCCTCACTCTCCCGCGCACATGTGCTCTCTTTATTTCGAGCTCCCTGTGTGTCAACGACAACTGAGCACATAACTCAGCTATTTTATGAGCAGCCGGATTAGGGGCTTTGGTCAACTGCAGAGGAGATACACAGGTGGCAGTCAGGCAGTTAGTCAGGTAAAAATGAAACTGGGTGGATAGCCGAGAAACGTCCTTATCGCACGGCTTGTCAACATAACTCGTACAGCGAAGCGTGAAGTTGTTGACATTGATTAGGGTGAACTCTGAACTCGCCGACAACGTCTGCACCTTGCTGGACTTGCTACATAGATAGGCCAAAAACAGAACCAGTCATAGGGGGGAGTAGGCCAGAGCGAGGTATAGAGTGTGTGTGTGTGTGTCCACACACATAGTATATTCTAGCTTGAGTTATTGCTGCACATTTGTTGGCGATAAGCCGTCGAAATAAAGCAGCGACTCCACAGCCCACTCCAGGTTATCCATTGTCCCGTTGTTCCGTTTTTGCCGTTTGCTGTTTTTCCTCTTCTGCTGCTTGTACTTCTTCTGCTGCTTCTTGGTCGTAATTCGGTTTTACATTTAATGCCGTGTCATGACAACGACGCGGGTCAGTCCCACTGCGAGTCGACGGTACACATATTAGATAAATTAGCCGTAATTAGAGCCCAAGCTGCGGGTATTACAATTCTAATGTCTCGTTGGTGACCGGCTGAGCCTGAGAAAGATGATTTACTATTAGATCATATTGCATTATATCTTTTATCTTATGGGTTCAACTTACCTGCGTAGAACGGTGTCCTTATAGGGGTACACATCTGTCTCACAGTGCTGGAGAAATGTTGAAAATAGAATTAGTAAGACAGTTCAAATAATAAAAATTTTATTTTATTTTAGATAAAGATGACCATAATAATGTAAAATGCTTCCTCATTATGTTTATAAAAAATTAAATAATAATAAAAATAATATATAGATATATAATTAATTGTAAATACAAATAAACCTCATAAATATAATTTTTTTTACACCTAAATTAATAAATGAAGATTTATAAACTTACTTAACAATATTATTATTATATATTATTATATTAATTAATTATTTCTGAATAAAATTTTAAAAAATTACTTTACAATTGACTTATATTTATAAGAATTTATCACTTCTATATGACTTATGTTTTGGGTATCCTTTCCATAAATTTATTTAATAATAAACTTTTATTAGTTATAAATTATAAACTGTTTACAAGTTCCTGCAAGCAAATAAAATTATAAAAATTTACCTAATATTAGACTTTTAATTATAATAATGTATTAATTTTATATTTAATAAAACATAATGACCTTTACTAAGAATATAAAATTTTTAATTTAATAATAAACTTTATTTTACAGAGCATTTGAAATTTGTAGTCATTTCCATCACTTGTTAGCCAAGTTTTTTTTTGAGTGTGCTGACAAAAGTCTTTTAATTTTGTAGCAAATGTTCGTCTCATGTTAAATTTTCAACCATTTTGGCCATAAGTTATGTGTCATGGCTTTAGACTTGAGTCGTTTTTTGGCTAGAACATCTTCAGGGGACGGATGGACAGACACATGAGGCAAACAATCATCAGCATAAAGTAAAAATAAAAACCACATATCATTGTTAGGCGGGTGGCTCAAGTGGAACAAATTAATTTTGTTCATTTTAATTATTTTTCTGCTCACACACTCCACTCTCCACACTCCACTCTCTCTCTCCACCTTTCTTCCGTCTCTCTATGCTGTGTCAAGTTGTTATAATGCGAGTGCTATTAACTCGCACAGAATCAGTTTATGCTCGAATCATGGTTTAATTATTTAAATGAATACACATTTACATTATTTTCCCTCCTGTTTCTGCAAATCATGCACATCATCACAGCATTAAACGATGCCCCCGAGTCGAAACGGAAAAAACGACAACGAAACATTTTTCAACTATCATTGAAAATGAAAATAAATAAAATCAAATCTGCTGTAAAAAACGCATGAAAGTACATACACGACAGTCGGACGCAACAGACAGCAGCAGACATATATTAAGGCAGATGTAAATGGATATCTTATGCAACTACAAACGCGACAGTCGGACGCAACCGACAGTACATTCAGGCAGATTAATCGGGATATAGTATGACTCTCGTTTCTACTGAGATTTAGACTTAAGTAAAGTATTATTTGATGAACAACTTGCCAACAAAATCAAGACACAATTGCAATCTTTCTTTTTTGAAATGAAAATTTCCTGAATAAATGAAATTATTAACCGTATGTGGAACAGTAACGCTAATACTATAATTCTTAATCTTAAAACCTATACTATAAAGTCTAAAACGTCTAGCTAAATAACTTCAGCTCGTTTTCAGTCCTCCTTCAGTCAGTTAGGCATATGTTGTAGTTGCACAAACTTAATATACCCTTGCCTAAGCCTCTGTTAAGGCATATTCCTTAAGAGATTATTATTCAGGAGATTAGTTGCTTAGGAATACCCAAGTAGGATAACGATGTATAAGATATCTGGCATATTCAATACGGAGCTAAAGAAGCTCATTTCGTAACAGCAACAATTTGAACGTATGTTTAAACCTGATGTGTTTAATAAAGCCTAAACTAATTTGTAATATTAAACTATTTTTGCTAGAAAATTAATCTTTGCTACTTGCTAAACTGGGAAACTTTATTGATTGGCGTGTAATATAGCAGATTGGTTGGCTCACTGGATTATACATGCAATCAAGCTCGAGGCATTAGCGAATTATAAGAGCCAGAGAGGAAGTGGGGGCGGGGATTGGGATAACAAAGGATTACACAAGTTTTTCACGCAGCCTTTCCGGGCGTATTTTCAACTGTTGACCCCATGACTTGAGGCATTGTTATTGTTGTTCTTTGCGTGTGTGTGCCCACTTGAACTCGCTTGGAAATTCACACCCAGTACACACACACACACACAAGATACACACACACACACACACACATAGAACGTCGACTTGTAACCTTTGGCAGAATAACACAAGCGCACGCAATGTTTCCGTCAAGCTAAAAGAAAGACCAGAAAACATAAGGTCTGTTCTTTGGTCCTGCCTCTGATGCCTCCCCCTCCCCGGTTCCCCTGCACCGCGTCCACTGCTTGTGCCAGTCTAAAGTGTCCAATCAAGTTTTTGAAATGAAACCTAAATAACATGTCATAATAAATAACCTTCAAGCGACCCAGCGAAATGGACACGACCACAGCCGGTCAAAGTCAGGGACGTTGCGCCAAAAGGGGCAGGAGCAGCAGCACTGCGCGAGCGTAAGGGGAGGGGCGCGGCACACAGTGCACTGCACAAAAGACGAAAATCCAAAATTCTGTAATTACAACGTAAATCCAAAATGTCTCAACAACACACACACACACACACACACACATACACTCGCACATGCACTTGAGGCTGAAGAAAACTTAATTCATATATCAAAAAGTTTGTCGGACTCGAACTGGGCGCAAGAGTAGCAATTTACGCGCCCAAGTAGTACAGCTTGTAAGTTGAACGTTATATACACTGAAAACAATTAGGCGAAAAAACATTGAAATTCTTTTTGGCATATTGTCTTTATTGTAATGCATTTTCTTTAATTAATTTATACATATCTATATTTATATTGGTTAAATTTGTTTATTATAATATAATTAAAAGTTTAAAGTAAAATACATAATTTTAATGTATTATTTTGTTAATTTAATATTTTGCTTTACTTTTACTATTTATTTTCTGAATCAATTTTTCTTTATAATTATTTAAATTTTTTTATTAGAAAAGATTGAAGTTTTAATACTTTCTTTGATTAACATACATTTATTATTTATTTTTATTATTTCATATTTTTTTATTATTATTTTAATTTTTTACTTGCATTTTTAAATAGTATAATTTATTCGTTTTTTTTTATATAAATTGTTCTCAGTGCACTCACACAGTTTATAGTTCCTTTCCAGGTTTTTGCAGCGCCCCAAGGCGAACGTCATGCGGGTGGCCCCACTCCACCCCACTCCGCCACACAGACACAGTTAGGCCGGCCGGCCAGTCGGCCTGTCGGCTGTGCTCTACTCACCACTCTCTCTGCGCCTCTCTCTGTTGCTGTGTGTGTGTCGTGTCGAATGAGAAAACACAGCAATTATGCAATTTGATAATACTTCATTCTCGGGTAATAAATATTAATTATTTTTGCGAATGTGATTTCGTGTTTCTGTTCTGTCCACTTCAGTTCTCTTCCCCTGCCTCCTCTCTCTTTCTCCGTTCTGCTGCCAATGCCTTGCACACAGCACTCACTGAGCGCTAGTTTAGCTTAGATTTATGGTCTCTCCGCCTGCATGCGAATCAAATGAGACGTTTTGCTCTTGTTTCTGTTTCTTTGCCACTTCTCTCTCGCCTCTCCTTCGTTTCCTGTTCAGCATTGGGATTTGCTTAAAGTTTTGGGTTGATTTTGCCAGCAAATTATGTAGAAAATGAATTTCATAAGAATGGAGTAAAAAGCTATTGGAAAATTCCGTTGGCTTAAGTGAATGTTTTGCAAACTGAAAATATGAAATCAAATAAAATGAATTATTCACATTAATTACTAAATAAATTGCTCAAATTCATACATATATATCGATTGGTTTTAAATGTTATCGAATAAGTAGAATAAGGAAATTGCAATAAATTGAAGTTTTTAATATTTCCATCGGATGCCTCTAAGCTTTGCCAATGTTATTGGCATACTATATATGAAAATTTTATGCATAGACATGAGTTTTCGCATAGTACACACACACGCACACACACACGCACACGCACAAAGACAATATCGCACTTTTTATAAAATAAAATTCCTTTATATAAAGCTTTCATAGGTCGCATCAACCTCCCGCCGCACCACACCACACCCCCTCCCATCACATAGGTCGGCAGTCCCCCAGCCCTGGTTCCAGTTATTGTCGTGTTTCGTACATTCTCGGTTAACTTCCAGGCCGTTACCTTTTATACCGTTTGCCCATCAGAAATCTCTCGTGCATAAGAAACATTTTAATTTTGAAAGGGACTGACTCCAATGGAAATTGCCATAATATCGTATCACACACACACACTGGCGCACATTCGCACACTCGCACACACACTGACAGAGAGATGAGTGTGCCTTTACATAAATAAAAATAACACAGAGCACGGCAAAGAAATGAAGAAAGTTAAATTGAATTGTGTTCGCTCAGGATATTTACTTGTATTTTCCCTCTCTGCATCTTTCTCTTCCGCCTCCGCCTCCGCCTCCGTCTCTTCCTCCTTCCTTGGCTTACCACAATTCCTGCTGTCGCTCGACTGTGTGTCCTTCTGCACTTGAAGCATAAGTAAAGGCAACTTTTTTCGCTGCCATTTCCTCTTTTTTTTTCCTCCTTTCGGTAGGTGTAACACAACTGTCAAAGTTGCTGAAATTGTCGAATCGCTCGCAAGGATGAAGAAGACTCTCTGGCTAGGGAGGGAGGGAGGGGGACTCGTGGGCAACTCTTTATAAGATCATCAGCTGTTTTTATTGTTTTTGCAGGAAAGTTGACATCCAATTATTATCACGTGTTTCATGTTTATAACGAAGTGAACTCAACTTTATAATAATGTTTAAGCTGTGTATAAAATATGACCCGAAGCGAGGTTAATTTCCTACGCACCACATAACCCAAATGACCAACCTGTCGCCAGTAAATGGGCTGCTGTCACGTCATTGCTTGGCTCTTGGCTCTCGGCTCTCGGGTCTGGGGTCTGGTACGGTCCGGTATGATGTGGTCTGCTCTGGTAGTATATAGTTTCATATCGTTTCATATTGTTTGCCAGCCTTAGGCCCAAAACCCTAAAAACCCATGTCAATGCGACGACAAACAAAAGCTCGGTTCTACGGAGTCTCTGCAACAATCAATTTCCATATACAGTGACTGACGGCATTAAATGTACCACTATGAAAAACGTTAACTTCAACTTAAATTGAGGAATGAAGAAATGCGATGAAATTAAATTTATTTCATATTTTCCCCTATTTATTATTATTTTGAACATCTTACGTGCATGCAGTGGTTCACTCCATCTGTTACCCACTGTATTTACACACTCACCCCCGCCTCGCGGCTGCCATTCACCATTCCGAGCGACCCCATGCCAACGTCTGTTTATGAGTTGATGTTGATATTCGTCGTGGTCACATTAAGCCATACGTCGCCATATTACAGCGCGTCACGTCAAGTCACGTCACGTCAGTCAGACATAATGTCGCGGCCATGTAGTATGTACTCTAACTGGCCGCACTGACGAACTGTCAACTTACTGTCAATATACTATCGTCGAGTTGGCAGTCCCCCCACCCCCACCTCCACCCTGCTTCTTTTATCCTCTTGTTATTGTTGTTGCTGTTGATTTTTGGTCGTTCGTTGAGTGTGCATAAATTTATTCTTTACGTTTTGTTTGACTTTCGTACAAAAATTCTGTACGCTTCTTCCTCCTCCTCCACTTTCCACCCACATCTTGTTTACTCATTGTCATATGTACATGTGTGTGTGTGTGTGTATCATTGTGGTAATGCTCCTTCTCGACACTCTCAATACGCGTAATTGTCTACCATTGGAAACCTAATGTAATGAACTTGTCGCATTAAAGGACCAAAGTATAACTAATATATTGTCTTGCAAGTCCATTGAGTGATATTTGTAGCACAGCAATTTATTTCCAAAACATTAACTTTACTTATTAAGTGCGTGTTTTTTGCTACATGACATTTTGTACACATATGTATATAAGTATGTATCAATTACAGCTTCTGCTTCCTTGCCTATTTCTTACCCGTTCGGATCGTGGCCAGTGATTGTATTTTTTGCAAAGTACTTTTTCATAATACGGATGTTAAATATACAGCAAAATGTCGATATGTAAACATCAAGCCAGTTTACATTTCGGTTTACGGAGCGAGCATCGTGTACTGTTAATTAACATAATGCGCCAATGTTGAAAATTTCAATGCAATTTTTACTAGAAAATTAGTTGTATTTGCTTAAAGCATATGTATAGCTGTTTTTTTTCTTGCCATCTTCAATTCAGTTTTGCTGCACTTTTTTTATTTTCAAATAATAGGCGTAAGCGCATGTCGCATTTGCATAACAGCACGCTGTTAAGTCGATTTCACGAATTTCGATAGCAACTGCTGCAGTTATCGATAAATGTAGTTTGCAATTGGAAAGAGTGTCGATTATAATAATGTTATATATATATAATAATGTTAGAGCAAATAAACTTATTGCTTTATTCATGTGTATAAATGAAATATATCTGTGTGACTATGTTTGTATTCTTGCAGCTGATATTAGTAGACAGTACAGTCCCAACACGTAGAATATAAAACCCCACAAATCCGCTCGGCCACTGACTAGATGATTTAAATATCTACATACATATGTATATGTATGCATGTACATAGTTTATATTAGAAGCGCGTCTGTTTTCATATGAATATTGAGTTGCTTCATTGGGTGACTTCATAATTTAGTTTATTTTATTTATTGTATTAATTTATTTGTTATTCATTTTCAGCTATTTTCAACTGGCAGCCTTTGCTTAAAACTGCTCTGTGGCATTCCTTACTGGACATAAAGTGCTGCAGATATTAATCTATTGTCAGAGGTCTAACGGCAAGCCGGCTTCTGCATAAATGTACGCCAAATTCATGTGTTTATCAGCATTGCTGCTGCGGACAGTTTGACGGCTCGCCTCTTGCTGCGCCTACAGTGGGAATGGAGAAGAGGATGTGAAGTGCAAGTGCAGGAGGAGAGACGAAAGACGAAAAAAAGGAAACGTTTTATGTCCGCACACAAATGCCAGCAAATGCAGGCGGAAACGGAAGAGGCAACGTCGCAGCAGAAACAGCTGAAAGTTGTGAATTCGCTTGGCAGGCAGGCGGCAGGCAGGCCGACAGGCAGCGGGATTACCAACCAGCAAACACAACCCTACCTCCCTGCCTCCACCCCTCCTCTGTGCTGCTGGCGGAACGGAAGATCGCTGGCAGGACATATTGAGTGGTTGATTGCTTTAATGAACGCCTCAATGCCGACAAGTTGTTAGCCAGCGACAAGAGGACACTTTGCTCTGGCTCTCCCTCCGAGCAACCCAGCTGTCGCATTCTATTTTCATTGCATTCCACATTCCATTCCGGATACCATTAAGAGGGGGAAGCGGCAGAGTTGCGGATTCGCTGAATTGCTGATTTGTGATTTGTTATATTTTGTTTTATTCTGTTTATGCTTAAAAGCCAGTTGATTAATGTATTCTATTTTTTATTTCAGATTTGTCAGCGTATTGATAAATTGGGAGTTGAAATGGAGTTCTTTTAATATCACCTGAAGGAGAAAATATCTACTATATAGACTGAGGAGGAACCTCTTGTATATTATTAGAGATTTAATATCTGTATATGTATATAAAACACGTTTTAAAGACTGTGCCTTAAACACAATACTCTTTAAGCAGATTAAGTGTCATTTTGATGCTGGCTTTTCTAAATTAGAACTCAATATTGTAGCGAAATGTTTTGGCGAGGAATGAAATTCAATATGTGAACTTTATTTTAAAGATTGTGAACCACGAGGCTATGCTTAATTAGGTTTCTATTCGTTACGGTTCGGGCATAATTAGGGCCTGAGGACTTAAGCAGATTTGAGCAACGCAAGGATGCGCACACGAGACGGGTTCTTGGCAGGAGAGTAGCGGGCGGGGGGGGGAACTGGGCCAAAAGTCCGTGCCCGATTTCAGTTTATGTAGGGTCTCGCAATGCGAGTGGAAATCAAATTATTTTAATGATACACAAATTGATACTTTGAGACAAAATAACAAACCAAATGAAAATTGCTGCCAGCGTTATTTTCGACTACTTTTTTCTGCTGCTTCTGCTTCTTGTGCTGCTGCTGCCATGGTAGCCATGAGAGGGTACGGAGGGAGGATGTGGGGTGAATTCCAAGAAGGCAACGCTGCGATGAAAATTAAGTGAAAATTGGATTCTATACATTTTGTTCGCTTTTCTCTGTTTTCTGCATTATTTTCGCTTTCTGGTTTCTTTTTTATGCTGGGCCAAATTGAGTTGAGAATGGGATCGAGAGTAGAGTGTTTAATACCTGAAGCGTGTGCAATTGCTATTATTATGCAAATTTTCCTTTTCATTGCATGCGTGTTGTTTTCCTCTGGCTGTCTTAACCGTTCTCCTCTCGCTGTCCTCTTTGCTGCTGCTTCGTAATTTAAATAATGAGAGACAATTGAAATGTCAATAATATGCAATTGTCTGTGCTGTAACGGAATACTATTGGGGATGGGATTCCTTAGCCTATTGCTTCACCAGAGGTTAATATGATATCAGAGAGGAATATATTTTTGCAATTATGTACATTATATTTTCCTTGTACATAGATGGATTTTCCATGCATACATACATACATGTTTAAAATCAAATTTTCATTCAATTATTTCCATGGAAAAGTTTGGAAAAGTTTTCTGCGAAATTTGGTATTATTTTAGGCTCAAGTTTTCGCCAGGCAAGAAATGAAATTGACTTTCTCTTCATGCCAGCCGAAACTATTTTGTGCTAGGAATATTTATCATAGCTTAAAATTAGTTTTTCAGCCTGCGAGCGAGGAACAAACAAACACAGAGCTGAGCTGAGCCCGAGAAGACTCTAAAGATGATAATTTAAATAAAGTTACAAAACTTTTCAGACGCTCTTGCTCCACTACGGAGCATATTAACCGAATTAAGGAGTGAGTGAGTTGTCTTCTCCCGTATGAAATGCGAACCCATCCATAGATACCATGGCCCACATCTGCTGGCCAAGCAAAACCAAGCCAAACCAAACCGAACTGAACCGAACCGAACAGAACAAACAAGCAGCACACAGCACACAACAAACAGAACAACAATAACACCACAATGGATGAGTGAATGCATGGTAAATCTTGACCAAAGGCAACGGCGAAGGCAAACATGAGCAAAGCGAAGGTGGGGAATGGCAGAGTGGAAAGGAGCTGAGGCAATGCGTGTTTATCAAGAGCCACAAGGCATTAATTACGCATACGCAACGTTGGCCAAAATGAAACGAAACGTAAGGAATCAGCAGAGCTGTTGGATTTCTCTTCTTTTTTTTTATTTACCCTCCCTCCCCTTCCCCACTTGGGGTTGAGGGGAAAGTTTGGCTTTTCTGCTCGGTTAACCGGGCATCTCACATGCAGGTAAATTACGGATGTTCGGCCCACGAGTCTCTGACTTTTTGAATGGCCCTGGGTACATTTTAATTAAGTAAGCAAATCGATAAAACGTTACTTAACTTGCCAAGGGTTTACATACGGAAAAGGTTTTTCTTAAGACTATGGTTAAAGCAGAGTAAACTGACTCTAAGAAGCAAACTTCAATAAAAATAATTTAAAGCACCATACAGAATTATATTGTTCTATACATTCTATCTTTAGCCCAGACTTTTGCCCGTCTAGATTGCCAAACCGTTTTCTTTTAGATTTAAGAGCAAATAAATGAAAGTTACATTATGAAACAAAGCTGAGAATGGATCTAAACCAGTGGTGCCCAAAATTCGTAATTCCTATCACATGTGCGTTTTGCTTTGCAGCGCTGCTTTCACACGCACTTTCGATGCTCTCGAGGCGTCCCACTTCGTTGATTTCGGCTTCTTTTATTTTATTTTTTTTTGCACAGCGCGGGCTGTGTGTTGATTAATAGTATGAGTTTGTCCACCACTGATCTAATTGCAACTATGGCAAAAGGTATTAACAACTTTCAATATACGAGTTGATAAGAATAAATTTATAACGCCAACTTTTGGATAAAATTATCTATCTAGAACATCAAACTGATCTCAATTTGAACAAATACATTAGATTTATGCCTAAAAAACGGAATGTATCTTTTTTATGCAAACACAAACGCACTTTCGCTTTAAATTTTTGGAAAACTTGAAAGTAAATTTAAATACTATATATTCATGTGATATTCGTGTTTAGTATTCAGAAACCTATTAAATTAGTTATTCCTCATGCATAATCCTTTTATAGTGTCCAATTGAGTATTACACTGAGCTATACAAGAAAATAATATTCATTAAAATAATCTCTTAAGTAAACTAAAATGCAAAATGTTATATAAACTTAGACTGACAGCAAATGTTTTTGTAGCCAACATGAAAATATAATTTCCTTTGTTTTAAATGAATAAATTGCATTTGGATACACAGCAAAGAGTATGAAAACTTATGGGAAATGTATGCAAGTCTTTCTTTTTTGATAAAAGTCAAGCTGAGCCAACGGAAGCGGAAGTCAATTTCTGTGTTATAGAAATTGAAATGAAAATGACAAGAAAACGAAGGCGGGGCTAGACAAAATGAGAAAACTTTGCTCGAACATAAAGGAAGAGAGTACGCTCAAGCAATGCCATGCTTAAATACGTACATACATCCATGGAATATATCTGACTATATAGTAGAAGCTTTATGGTCTGACAGGAAAAGGAACAGGAATGGAGCGCAAGGTCGCACTTCAAACTAAAATATTGTGTACTGCTTTTTTCCTGCTCTTGCTTGACATTATTGAAGGATATGCCGAATACACATTCTTGTTGTTGTTGCTGCTGCTGCTGTCAGTGGAGTAGAGCAGATACAGGATATCGTATTATCAAAAGCGAAAAAAAGCGTTTTTGTGCGGGCGATGGTAAACAACGAAGGATAATAGAGCATCGCTTTGATCTACCCGGCAGGAAACGAGGCAAGCCAGGGCAAGGCAGGCAACTGGCAACTGGCAGCTGGCATTAAAAGGACATTGAACCAACCGACAGGTTCTCCATAAGCATTGTATCCACGAGATGCGACGAGATGAAACTTACTCAATTACCCAAGTGTCCAGTCAAGCTTATCAGAGTGAGGGCAGGCTATATAGCCTGGATTGCCTGTACTCGTCTCCCCCTGCTCATCCTCATTCCGCTGCATTATCCTGCACAGTCGAGAGGACCCTCTGTGCTCTCAGAGCTTTGTTGTTTTTGTTGTCGTCGTTCCCTTTGATTAAATGTCAAAACAATTGTGCAGTGCAGCAGCATAATCAGAGCTCGCGTAATTGTTCAATGAAGCGCAACTAGCGCGAATCCAGCACAAAAAATAATACTCAACAAAAACCAAATTTAATTTTTAAATAAACATCAAGAGCAGTTTCATCAACGCTTGTTTTTGCGAATGATTTTTACCCGGTGCATCGATACGATATATCGGCAATTACAGTGTTGGGCAACAACATGACCTATCGATAGCAGCGCGTTGTTCTTTGAAGTGTTTTAAAACATCGATATTATGAGGTAATATCGTGATTTCTTGCGGGAATATCACCAGTATAAAGGCCGTTCCCAGAATTGAACTGAATTTTTATGATGAACTTCATATAAAAAAACAGGTGCCGTAAATTCTCAGTTCGCTTTTAAGTTCCGTTTCGCTTTTAAGTTCCCACCATGTCATGAAAGAACTTCAGATAAGTAATCGATAGTTGCGATAGTGTCATACGTGCAGCGCTCAAATCAGCTGTTCTAATAAATGAAATAAAGAACAGTCAATTATTTCGCATAGCTCAGTAGAGCCATATACCCATATGGCTAAAATTAAAAGCTCAAAAGTGGAGCAGGAATGTAATTAAAATCATTTGGCTATGTATTTGAACTTTTTATTATTTAATTTAGTTCTATATTATATTTTTGATTTCAAGCAAAGCGCAGTTTGATTGTGACATACCAAATGTTGTACAAAGAGTCACACTAACATTACTCTTTCAAAATAATAAGCACTTTCAGATAATAAGAATTTATTTTATCTGAGAACAGAACTTTATCTGGGAATGAGACCTTTATCTGGGAATGAGCCTATCGATGTTATGCAATATATCGTACAATTCCTATCAAGTTTGTTCTGAAAAAAGCCGACATACATCCTAATACAATAGATGTTCAGAAACATCGATGTTTGATACCATTTCAGAGGATCTGAATGGTCAGGATTATTTATTTTGTGAAAATGTTGCCTTATTACAATTATGGCTTATAATCGTGAAGTCTGATTTTTGTTGTTCATTTTGCTATATTTAAAAACATCGATTTTGGCCTACCAAATTTCGATGTTTCCGATGTTTTGCAAACATCGATAGCATCAATGTTTTACTCGATGTTTCTCCACCTCTACATTACAATTGGTTCATCCCTAGTCGCCGATTTGTCACCAGAATTTTTGTTACGATATTGCAGTATTCGTTCTATGGTGTTAATTTTTGTCGTTAATTGAATAAAGTAATAAAATAAAGTGTGTTTAATAATTACACAAAAGTTGTGGAGTATTTCGTCAATGCTAGTATTAATACATACTTACATATATTCGCAGAACTACCGAAAGAGCATAGCTTGTGAAGAAGAAGCAGCACATAAAGAGCGTCAAGGCAATAAGAAAAAGCGGTAAGTATTAAGTAAATAAGAAAGGAATTAAATCTAGACTACTATGAGGGAAAATTATTAAACTGTAATTAATTGCCAAAGAGAGTGCTCGACTTTGAAAACAAAAAAGTGGAGAGGGGAAAACTTTTTGAGGTTATGAAAACCTCATGCCCGAAATGTGCTATTAATTTGATTTTTTAATACATTTTACTTGGCATTAAAAATTGTTGACTGGAAAAGTGCACATAACCCCCAACCCCACTTCCAAAAGAAAAAGGAAGCACTTGTACCAACAAAACATTTAAAAAATAAAATACGAGTGCGGGTGCGAGGGAAGAAAAAATTAATTCATAAATATTCAAATGAAAAACCTCACGCCAAGACGAAACAAATCAGCGTCAGGATGAGCGAAGTCAAATCAAATTATGGATAATTTATACATACAATTTCCAGTGGACTGCTGCTACTGTTGCTTCTGTTCCTGTTCCATGTTCCGGTTTTCCTGCTGCAAGGATCGCCAAGGCAGTCCAGACTGTCCGTCCGTCTGTCTGTCTGCCTGCCTGTCTGCACGGGAGTCAAGCGAGGAACAGGAGCAGGAGCAACGGAAACTGGCCGACGTTGGCTTCACTTCTGCCGCTTGATTGAAACTCATTTATCATCATAAATTAGAGCAGAGTGGGCACTGAAACTGGGGGAAACTGTCGCTGGGGGCCGAGGGGGCTGGGGGATTCCAGGCAGTTTCGGGGTTGGGGCTACGGAATGTGGCACGAAATCAGGGAAAAGATTCATCATCAGCGCTTGGACGGTGGGCGTGGCTCTCGGTAGCTGACCACCGCCATGTAATCCAGCTCAG
The DNA here is from genome assembly GCA_035045005.1 of Liodrosophila aerea. Lineage (NCBI taxonomy): Eukaryota > Metazoa > Arthropoda > Insecta > Diptera > Drosophilidae > Liodrosophila > Liodrosophila aerea. The sequence continues at coordinate 28,897 of JAWNNL010000058.1, forward strand.
ATTGAAAATTAATGAGGTCATCACGCTGCACACACACACACTCTCTCACACACACATACTGAGATAAAAATTCCTTAGCTGTAAAATCAGCGACTACGAAAAATTATCCAGCATCTCGCATATTTCTTGTCTATTGTTGATTATGCGCTTTTTTTCTGTCTCCCAGCTAGAAGCGAACCACCCCAACACCAGCAGTCGCCAGCGGCCAAAGTCAATGCTAATGAATATACCCTGACCTGCAAGGTATGCGCGGCTTGCAGGCGAGAAGTATTCAGCTAAAGTAAAACAATCAATTTACAGACTTGTATTTTTCTTATACATACATAAGTAAATATATTTATATTCATATTATATTTATCGATTCTAATTTTTAATTCTTCTACTTAAAAATAACAGTCTCTTAGAGTTAGTTAGTACAAATAGTTTACTTAAATGTATGTCATCACAATTAATACACAGCTCAAGCTAAAAGAAAATCCTTTCGTCAATTAAACTTCCCTAGTTAGGGTATCTTCTTAGTCGTTCATTGCCCTCTTTTTGCTGAGCGTACTTTGCTCTTATCTGCGGCTATTGTTTGGAGGTGTGTTTATTGCGCCACACTTGTCTCTGGACGCTGGACGAGTGGACGCACGTCACCCTCAGCATTTGCCACTAAAATGAACTCTGCGTTGGAATAAAAATTAAATACGGACACTCGGACACTGGACACTGTGGACACTTGGACAGCGGCTGTAGTGGTATTAGACCCAGTGCGTGGTGGAGGAGCGTAGTGTTGGTAAGCAGGGGAGGCGGAGGGATTTTGTGGCCTCTACTTACATAAATCAAAATTCTGCACATTTAGGGCATTTAGGCATTTTAATTTCTTCAAATTTATTTTTTTTCCCTCCCTCCCTCTGTGACATGCAAATAAGACGATAAGGAATGTCTTTCATTTAGAGCCGGCATTGTTCCCTTGACTGTAATTATGTGAGCAATTCATGGGGCAGCACAAAGATTCGGCTCCTAATCTGCACTTATTCAATGTTTTAATGAAAAAGTGACGATTTTGGCAATTTCATGGGAAAGTTTTGTGTGCTAGGCGGAAATTTTTGGCTCTTGAGCATACTATCTATCTCTAGGCATATTTGTTATTCTATTTCAAGTATACATTTGTGCTTAATGCTGACTGAATTGTAAATCTGACACCGTTGACAATCATGGTTATATTCATCTGAGTATTCTATGTATATATAACTCTTAGGCCTGACTGACTGTAATGCTATCGAGTCACAGGTGAGACATTGCGTGCTAATGATACCTTTTGGCCTCTAAGTGCCCCCAAAGGACTAAAGTTGTCGAAGATTCACCTGTAAGTGTGTCCCCAGTTTATAATAAATCGATAGTTAAATAATTCCATCAACATATAATTATAGTATCTTGTATTAATTCAAACGTATTATGCATTGCAGAAAGCACTAATAACATATGTTATAATGCAGACAAGACCTTAACACAATTCTATAAGTGAAAATAAAAACATACCAAACCATAACTAAAATACGCCGGTAGTTCTTATCAATAGCAAAACCGTATACACACGAATTTGAGTAATTAAAGTTAAAGTATTTAAATCAGTTTTAAAATTTCTTCTCTACCTCGTTTTACAATTAAAAGTGGATTAAGTTTCATTAACTTTCATGCCTTCATGTTTCAATTTTATTTTCAGTCTTTTCTCTCGAAATAAATTAATGCCCTCGGTCTCTGGCTGCATAATCTCTGCCCAGATATTGCAATTTATTTAAATAATCTAGCAATAATTCAAATTGCCAAAAATCGCACAATAAGAAAAAACGAGAGAAGAAAATCCTTTATAAAATACCCAAAAAATGTTTAACCCTTTTCAACAGGAAAATAAAATTGTTGATGCAGCCATTTGCAATCAATTGAAATTGTCTACGTGAGTGTGTATGTGTGTGTGTGTGTATTCCGCTATACAGCTGATAATTTATTGCTTTTACATTTTCGGGCAGTGGCAGTGGGGGGTGCTCTGGCAAGGTAATTATTATCTTTGGCCAACGTGGCGCATACGTAATGAATGGCCGGTTTAAACGGTTTTAAGGTTAAGTGACATTTTTTAAGCAATGCCATTTTCCATTTCCAATTTTCCATCTCGCATTTTACCCGTACACTATTTATGCATTTCTTCTTGGCTCCACAATTTATGGCTTTGACCTTTAAGTGTCGCGCGAGAAACATTTGCATTTAATCTGTTTCTTAAAACGCAGAATTAAGCTCATATTTTATTACATTTTTCTAAATTTAATTCATTTTTTATACTTTATTCAACAGACATTAAAAACTCTCCACAGTACGCTTCGTTTAGTGTAAATTTCAGCTGTCAACTGTTCTTTTCTTTCGGGAACTAAAATAATTCTTTGAAGTAAGTAAATTTATTAAAATATTAAATTAATTTATTTTTATGTAATATGTGTCAAATATTTTTTATTTTACAGTTAAAATGTCGTCACTACCACGTGTCTTTTTCGACATAACCGCCGATGGCGAAAGCCTTGGGCGTATTATCATGGAGCTGCGCATAGATGTGGTACCCAAAACCGCTGAGAATTTCCGTGCTCTCTGTACCGGGGAGAAGGGTTACGGCTACAAGGGTTCTCCCTTTCATCGCATTATACCGAACTTCATGTGCCAGGGCGGAGATTTTACCAATCAGAATGGAACAGGCGGCAAATCTATCTATGGCAATAAGTTTCCCGATGAGAACTTCGAATTGAAACATGCCGGACCCGGTACATTGTCCATGGCAAACGCTGGTCCCAATACAAATGGCTCTCAGTTCTTTATATGTACCACCAAGACAAGCTGGTTGGACAATAAACACGTCGTTTTTGGAAGTGTAGTGGAGGGTATGGATGTGGTGCGAAAGATGGAGAATATGGGCTCTAACAGTGGCGCCACAAGCAAGAAGATAATAATTGCACAATGCGGCGATGTATGAATATCAATATCGAAATGTGAACAGAATGAGTTCTCGATGCATTAATAAAGAAATGTGTTTTTCGAAAAGTTAAAATTTTGAATATAATATGAACTATTAGGTCTTTACCAAGTGATCTTAATCAACCAATACATATATATATAATTTAGAAATTATGTATGTTGTGATTGAAACTCGAATTAAAATTGTTATTTTGAATGATTTCTTTTGATTAGCTAAGGGGTGATACCAGGATCATTCATATTTCATTTGCTCTTATTTAATAATTAAAATCACAAATGTTTAAATGTTTAATTTTATTACGAAACATATATTTTGGACATGAAGCACTTCACGGTTTTTTTGGTTTGGTTGGCCCAGTTTCTGCCTTGTGTGTGCGAGACCCTACGAATAGCTTGGCAACTTTTTTGAAACTTGAAATTTGTGCTTCGGGGTCCACAATATATGAAATTCTTTTCAGTGCGATATCCTCGTCCATGTCGTACTGACTCTTGCCATGTTGAACGAATCTATTCATCAGTTTGGTGGACAATTTACCATCGCTGTAGTTAACCACACGTTTGAGATACTTGGCACAGACACGCTGCTCCGCTTCGCTGTCCTCGGAGGCTTCGCGAGAGGGTACATTGTCGGCTCTCTGAATGGTAACGGGGTAGATATTGAGTGTGGATATGTGATTATATCCGTAGGCTGAGACCTTGTGGCTGGCCACTCGATTGGCAAATTGAACAGCCTGAGGCAGTTGCATTTCCCTGGTGTAGATCGCATAGATGAAGGCGGCCGTGAAGCATTCGCTGGCACCAAAAGTGTCCACAACTGTTTTACATTTATACGGCGGAAGATCAACGTATTTGCCCGTGGCACTCAGGCAGCCCGATCCTATGGAGCCCCAGCTACAAACGATGTTCGGTCGCCGAACATTGATGGCACGTGGTATACGCAGATCGCTGTCCAGCTCCTGGCATGCCTGCTGCGGCGTTAGCCAGCCCAGCTGGTGAGCTAATTTGCTGGAGAAGATCACATAGTCGCACATGTCGAAGAGATCCCTGTTCTTGGCATAGCAGTCGTCCACCCTAACCGAAATGCGCAGTCGATCTGAGTTTGCGCGTCCATTATTGTAATCCAGTATAGTCCGCATCATTTTGATCGTTTCCACAACATTCCTCGCCTCAAAGTGCAGCCAGCCACAGGCGTCGAGATCGAGCTGCTGAAAGTGCTCGAAACCCACATAGGGAAAATTGCGATCGCAGTGGATTATGCTGCGATTTGTTGTTCTCTTTTCGAGTAGTATTGTGCAGTACGCTGGCTCCTGGTTTGTCTTCGGGCAATACTCCATATTCACATTGATGGCATGCATTTCGTTAACGAACTCTCGGAGTAGATTCGATCGACTGATCATGCCCAGAAATGCAGCCTGTGCCCCAAGTTGGCGCAGCACATAGCTCACGTTGCACGAGTGGCCACCCCGTCGCCATTTGGCTTCCAAGGAGCGTTCTACAGCATTTTCTTGAGGCAAGCTATTGCATAGGGAAACCAGATCCAGCGAAATGGATCCCACGCATACCACGGGTTTGGTGGAAGCGCTTATGGCTTGGCAAGTGTGCATGATTAATCAAATATATATTTAATTTCTTTACTTGTTATTTTCTGACATAATTTTGAAGGAGATACTTTCGAAAATATTATTATTAATTACATATAATAGTAGTAACTAAAATAAAAAGTATTTCGCTATAAATTTATAAATATTATAAAATAGTATGAAAAGTTCTACAGGAATTATATTATGTTGCAACGAAAGTGATGTAATAATAATAAGAAATAAATTAAATAATTCCCTATGTAAATATGTAGTAAAATAAATAAATTAGCTTGTGGTGCCTCAAAAGCATTAAAATAATCTTATCGATGGTTCGATAAATTCGAACGATACGAACAAGATAAGTCATCGAATACACCACTGAAAGTAACGACGCCAACACCAGTGCTGCCAGATTTTGAGAGATAAAATAAGCTAGATTAAAGAAAAAAATAAGCTAGAATAAGCTAAAAATTAAAAAAAAGAAGCTAAAAATAAGCTAACCATGGAAAACATTAAAATAGTTGATTTTTTACTTTTATTGATACGATATTGATACGATATTTATATAACTATTATAGTAAATAAATAATTTCATCAACTTCATCATTAGATTCCATATATTTGGGGGATGATTGAACTAAAGTGAGGTATTTCGTTGGAAGTTGGTAGTCATGGCAACATTTCCCATGACGTCGCAGTCCATATCTATAACATTAAAAAAAAAATACTTAGTATATTTTAAATAATTTAAAATTTGAAAAACAAACCTTATTCTTAATATTGCGTTCAAGCTTTTTAAACACATTTTGTTGCCCAACTTTGTTTTTACGATGTTCATTTGGCTGAATACCCTCTCAACCGCAGCATTCGACCATGGCAGTGAAAGTATATGCAAAGCAAATAACGCCAGTTGCTCGAAAGCTTTGTTTTGGCCAGCATCCTTGTACATCAAAACAGTGTGACCGAAACTTGCTAACGATTATTATTAAAATACCAACAACAAATATGACTTTTGTCCAAATTATCGATAAAAATGACCAAAAATTATAATACAATCGAAAAACAAAACATGTTTTGTTATAAATTTTTTTTAAGCCAAATTAGCTAAATGTAATTTGAAATAAGCCAGATTTTAAGTTATATGCATTTCAAGTATTTTTCAAGCTATTTCATTTTAAAATATGCTAAATCTAGCTTGAAATAAGCTAAAATGGCAACAATGGCCAACACACAGACACACACTTACAATTTCATTCACGCTTTTTTTTCTAAAGCTAAAAACGCGCAGGATTAGGATTAAGTTTATAAAATAAAAATAATACGCTAAAAATACAACAATTGGATTTTATACTTGTAAGTTGTATTTTCAACTAGTAAAAAAAGTAAAGTAATAATAATTGTAATAATAAAATGAATAAAATAATTCCCTTTAAACTTTATATAATTAGTATAAATTTTAAAATAGATTGAAAATTGTTTAAACTTTTAATAAAATAAGTTGACTTTACTGTTTATCTTTTCATCTTGTTTTGTAATCTTCAGTAGGCCTTGCCATTTTGCTTGATTTATTTATATTACATTTGATTATTTCTTTCCTGCTATCATTCATTTCAGCTGAGGCCTTACTACCGAAAGTATCTACAAAAAACTTGTACACTTCGCTCAAAGAAACGAATTCGGTAAATAATTCCATGTTTATTTTTGAAAATACATTAAATTCTTTTTTTTTTAGAACTGGATTTCCTTCGCAAGTTTTCCGTGAAAATGTCTTTGCCACGTGTCTTTTTTGATCTTAGTGCCGGAGGCGAGAAGATTGGACGTGTCGTCATGGAGCTACGCTCGGATGTCGTTCCGAAAACCGCTGAAAATTTCCGTGCTCTCTGTACTGGAGAGAAGGGTTACGGCTACAAGGGTTCGCCATTCCATCGCGTTATTCCGAACTTCATGTGCCAAGGAGGTGATTTTACCAATCAGAATGGAACTGGCGGAAAGTCCATCTATGGCAATAAGTTTCCCGATGAGAACTTCGAATTGAAGCATACTGGACCCGGTATACTATCCATGGCCAATGCTGGACCCAATACCAATGGTTCTCAGTTCTTTATATGCACCGAGAAGACCCAGTGGTTGGACAATAAACACGTCGTTTTTGGCAGTGTAGTGGAGGGTATGGATATTATACGCAAGGTGGAGACCATGGGATCTAATACTGGTTCCACAACCAAGAACATCATCATCGAAAACTGCGGCGATTTGAAATAAAAATTTCTGTTTCGAGCGTTAACCTAAGCACAGCGGAATGAAATATAAATGCAGTTAAAAAAATAATAAAATACTAAAAGCAAACTGGGATTTGATTCAATTTTACGAGTATGCGCTGTAATAACAGAAATTATTAGTTTATCGTTCTCATTTCGTTGGTTTTCATTAATATTTGTAGCAAAATTTTAAATTGTTTTTAAAATCAAAAGTATATTAATATGGATTCGGAACCGAGTTGTAAATTAAGCTTTGCGGTTGGGAAGAAGAAGGTTCTGTGTGTGGGCAACGCTGTTATCGATTGTGTATCGGTTGTCAAACGATTCCCCAAATTGAAGCCGGCACATGGTGTCAAGGGCTTTTGGAGAAGAGGCGGACATGCGGCCAATATGACTACAGTATTGCGTAACTTTGGTGTCAGTGTGGAGCTATTTGGTATGTTGAGTACTGATCCTATGTCCAGTCTTCTGACCGATGACATGCGAAGTCGAGGTATCGAAGCAGATAATTGTCCGCGTTGCAAAGTAGTTCCGCCCTTCTCCTCCGTAATACTGAACAAGTCCAAGGGCAGCTGTACTATTGTGAATTGCTGTACAACGTTTCCGTATGTCACGCCGGAGCATTTCCAGAAGTTAAACTTAGATAATTATGGTTGGATACATTTCTGTGGCGAGGCACCAGAGTCCACCATTGAAATGATGAAAGCTGTCGATACCTATAATTGTTCGCGACAGGAGAAAATAATTATTTCGTTGGACTTCGATTCATCCTTGGATGCCAATTGGCCTCTGGCTGACTATTGTGATTATCTGTTCTTCTCCAAGCGATTGGCCTTTGATAATGGCTGGAAATCGCCCAAGGAAGCCTCCGACAACGTCGAACAGATGTGCCGTATGCGCATGGGACCCAATCTCAAGAGGCCTCTCTTCGTTTTCTGTTGGGGACGTCTCGGTGCAGGCATAATGGATGACCGAGGCAATTTCTTGCGTTATTATGCATACAAACCAGATAGAATTGTTGAAACCTTTGGTGCCAGAGAAGCGTTTGTTGCCTCGTTCATCTATGCTATTTACATACGGGAGAGATCTATCGCCATCGCGGCCGACTTTGCCAATCGCATGGCCAGTTATAAGTGCACAAAGTGTGGCTTTGATCACATGATTGATATACTGAATGCACCTGTCTTTTGAGTCGTCTAAAAGCTAAATATAAATAAAAAAAGCAATATTGATTCCTGTTTAATTAGAAGTTAAGTCAATTTACCAGTGAACACAGATACACGCCATGCTGCCCTGGAATTATTTCCGTACGCATGGTTGCATTCGGCACTCTGATCAATGCTCATTATGGCGTTCGCGTTAACAGTGAGCAATTTGCGTTGCGATTACGCGCCAAGTACTCATTTGAATTTGGTGCTCTGAATTGTATGCATATAAATTTCATAAAACACGTGTAAAGCTGTACTTTGAAAACAATTTGACTATTTTCTAATTATAATATTACAAATTTCAGCATGATTTATTATTATTTTCCATTTCACGTTGCAAAAATCATAGCTTAAACACTCTGCTCTCGGGCATTTCCAATTCGAGGTAAAGACATAAAGTTTCTGTAGAGACTGTCTGTTTAGCATAATTGTCTCCTGATTAATTCCACAGTCAGAGAAACTTTACGAATAGAAAAATATTCGTATTTATGTATATTTTGTGGCATAAGCAGGCAAGGGCCTGGGGATACTGCCACACACCAGGCAGTTAGTGTAAATGTTATGCATAGCATTGAGCGAGGACGATGGGACAAAGACACAAAGCCAGCAATGTTTTGTTGCTGGTCATTTATCATGGACGGCAGCAGCAGCAGCAACAACAACAACAACAACAGCAAACAAGAAATTTTCGTGTGGAATTTAAGTGACAATTTTCATGCAATTTCCACGCGGCAACACGAGGCGTATGAGCGATGGCGATAATTTTTTTTGTTGGCGCAAAAGAAATCGATAAGTATACAAAAGCATTTGACATGCCGAATACAAAGTGCTTCCGCTCTGCAATTGGGCATTTCTTATACCCTGGAAATATGCAAATTATTTGCAGATATGTACTTTAGTACTCATTTTGGTTTATTTACACTTTACAGGGTATTATGCCGCCTGCCGGACGAACATCATTTACTTAATGCAGAAAAAACAGAAACCGTGGAAATTATGCGTCGCAAATGCGGCAAACGTCAACGGGAAAAAACTCTCGAGCCAAGAAGTCGACACACTGAGAGACGCTGTCGAGCACTGCAGAAATACACACACACACACACACACACACACACATGGAACACACACACACACACTCAGGCAGTGCCGCCATTTATGTAAATTAAAAATTATTTCGACTGTAAAAATTCAGTGGGAATTGTTTTTGGCAAACGACGCTCTGTTGTCTCCCCACACACACACTCACACACACACACACACCACAACAATGAAGCCTTGGCAATTGTGAAAAACATTTGGTTTTTAACTACATTGGCTGTTAAGCAGATCTAAAAAATAGTTATTGTTATTATTGGCGGTTGTTTTGGCTGCCACCACATGCTAACACACATGCCACATGCGGCACACTGTGGCAACTGTGGCAACTCTGGTAACCATGCCATGTTTCCCAAATGGAAATTCTAGCCAAGAACTTCATTGAAATTTGAATTTGGCATTTTCTTCTCTTTGGCTGTTTTCGCTTCTGTATGGAAATTGCGGAAACGATAAGTACGAATAGTTATGATCTGAATTACTTATGGATACGACTTGAAAATATCTTGAACAAATAGAACGTACGCGTATAATAGGAATTAAGTGCAGCTATAAACAGTCAACAATTCGTTGAGTATAGTAAGTATCTGCCAACAACTTCAAACTGTAAATTTGCCAAATTTTCCACATGAGCTTAATAATGCCGCCTGTTTATTACCATACAGTTAATAGAAAGAAGTTGGGTGTATATAAAAGATTTGTTTAACATTTTCGAAATTATATTAAAAAAAAATAATTTGCTAAAATACTAATTTTAATACATTTAACATTGGAAATTATTTTTTTTTTAAATTAGTAAGTTAATTTCATTTTTTATATCCAAATTCCATTACCATTTGAAATAGTTTAAAAAATAAATAAATTTAACTCTAAATTAGTTTTTATAATCTGTCAACCAAATTTAGTTGGCTGTAAATAAATAACTTTAAATAAATAAATAATTATGCTGCTATTAATTGAATTTTTTTAACTATGCCTGCTTCAAATTTCTTAAGATTCTTTGAAGATGTTATTTTGAATGATATTATTATAATAATTTTATATAGAAACCTTTAAAAATATATTCACTTTATCAAAATATATCGTTATTAATTTTTAATACAAAAATTCTTTAAAGAAATCTATATTTTTTAGGCATTTATGGATTGAATTAAGAAATAAGATAATTTACTTAGAACATTTAAAATAAAATTAAAAATAAAAATCAGACGAATTTCAAAATATGTGGTAGATATAAGTATATTTCTTGGACTATTTCTACAAATTGTATTTCATTTTGAAGCACATCATTTCTTGAAGCTGTAAATAATGGATGTTGTTTATTATAGGTATTTGTTTTGGTATTTAAGTTAATTTCAGTTGCAACTAGACCATTTGAGTTTTCAATTTCATGCAACGCCGATTTGCATTTAACTCGAAAACGAACTTTAATATATTCCATTGGCATGTCTCCACTAGCTCCCTCCCTTTGTACACTCCACCTCCCCCGCTCCCTTACTCTCTCTCTATCAGTGCCTCTTTGACTCTCTGTGTGTCTATCTCTATGCAATTTGCGGTGTGGGTGCGGGAGCGGGTGGGGGTGGGGATGGGGATGGGGTCGGGTGCTTGTTCTGTTGGTCTGGTTCTGCATGTGAAGTGCATAGATTATGCAGTTGGCTTCAGTTTATGATTGGCAAATCCAATATACGTCGTGCACTTTGGCATGCAGCCGGGCAGCAGATTGGCAGAGAGACAGAGTGGGCAGAAGGGGGCGGAGGGGCGGAGCAGAGCAGCGGGCACTTGCAGCGACTGCAATTTCGACGGGGCTGCCACTTTATGGCAGTTGCACGCATATTTTCCATACTCTAACACACACACACACACACACACGCACACACATACACACTCTGGCCACATACATAGAAACAAGATGGCGTAGCGCCCGTTTCCGGTTGATGGGCAACGGCGTGATTATCGGCAGGCGGCTGGCATGGCTTATAGCAAAGGCCAAACCGCAGTCACTGACTAACCAAAAAAAGAAAGAAAATATGGTAAATGTATAGGGTATTAAGCTAGAAGCTACCCTGTGGAAAGTGACATATGTACTCATATAAAAATAATACTCTTCTACAAATTGCGACCTCATAAAAGTATTATGCAGGGAAAGGAACCTATTTAAATAAATTTTGAATGCTAAACATGAGTATTATAATGAGAATTTTAAATTAGATCTAAAGTTTGTTTATAAAATTATACTCTACGATTAATATATTAAAAGTTGTTAATACCTTTTGCCTTAGTTGCCATTAAATCCATTCTAAGTCTTTGCTCTAAAATCTAAAGTATTTTCTTATAAAACCATTATACCCCATTCACAGCATAACAATAGGGTATGCATAGTGTACACACAGTGTAGTAGTAGCCTCACAAAAATTGCTGGCGCAGCAGTAAGCTGCAAAATAAGCCAAAAATATGCGTTATCAAGCCGGGGCCAATATAAAAAGAAACCAAAAAAAGTAAAAAAAAAAAAAAATTAATAAAAAAAGACAAACTCTCCCTGGCGGCAGCAGCTGGGCCGCACAGCTGGAAAGACAACAAGGACGCAGGCCACAGTGGCTGAAGCTAGAGTGCAAGAGGGGGGCATAGGAGAGAGGGGGCATACCAATTGCAGTTGCTGTTGCCATTTTGCATTACTTTGCATAACGAACGGCGAATATCCCCCGCTGTGTATTTGTGTGAGTGTGTGTGTGTCCATACGTGTGTGTGTGTGACTTCACTGAAGAGGCAGTTGCCGACACGTCGCAACATGTCGCCTGTTTTGGAGCTGGCGCTCTGAGAGGTCTGGCTGTTTAACCATAAACTGCTGCGTCCATGGTCATTATGCGGGAGCTCTTCTCTGCCCCCTTTCTTACTCATTCTCTTCTCTCCTCTGAAGTTGCCACACATTATTCTTATTTATCGGTTGAGAGCAGACCCCAACGAGAGTGGCCATAATATCCTTAGGTATTACGTTGCCGCTATAAACTGTTGCATACCATAAAGATTCTTTTATGCCAGCATCAAGTGTCTCTCCCCAGTGAAAATTATACGTGAAAAGTCATTTTATAGAACGTTAACGTAATTCAACTAAACTTAATAAAAGTGTGAAAATATTTCAACTGTTTCACTTATTTTTGAGTTTAAGCTAAACTAGAACATAGCTAAACTGTTAAATGAACACAGCAAACATTACGCTGCTAACTGAACACAGTGAACAGAATGCTGTTAACTGAACATCGAGAACAGTACGCTGTTAACCATGAACACAGTGAACAGTTCGCTCTTAATTGAACTCAGTGAACAGCGCTAACATTACGCTGTTAACTGAACACATTGAACAGTCCACTTTTAAATTAACACAGCTTAAATTACGCTGTTAACTGAACACAGTGAAAAGAGCGCTTTTTAATTAAATCAACGAACATTACGCTGTTAACTGAACACAGTGAACATTACTCAGTTAAATGAACACAGTGAACAGTACGCTGCTAACAGAACACAGTGAACAGTAAGCTGTCAAAATAACAGAGCTAACACTACGCTGTTAACTGAACGCACTGCACAGTACGCTGTTAAATTAACACAGAGAACAGTAAGCTGTTAGTTGAAACCAGCTAACATTTCGCTGTTATACGAACACAGCTAACATTACGCTGCTAACTGAACACAGTGAACATTACGCTGTTAAATAAGCTGGTAACTGAAAACTGTGAACAGTAAGCTGTTAAATTACCTAACATTAACATTATACTGTTAAATGTTGGACAGCCCGCTTAAGTTTTTAACAGATTCATAATGAGGACTTGTTATATTTATGGATTGTATACTAGGTTTATTATAAGTATAAATTATATTGTATCTAATAAATAAATTTCTTCTTATTATTAACTTATTTCAAATGCTGCCTTTCCTTTTATAAAGTACTGTGTCCTTAAATTCTAAACTCTATACGCGCACTTGCTTGGCTGCTTGTCAGTTTGTTATTTATGGGTTCAGGTTTTTGGACATTTCAATCAAGTGTTATCCAATCTGTTGGCGACAACAACAGCAACAATGCGAACAACAAAATCAGAAGAAGCGGTTCGCATGTTTTTCTGATTATTACGCTCATTACATCATCAAAAGCAAGAAGTAGGGTGAGGCGAGGAGCGGGGAAAAGCAAAGAAAAACATTGCTCATTCTTTGTTTTTCCTTAAAATGTATGGGTAGTATATACATACATACGACGCGATGTGATTCGTTTTGTTATTATTTTTGTGCTTCGTTGCGTTTTCACAGCCAAAAAAAAAAAGAAAAAAAAAGAAGGAAGCTCGAGGCAGGAGAGAAGAAGTCATTGTTTACCCTTTTACGCAGCATTTTTCGATTTTGTCGCCAAAAAAGAGGGATAAAACTCTGTCCCGAATTTAACCTCTATTCGATGTGTTGAAATCTTTTCAAGTCTTAAGGGAGAAGTAGACCAAAGGAGCGTAAAGCACAAGACCGGGCCGGGGACTATCGCGCGAAATTCATTTGTTAACCCGGAAAGGGCGCCGTCTAATCCACTGGCACTGCAGTCGCGACCCGCCAAGCCGGAGTCCAATCCGGTAGAATGCAGACCCAAAGTCCCCAGCGTGTGACACAAGAAATGATTGATGAAGGTATTGGTGTAAAAGTTACGCAAAAAATGCGAGAAAAAAGTAACGAAGAACAAGACAGAAAAAGGAAATCCTGAAATGGGCAAAGCTCAAGCCAAAAGGAAAACCATTTAAAAGCATTAAAGTACAATTTTTTAATGCTTCAGCTGAAGCACTCTTTAAAACCGATACACTATATATACGTTAAACGTTATATGGTATTAATTGAACTCTGTATGCACTCTGGATGGGGTGTATTGGTCACACATAGGTAAGCATCTGGTGCATTCTCTGCCGGCGCAAGTAAGTATGCTACATTTAATTTGCTTCGAGAGTTTTATGTTGCGTCTGTTTTAATGGGCACATAAAGTCATTTATTGGACTGATGTTGCTGTTGTTGTTGCTGCTGTTGTTGCTGCTGTTGTTGCTGCTGTTGTTGACCATTCTGTTTGACCATCTCCATCAAGAGTTGATGGCTCTTTGCGGATTCTATTTCAGTTGGTCTTTATAGTTAACCATTTAGAGCTTTTATGGCTAGTTACACTCTCCTCCCTCCCCCACCACCCCGCTCTCTGACTATCTATTGCTCTTCTTTGATGGCATTAACATAATTTATGTATGCGCACGAAACAGCAAGAGCCCCATTACAAAGTATCTCTCAACTTATACAACAGCAGATGTTCCTTGCGTGTGTGTGTGTGGGTGTGTGTGTGTGTGTGTGGGTGTGTGTGTGCAAACACAAGGTAATCAGGCATTCGATGGCAATTTAAATGCTTCTCAATCAAGTGATTTAAGTGACACAATTGAGTTAAGTCTGGCCTTCCATTTACTATGCAATATGTGTATTCTACAGGAAGAGCTTCCTAACAGCCGTTGCTCAGGTAAAAATTCCCTTAAAGTGATGTGACGCAACCAAAGCAAATGCATAGCAAATTTAATTAGAACGAAGTAAAGAATAAATGTAATATTTGAAAATTAACTAAATACATATACAAGTAAATAAACATATTAACTCACAATAACTTAACACTGTGCCGCTAAGCGGTTTAACAGAGCTGTCGCCTAACAGATCGACTGCTAAACTGTTAACAGTTCACTGCTAATTCCAGTTCGTGGTATGGGTGTTTATTTCTTCTCCTGGAATAGTTATTATTAGCTGTATTCATTAATACAACTAAGTTATATTAAAAACAAACAGAAAAACCAGTTACGAGCGCATCTATTCCAATTATAAATATTTGCATTTGCATGCAACAAATTTAATTAAAAAGCAAAGTCCATTTCATACTTTTTATCCGTTATATCATATTTATACTTCGCTTTGCGCATATTTTTATTTGCCATACACAAATATTGATTATCATGCCAAAAATATAATACTAGCTAAAACAATGATAAAAAAATTATAATAATCATAATAAAATGCCTAAAAAAATGTGTAAACATTTTTCGTACATTTAATTTTATGATATGCAAAATAAACATAAAAAGCGCAACGGCAACAATACCCGCATACATATATGTGTGTATTGTAATAAAAACACGAGTACCTAACAAACAACAGCAACAAATAGAAATAATAACAATAACAACAACAACAAAATGTGTAGCAACTTCCGTTTCCGCTGTGCAGGCAGCCAACGTTGTGTACAATGGGTAGAATAGTACAATGGGCAACATAAATATTATAACTTTTTGGGGAAAACCTAGATATAAATTTTAAACGAAAGCGGAATATTTAAATTTTGATATTGTAATGAAAACTATTAGCATGAAAGAAAGAGAGAATGTCGACACTTTGTAAGAAAAATTAAAGAATTTGTAATATTAAGTTTAGTAAAATTTAGCTCTAAAGTATTTGCTATGTATAAGGTTCATACTATGGGCAGTTAGTGAAATTAACTTAAGATACTGCAAGGTTTTATTATCTTTGCAATATGTTCATAGATCTAAATTTTGTCATTTATTTTTAACATATTTTTCAAATTTGAGTTTTTATTATCAGAATTTTAAATTAAAATACGTTAAAAAATCGAATTAATTACAATGACATCCCCAATCATTGATAACACTTTTACATCCCTGAGATATAGGCTATATAGGGCTCGACTCAAGGGAGGAAGTCGTGGTGTGTGAGATACTCGGTACTTGAATATGAGTTAGTGTATCTGTGGGAATATTACTACTATGTTATGTGTGTAGCGCTCGACTGTAGCGCTCCAAAGATTTCAGTTAATATTTATGGTACAATAAACTAATTACTATTTTTCAGTCTTAATGAACTTGCATAAAATGTGTTTTAAGCCCACTGTACGCTGTCCACTGTGAGCAGTGATGTCCATGCTGGTGTATATACCTTAGACCCGTTAAAATTCAGCCACATACACGTAGTGTACACCACATACTATGCCACGCCCACTCACACGCACACGCATACACTGATACACAGACACAGACATAACCATAACCATAAACAAGCAACGACAACGAGCAGCGCGACATTTTATAGTAGCGTAGAGCGGGATACAGTGAGGAGGGAGGGGGGAGAAGTGGGGCAGCGTATAACTCTGGCTTCTGTGTTTCGTGTTGAGTATGATGGAGTCTTTTTTTCTTCAGTGTAGGGTTTTTTGCCCTCTTTCTTTGCCTCTACTGTGTGCAACTCTAGGCACTTGGCATAAATTAAAGCGCCGTTAAGCATAAGCTCGTCCAATTACCAAAGTATCCTTTGCCATTATATTTACGGATTTATTATAGTGTTGACTGTCGCCTCGACCTCCACGACCGCCGCTAAACTGCATTTTGGGTGTCCCAGCGTGTGTGTGTGACGACCACACCTCCATCAGTCCGTCCGTCCGTCCGACCGTCAGTCCGACCGTCAGTCCGTCCGCTGTGCGCCCCCTTTTTTTACAGCAGGCGCATGCATGCATGTACTTTTATCGGTCCTTTGTCATTTGTCATGTTAATTTAATGATTTTTGCTTTTTTCATACGTTCTCGCTCTCTTCGGGTTTTTATGCCTTAATGGCGAAATTTCTACCGCTGCCCAACCACCCAACCACCCACAGCTCCCCTGGGACCTCATATACACACATATATGGCTATATAAGTTATGTCCCTTCCTCTTTATATGTGTGTGTGTGTGTGTGTTTGCGTTTGGGTCTGTCAAACAAGTTGACAACTTGCGATGTGCTGTATATAAATTTACCGTTACATTACCTACACACCCACCCAAACACACACTCGCACACACACCGAGTGCGTACTGCGCTGTTGTTAAAAAATTAATGCGAACGCCCAACAAATTTGAGTTATGCGTGAGTTGCCCAATTTGTAAGTGGAAGAAACCGGCATTCGGTAACCCCGTAACCTCATCGCATAGATCTTACCACTCCGATTACTATATCACGCTCGCCTAGAAACAGATTGCGTACGCTTGTCCTTTGCTATCGGGTTGTGTTGTGACATTTATGGCTACAGCTGTGCTATATTAGGGCTACCCATACCCCGCGTTCTCTCCCAACCGATTGACTAATTATCTGATCGATTTAGCTACACACAACTGTAGTACTGCAGAAACTACTAGAGAGTTAAAACAGTGTTTTTACCAGATAGATATGCTTATAACAAAATTGATTAATATCCGAGGTATACGTATTGCATTTCATTCAATCAGCTATAAATTAGGTTTCAGCTTAGGTAACCAAGTTCAAATGAGAAAATACACATCCAATCTAATTTAAACTGATTTTCACTCTGTCACATAAAACAAACGAGTTAGCAGGAATGCAGTGCATCAGTCGGGCGCATCAGACAGTAAAATACCAAGCCCTTAACTTAGAAGCAGCCTAAGTGATTGAATTTCTTTTTGCTTATAAACTATCACCATTGCAGTCTAAATATACCATATGTATATATGATATCTATATGTATATATGATATAAATTTTGTATATAATAAAATAAACATTTTTACACATTCTTAAACTAACTCTTTGTTTGTGGCTGTTACTCATTTTACTATTATTAAAAAATTGTATAGTAAATAAGCCAATTCTTTACACCTGCATACTATTGTCATTCAATACAATTTAAATTTCAGTATTACTTTAAATTTAATTTAATGATTTTAATTTTATTTTTGATTTCTCTGTCGCCGGAATTTAGTTGACCATAAATCAGTAATTAAAGAAATCTATAGCTCTCACAGCTCAAATCGTTTAACAGATTTCAAAAATATAGAAATAATCAAGTAAATTTTTGAGGTTTATCAAATAAAAATTCATTGCAGTCTTCGTTTTACATATGTACATATGTAGTTCATATGGTTCTGGCTAATATCCTTCTTCACATCTGCAGATATATCGAAGTGTATTAACTTGCATAATTATATAATAACGATACGTTATGTAATGGAAAAACATAACGGGAAAAGGTCCCATATAGACCTCAAATAATTTTTAATATTTACAGCAAATAAAACCAGATTTACATACCCGTAAGTATCATTCGATGAATATAACTAAAGTGTCAGAAGATGCGGTTTCACTTCACACATCTCACTCAAAGACAAACTACCCGGGCAACGTCGGGTGGTTCTGGCCGGTTGATTTTAATAGAAACGCAAGATATAAATAATTGATTCGTTTTGCGTTGCAATAAGAACAAAGTAAATAATAGCGTCTGTGCGAGAAACTTCTTTTAATTAATGCGAAATCTAATTGAAAAACTGATACGCAACAAAGTTGTCTGTCCATATTTTCCAGAGAGTTGTTGTTGTTGTTGCTGTTGTGGTTGTTGGTGTTGCGAGTGTATCTGCGGTGTTAATTGAAATTTAATCTAGGCAACACGCACAAAGCTCTGACACTCTACGAGCTGCGAATGTGAATGAGATTGTGATTGTGAATGTGAATGTGAATGTGAATAGCAATACGAATACGAATAGGAATACGAATGCGAATGGGAATGGGAATAGGAATGGTTATTGGAGTGTGGGGTATGGGAATGAGTACGGGATGTGTTTATCGGCCAGTTGGCAGTTGGCGGCACAGATTAGAAACATTTGTGCGACTAAATAGCTGGCTGAATGTGCGAATGTATCTCATGGATACGGATGCACGGCAAGCAAGCAGACAGACAGATTGGACAGACAGGCAAACAGACCGACAGACAGACAGACAGTCAGTCAGACTGGCAGCAGCTTTCTTTCATAGTCTTAGCCAATCATCTTCCCAGCCTCCACATTTCAGAATGCTTGTAATAAGCAGTGGCTTAGTCAGCAGATATTGCGGGGGATAAATTGGATGCTGCTTATAAATTTGTGTATTTAGTTATTTGATTGTCAACTACGTAAATGCAGTCGATAGAGACATTGAAAATTAGATAAATTTCATTCAAGTTTATTAATAAAAAAATATTGAAATTAAATTTAATGATAATATGGGAATATTAATTTAAAAAGAAATTTTAAATATACATACCATTAAAAAATATATACATTTAGTAAAAAATGTTAAATTAAACTATACTAAATTAAAGTTAAACAATAAAAGTATATTTTACTTAAAGTTAATGATGGTGATAATACACTAAATCTTTTGTTTTGGATATTAAATTAGTTTAAACTATTAT
This sequence comes from Liodrosophila aerea, assembly GCA_035045005.1. Lineage (NCBI taxonomy): Eukaryota > Metazoa > Arthropoda > Insecta > Diptera > Drosophilidae > Liodrosophila > Liodrosophila aerea. The sequence continues at coordinate 48,289 of JAWNNL010000058.1, forward strand.
TATTATTTAAATATATACTGCATATTAAATTATTTAAAACTATATATTCTTTATATATATACTAAATTAATATTAAATAATAAGAATATATTTAATTTAAAGTTAATGATAATCTGGGGATAGGAAGTGATAAATTAGTGAAAATAACAAATAAATGCATATTTTGTATTAAACTAAATTTAAGTTAAATAATAAAATATATACTTATTTACTTACACTAAAATTAATGAGGTTAAAAAAATTAAATAATATAATATTTAGTTTTTTTAATTACTATAAATTGTTTACTAATTTAGCTACAACTTTGATCATCCTTTCTCTGCTGCGACTAACACTCTGGCCATTGCGTATCTGTTGTTGTTGACTATCTACACTCTAATATCTATCAGAGAGCTCCAGGTTAGGTGGGACAGTTGGCCAGTTAACTGGTTAGCGGTTCGGTTCGGTTGGGTTGAGTTGAGTTGAGTTGAGCTGAGTTCTTTTGAGCGTGGTTCAGTTCTGTTGTCGTTGCTTTAAATCAATTGCCTGGTCGTGCCATTAATTTCAGAAAGTGTCTTTGCCTTTGCTTTCTACCTTCTGTTGCTTTGTGCCTGGTGCCTTGTGCCTTGTCGTCGCTTTAATTTATTTTGTCTCCTCATGCGAGTTGCAACAGTTGCTGCCGCATTGCACTGCAGCAGAGTCAAAGCCAAAGCCAAAGCCAAACCAAAACTCAAACTCAAACTCAAACTGTAAGAGTCAAAGTCCCAGCTGGAAATGGAGTCGTAGTCGTGTTGGGACAGTACTGGTAACTAGTAACTAGTATGTGGGTTGTCTAGCGTTTCCTTTTAATTTATTTGAGTTGCGATTGATTCACTTTTCAGCGACATACAACTTGTAGATACAAATGTATCTTTTGTATGCCATTGGCTTTGCCTTTGCCATGGCTATGGCTTTGGCTTTGGCTATGGCTTTGGCTCTGGCTCTGGCTCCTCATTAATGCTCCTCAACTCAACTGTTGCAGTCGTTGAGCAATTACCAAGTCCACATACGCTTCGTTGATTTACGTTTGCATCGTGCCCTTAAATTTAACCCTCGTTCTGTCCATTCCACTCCTCATCAGTTTCTCTTTGTGTAACAGTAACCCAAATTGGCTGAAACCGCTTTAAACTATCACATAAATTACACTTTACTCGACCATCTTTAGCTTTTACTCGATAACAAGGGAACAAATGCAGAAAAATATATAGTTTAGCTGCAGCTTGAGATTTATTTCCTTGAATCTCAATCAATAGAATTACTATACTTGCAGGTAGCTAAAGTTTAAAGAGTATTGGCTATCTTTCTCTTGTTACCAGAATACATAATTATGGATCAAGTCAACGAATACATAATTATGGATCAAGTCAACGATTTATACACGTTTTCCATAGCTATAGAAAAGGAACTATAGAGCATGTCCTTGAAGTAAGACGTTTCTGAATCTAAGGCCAAAAGCTTTAATTTACCAATTGTGTAGTTTAATTTTACTTTTATTACATAACCTAAATGTTATTTAAGAAAGAGGAAATATTCAATTGGACATATGTACTTTAAATGAATTTGTTTGTATATAAATTAATAATAATTATAAAATAAATATTTGATTAGTTTAATTTCAACAGTTTTAAGTTAATTTAAATTTAATTGTATATTAAATTAACTACACTAATTTTAATCAGGAAAACTTTTAAATCTAAAATAAATCTTAAGCTTAAGTTTAATACCAAAACACACTACTATAGCTTTTACTTGAACACATTTTTATAACAAATCTGATTTTAGTTAAAAGGTATATGTAGCACGATTCATTTTGGTTCAAGTTTGTGAAATTGAATAACATTTATAGGAAAATATCATATATCTAGTTAAGGTTACAGATTTTCTTTAAATTGAATTTTCTTATTTATAGAGTATCTTTAAGTCCACCTGCAGAGTATTTTTATGGTTGTTGTCTTTCAGTCTGTTATCTTTCAAGTGAATGCCTTATTCCTCTCCCCTTTACGGATTAGCTTTTACATGAGTCAGCTTTGCTACATGCAGAGTATCTCATAGTCTGTCAAATAGTAAGTGCCACTACCATGCATTTATACTAACTACTTATGTGTGTTTTTTTATGCTTTTTATATGCAGGCAATGACTAGGCATTGGGTAGCAGTCATGCCACACGTTCTGTTACAGCTAGCAGCAGCTTGTGGCAAGCTTCTGTGATTTTGCGGCATTTACTGTTGTTACTCTGGCTTTCAACTTGCAACTAGCAACTGGCAACTGGCACTGTGGCAGCGTTGCAAACGCAATTTATTTCATTCATTTCAAATCATTCGAAAACTATACTTGCCCCCAGCTTCCTTTCATTATTTATGGCATTTGGTAGAGCGAACGGACGCATGCAGCGTGTGATTGTTTATGCTGGCCAGGGTGCTGCACTGTGAGAAATAAGTATTAAGTTCTACTAAAAGAGAGCTCACATATTGAACATATAGTTTCGGCTAATCGATTATAGAGCTTATATAATATTATTTGTAAATTCATTTTTCAAGAACTTTTTTTTGCAGTGTAGTAACCCTGGTCACCACAGCTCATGCTCTCTCGCCTTTTCGCTCTATTCAGCTGCAGTTGCAATCATAATAATATTTTTGCAATGCTTCGTCCATTTTGAACTGGAGACTGGATGACTGGATGACTCTAGTCTCTGTCTCTATCTCTATCTCTGCATCTGTCTCTATCTCTAACTCTAACTCCAACTCCAACTCCAACTCTGTCTCTGTGTATAACTCTGACTGTGGCTCTGTTGTCATCGCATTATTATTCCGCTTCGACGTTTTCTGCTCTTTTCCTTTGCTACTTTACTATTATGTGTTTCTTTGATTTCATTTCATTTCATTTCGCTTCGTTTTTTTCTGTCTATTTACTTCTATCTCTGTTTTATTTTTTGCCTTTTCGCTTGCCATAAATGGTTCATAAAATTTTATATGCTCGTCTATAAAGGAAACCGTTTGCTCCACTTTCCGCATGCATTGAAAATAAGTTAAGAGATCTGCAAAACCGAACGTTAGCTTAGAAGATATTGAAAGTTTCCCCCTCAAATGACAACTTAATGGCATGGCGACATACAATTGATGTATATAATATGCTAAAATTGAGTTTCATTTGCTAAAACCATGGGAACGGAAGAGTGCCACTCGTTTTCGATCATCTTTTTGTTTTAACCGCACCAAAGTGGTTCGGCAGCAGATCTCGACTTGGGGTTAAGTATCCGTTTTGAAATTGCATATGAGAATACTAGATTACTAAGCGTATCCATTCCTGTTGATATATATATCCCAGCAACGACTGAAAATGGATAAACCATTATTGGCTGTAGATAAACTGCTCACAAAGTACACATGTAATTTACTTAATTAATTTGAAATTTGAAACCAAAGTGGCCTATGTCTATGTAACAGGCAGAAGGAGCCGTGGCAGACTCCACAAAGTATATATATTCTTGATCAGGACGACGAGCTGAGTCGATATAGCCATGTCCGTTTGTCTGTCCGTATGAAGAACTAGAGACTCTTCTTCTTCTTTTTTTGTTTTGTTCGTGTATTACATAGGCAGGCCAAGTTTATGTTTTTAATTCGATATCTCATCCCCCTCCCCCTCAAATTTTCAAAAATGTTCTCAGCATGTACAGTTTTAGAGTCACTAGATTCGTTCTCTGCACGAATAAAGCTTTATGTGCTTTAATTGTTTGGTGCGATTTGCAGCCCAATCGGATAATAATAAACACTGGAGATATTGAACAATCAATTTTCTGTAGTAGTCATTTGGCTGGGGGAGGGGGGAAGCCACAGTGGACGCAGCCACTAGGGCGTATGCGTGATTTTGAATTGTAAGTATGAGTTTCTGTATGAGTATGCGGTTATTGTTTGTATTTGCGCGTATATTTGTGTGTATGGATAAGTACATGGTATGTGTATGTATGAGTATGTACATATAAGTATGCTGCTGCTATTATCTACGCCCAGGGCAGATCAAAGTACAGGGTTTCCTACTGTCGGTTGCATCCGACTGTAACTTTCCGAGCTTTAAATGTATATATTTGATTAAAAAACTTAATTAGAATTATTCGAAAATGCCTTGAAATTCTATAAGAAAGAATAGTTCTAACTGATTCAAGTAATCCGATTGCTAACCTTTAAAAGTTTTCTCAAGGCGTATACAAAATAGATTCTTTCATCGATTGCAACTAATCCTCCCTACTTATTTAAAAATATCGTTTAGCATTTGCAAAATTGTATTTGGAATTGTTAAATCGAATGGGCACAGCCAAACGCAAAATGATTTCGAAATCGTTTAGATGCTAAGTCTCTGGATTTGGTTTTGGCTATGGCTATCGTATCGCATCGTATCTTCCGCGTTTGCCAAAATCAAATTGAGTGGCTTATGCAACTGGCCCAGCAACAACAACAACAATAGCAACAACAACAGTAACTATCAAACAGAAAACAAAAACAACTTTGCCCAAAATCGTAGTTGGAATCGGTGCTTACGTGACCAGCCGAACGACTCAATCTCAGGCAGCAAAACTAAAAAAATAAAACGAAAAACTAAAAAACTAAAAAACTAAAAGCAAGAAGAAGAATCAACTGCATTTTGTGGTAACGATGTACCAGATACCCTGGACTAAGGCTAATCGAGTCGTATTGAATTATTGGAGTAAATGAATTAGTACAATAATAATAATAATAGTAGTAATAATAATAACAAAAATATTAATGAATCTTTGTATTATAGTTATCACTAATTTGTCTACTTAAATTAAAAAAATCCTTCAACTGATCTTTTGATTAAAATATTTACATATTTTCAATTGAGAATAATTAAGTTTAAAAATGCTGAATAATTGGGCAAAGGATTTTATATAAATTTATAAAATTAAATTTACACTTCGAATAACTTTATTTTAGTATAAAATTGTTTATGAATATTTATAAATATCAATCTCCGATAAAAACTTATTTATACTTTATTTTTTAAAATATATGATGCATAACATTATTTTAGTGTGAAATTGTTTATGAATATTTATAAATATCAATCTCCGATAACTACTAATATATACTTTTATTTTTAAAATATCTGATACATCGTTAACAAGTTTAATTAAGTTTAATTTACTGAATTGTGTTATTCTTATTGAATTTTAATTTAATGTATTAAAATAATGACTTCCCAAATATGTATTATATTTTATTCTTTAAATATTTTAAAATCTCTAAATAATAATTCGCCTTATCTATATATAAAGATACATATATATATCTTTTCTTTTAACTGTCTTTAACTGACTTTTGTCATTAACTTTAAATTAAGAATAAAGAAATTAAATACCTTTATTAACAACAACTTATTACAACTTAGAATTTTGTGTAATAACTCACACGCACCGCGTATAGTTTAATAGTTAGAGGGTATAGAAAATTACCGGTGCATGTTGCAAGCCGTCAAGCAGCTCAATGCCCGCCACCGTAGAGCCCACATTTATACCTATTCGAATACGTACTCGTATTCGTATTCGAATTCATTTTCGTATTCGTATTCGTATATACGTATAGTTGTATCTTATTATCAACTCGCGGCACTCGCGCTGAGTTCGCTGGCCGTTCATGAACTACAAACGCCGTTGGCTGCGTTTTCGCTTTGCATTCGACTGCAATTGGCAGTTGAGCAGTGGAAACGGTGAGGTGGTGAGATGGTGCGGAGGGAGGGGGTGAGGGGGTGAGGGGGATTGGGTGTAGAGGCGGCTGTCTGTCCTCGATGCGGTTGTTGGCTCTTGGGCTTGTGCTTTTGCTGTATCTGACGGATGCACAAGCCAAACGCACTGCACCCATAACGTGTATACATACTGCGAGATACACAGCTTTAAGATACTCTGATATCGCCTAGATACAAATTTAATATCAAAGGGGAACAGGTTGTAAAATTGCATAAAAACTATACTGAGAAGTGGCTAAAGATAGAATTGGATCCATTACTAATTGATTATTGAATTGAGTAGGTTATTTTCAATTTAAAACTGCTTTAGATACACTGAAGTGATAAGGAAAGACCTAAGGCAACTGCAATAAAGATGGCGTCAGTTTTTGTTGTTTAAAATCCAAAGTATTTGCCTGAAATGAGAGCGGTTCAATGTTCTGCGTAGATAATGAATGTGTCTAACTGTTAGTTTTACTCTGCGTCTAATATATTAAAAGTTGTTAGTACCTTCGGTAGTAGCTGCGATATAAGACACTCTCAGCATAACATCAAAATGTAACTTTAGTTTTTTATGATATTTTGAAAAGCTAAAAGTCAGAGCTAAAGACAACGCTTTAAGCAATATCCGCATTGATCAGTGTATTTAATAGAAAATTCTGTTTCAATTAGTGAAATGATTTAGCTATTTCAATTACTGATTTTAGTTTAGTGTCAATTACTTTTTATATATTCCGCTGTCAATTACTGTTTCAATTGTTGCATCGCATTGAAAATGTTTTTCGTTGACTCTTGATAAGCAGACGACCTTACACTTCATCAACTTTTATCATCATATCATTATTATTGACGATGTCTTACTTTGGGCATAGGGCAGGTTCCACAGGCCAAAACAAAACCAAGTCACTTTTCGATACTTGAGCATTTTGAATGTGTGGATGGCGATGATGGTGATGATGATGAAGCAACCTCCAAATCTGAAGTGATAGACAAATATTTCTAAGCAGTTTCAGTACTTGACAGTGGTGCGTGCAGTACACCCTTTCAGAACAGACTGAGAGGCTGAGCAGACACCCCCCTATACCCTATACCCTATACCCTGGAGTCGTCGCTTGTCATTTGCATGGGCCACACTTCACTTGGGCACTTGAGTTCGCCCAGCTCTGCGACGCTCTTCAGTCAAGTCGTAATACCCTGAAACAGCGAATAGGCAGAGGAAGAGAACTCGAGATAAAGCGTAGACCAAACAGTCAGAAGAATGGAATTATGGTATTTTATTATAATAGTAGATAGGAATTTACAAAAGAGTAGAAATGGGGATTTATTCACTACTTCACTTGATTGAATTTTGTGGGTATTACAGAGTAGACGAATAGTCTACTCAGTTCTGGGATGCACTGTGCTCCACAATGAGCTGTCGCAATCGCTTACAGCCGGAATACTCAACATCGGACAGAGCTTCGTCCAGTATTTTGGTAATGGTTTGCTGATCAAGTGTATGCTTCTCCAGGCTTAGCTCGTGCTCCAGACAGTCCATCAGGTCATCCCGTCCAAAGGCACGATAGCTGATGATGGCCGTGTCCACGGGCAACTGCTGCAGTATCTCATACTGTCCCCAGTAGTATTCCATCTCCAGGTTGAAGATGTATACCACGAGCACAGTCTGATTGGCCACTGTACCGCAATCGCCCTCCCGCTCCAGCAGTAGTTTGTTGTAGATGGACACAATGCCATAGTCACAGGTGGCCAGGTTATCAATGATGATCAGGTTTTGACCACAGTCCGACAGGCGGTCGATGAAGCTGCGCATCATGTGAAACTTGTGGGCTCCATCCGGCACATAGGTGCTCCAGGAGTAGGTGTGCACGTTCTCCTCCCAGGGATAGAGCTGTCGTAGAGTCAGTGCCGTCAGCGACTTGCCCACACCTGGTGGACCGAGCAGTGCCACCGATTTGAATTGCCTCTGACTCTTGACCACTCGCTCCAGGCGTGCCAGCGCCTGCTCTTGGTTGACCACCTGCCGTCCAATCTGACGAAAGATGCGCGAGGCATCCAGCTCCTGGTGGCAGTAGTAAGTACGTGCTGGAGCATCCTGGCTGCCACCAAATGCCAGCAGACTCAGGAGGTGAAGCCGTAGTGATTGGAATAAGCCACTCTTCTCTGGAGAAGCCATCCCATTGCCCAGGTTCTGTTCCATGCTGTAGAACCACAGCACGCCCAGCGCAGTGAGCACAACTGAGAGTATCATCAGACCCTGCAGCACATGCGACTGCTGGGTATGCTGTAGTCGTTCTCGATAAGTGCGACAACTCGATTTGCGTAGTATCCCCCGCTTCCAGGATTCCTCAAAGTCACCACAGGCGGCTTGAATGCCTTCGTCCTCAAGAGGCCTCTCTTTGCTATCTGGCTTTCCTGCATGCATGGTGGGATCTTTTCGCTAGTACTAATTAATTTATCAAGAGTGTGTTGTTAAAATCGAATTTTCCAGTCGAATCACGTTCTTAGGGATTTTGAAATGAAATTTTATTAAAATTTGTCATAGTACATTTGGCTCAATAAAAAACGAAAAACTGAATGAATTGTGTGGTCTACGTAGACAAGCTGTCATTCGGTTTGACAAGGGAAATCTGGTGAAAAATATTTAAAAATAACTTATTTAAAACATAGAAAAGGCAGCAAGTAATTCATATCGTATAAGGCCTGCAAATAATTACATGTCTGAGCGAAGCAACGCCACATGAATCCAAATAATGTCTATGGAAAAGTTTTTCCTCTTCTTTTCTGCTGTTGTTTTTTTAAGACTTCTAAGCGTTACTTTGCTGGCATAAAAAAAACGCTTACTCATCATTATCAGACAGCAGTCATCAGGCCAAAGCCAAAACAGCCATCAGCTGATTCGAGCATGAGGCAGATAGATAGACAGACGGATAGACGGACAGACGGATAGACGGACAGACAGACAGACAATACCATTAGGCCAACAATTAAGTTTAGACTTGCGCGGAAAGCCGGCAGCCAGCAACAGCAGCAACTGGGCCACTCTTTGAAAGCAGCTGAAAGATCAGGCGATCGTGATTACCAAACAACCTAAGCAACTACCACAACAACTAACTGAACAATCAGCCAGCCAAAGAGACGACCGGTCTGGCCAGACTCACTGCAAGCTGACTCAGACTGAGGGGTGGCAGGGACGGACGGTTGGACGGACGCACACATATATACATATGTAGTATGTATGTAGTATGAGCCATTTGTGTGTGCTTGGCAACAAACACAGCTCACAACACAACAAAACACTTCAATTCGTTGTCGTTCGTGTAATAGACAAAATTGAGGAAACCTTAAACTAAAAAATTATATATAAAAAACTAAATTCAAACAAATAGTCGCACTGTAGATACTCTAAGTTAATACTTAGAAAAGTTATCCAACTCCGAGTTGAAGAACCCAGCAGCTAGAACTCATTTGTTTCCTTAGATTAAGTATTAATTACTAGATTTAATTTGTTTAATATATTTTATTTACCTAAATTAAAGCCAAAACATTAACAAAGTAAATTAAAATGATTGAAATATCTTTTCAAATAATAAACAAATTCATTTAGTTAGTTTGATTACTTTTAGCACTAACAGAAAAATATTTTAAAAATCTTTAAAAAATATAGAAATTTTATTTGTACATTGTTAAATCAGTTCACTTTTATAAACAAGATAAAGAATTTATTTAAACAGCAATTTTAATTATAATTTTTTAAATAATTATTTACAATTAATTGTTTCTTAGAATTAATTTGTCAGTACAATAACGTACTAGTCAGAGCAACTAAGGCCCTCATTTGAGAATATTGTAAAAGTTTAAAATCTATTAATAAACAAATCAAAATTTTGTAATAATTTTCTCTATTATTTGTCTATTTTAATACATATAAAAACACACTATATTCTTTTATTATACACTTTTTTATTGAATACTTTTTAATTTTGATTTTATTTACATTTTCTTGACTGCAATTAGAAGCTATACAAGTGTGTGTCTATACAAAATTCCTATAATAACATGTCACAATACTTTTGATCGAAGAAAGAGCATTCAGACAAACAAAAGATTACCTGATGAACAGACAATTGTTTGGGGCAGACAGATAGTTGGGCAGAGGCAGAGGCAGAGGCAGCGGCAGCGACAGAGCGACAGCCGCTAGTTTTGAGCGCAGAGGCCCGTAACGGTTTCTCGAAGAGGTACAAGAAAAGAGTAAAAATCGTCTAAATGTACATAGAAAAAATCAAGTTGGGCGACTTGCAAAAGTGTCTTTCATAAATCAGTCAACGGTCTGGCTAACAGCGTCAGCTGTCAGTCGGAGATCATTTTTGTTGGCTTTGGGGTTCAGCTTTGGGGGTTCGGTAATTATGTCTCTCTGATGGCTGTGTGTCTGTCCGACTGTCTGACTGGCTGGCGTACGATCCACGAATATGTGTGTCATTATGATCCAATTGTAGACCTGCTAGACGTGGTAGATCTGGCAGACATGCCGGCTCTGGGGTAAAAGTTTTGTTTGGCCCTCAACAATTCGGCTGACTTTCCGTTTTTGGCCATTTTCTCGTGGTTGTTGCTCTTGTTGTTGTTTGTTTGACTTGTGGCTGTTGCCAACCGTTTCAAAAGCTGAGTCAGCAATTTAAATTGTTGCCAAAAGCCACAACATTTCGCCAGTGAAAAGTAGGCAATAAAATAATAATAGCTATTTGAAAATATGTTTAAAAATCAACTATATTCTCTGTCTACGACCCTTTAATCTCTAGTTTCTAAACTCTTTAAGATAAGGGCAAGGAAATGATGAACACTAAATATGTTGGTTTACTTTGGATACATTTTAGTTCCAAATTATTAGATGATACTTTGAATAGTTTTTTATTCAAATACACAATGAATAGACTTTTAAGCTTGAGTTCGATCTGAAGCATTAAGACAAATTATTGTTATTATTTATTATTATAAATATTACTGTAAATTGAAAGATTGCAACGTGATTCTCATTAAATTAATATTTCATTTTTAAAAGAGGAAAATCCAAAGTCCTTAAGAAACCTTTAATCTTTCTCAATCAATAAAATTCTCTGCTGTGTATTTGTGTTGTATAGGATAAATAGAACATTTAAATAAATAAATACATTAATTCAAGTACTTCTTTATTTTCCAAAAAATTACTGAAATATTTAAGATATTTATTTATTTAAAAATAATAATAATACCAATGCATGAACTCATTTTTCAATTAATTAAATCCATTGTCTAAGTCTTTGTCTCCTTATCAAATATCGCTAAAGTCAAAGTCTCATGTTAAATTGATCAGTTTCTTGAAGTTCAAGTCAAGTAACTGTTGAAGTTGAAGTTTTAAATATCTATATATTTGTACCCTGTAAAGATTGATATCGTGCGATTGGTATGCACTTTTCAATCTTTAGAGTTTCGCATCTCATCATCAACTTAAATGCATCTTAATACGAGTATAAACAACATTCGCATATACTTACTATAGCCCCCGAAAGAACAGGGTATTGGGATCGACAGTTTTAATTTCTATCAGCACAAATTGTCGGTTAATTTGAAAGCAGAGAAGCGTCAATTGCAATTCATAGGCAGAACTATGATATACAGATACTATTGGATAGATACAGATGCAGACAGCTGCAGATACATGTGGAGATAAAATTCAATACGCTGCTCATTATTTTGGCCGACAACGACGGCGTCTGCTGTCAGTTGCAACTTCAATTGAAACGCATTTAATTAGTTTGTGCCTAATTTATGCTGCCATCGACAGTAGCAACAACAACAACAACAATAACAACAACAACAACAACGAGGCTTTCATGTGGCATACTCTTTTCCTGTCGTATACTCTTTCTTTGGGTGTTATACATACAAAATGGTGACAGTCTCGTCGACTGGAAGCTGGGAGCCCAGTAAAGATGGCTGAAAGTAGCTTTGACATTATGATACTCTGTCTTTTATTTTAGTTAAGTGAAATTTTGTTAGTAGAACCAAAGAATCTGTAAGATATCTTTAAAATGTAAATGTAAGGCAATAAACAATCATGGTTTAGTTTTAGTTTATTTGGAAATTCCTAAAGATTTCTTTCTTATTTATTTTGCTATAATTTTTTCTGTCTTCTCTATAATTAAAAGATTTATTTTTTCTTATCTATTTTTCACTGTGCATAAGATACATATCATGATACAAAGAAGAATCTTTAATCAAGTGATCAATATTTGCTTAAAGTTAAATAATAAAATTAAAATAATAACTATATTAAATAAATAAAATGTTATGGTAGTTTATTTAGGTAGATATTACTTTTAACATAATTTAAATAATTGAAGATATTTTGCTACATTTTATAAAATATTTGGAAAAGTTATTCAACTATGATTTATTTATTAATCTTTTAATACAATAGTTTTTGATACTCTATAGTGAATTAAGCTATTGTTGCTGCAATACAGTATAATATGGATAGGGTGTTCAGTTTTCGGTTAACTTGAACACTGGACTTGATGCAGTTTTTCAGTTTAAACATTTTGTTATCTTTTTTATGACGGACATTAGAGCAAATCAACGAATGTCGATGACAGTTACGAGTCGCGTCGTCGCGTTGAGTCAGTTGATTGGTATGGATACAAAACGCTTGATGGACTTTGTGGTTGGTATTGGCTGCATGTGCATGGGTATCTATGTATATGGGTATGGGTATGGGTATGGGTATGGGTATGGGTATGGGTATGTGGTCTGCTCCGTGGACTTGGCTTGGCTTGTAGGTCAGTTCTCAGTTCCCAGTTCCCAGTTGTGCTTATAGAGCAAGCCGGCATTTGCCTTCTGGCCTGCTGTGGCACGAGTTCCATCATAAGTTGCGCCCTCGTCAAAGACGCTTCAATTAATTTAATTAACGAACGTGCCTCGAACGCCTTCCAATTGTCTCGTTTGTGGCATTTGTTAAATTGTTTAAAGAATGTAATAGAATGAAAGGCGAAACCGAAAGGAGAAGGGCGGAATGTGAGTGACATACTAGTAGTAGATATATTGTGGGCGTCATGTCTTTTGCTTTACTTATTTTGATAGCATTTCTTTGTGGGGCTTCTCAGTAAAATCTACTGAATGCGTTTCTATGATTAACTTTCATTTGATGAAATATTTTCATTTCGGCTTTCGTTACGACCGACTATTGCCCCATTATATATCATAGGGCTTCGCAGTTACCCCCAACCCAATCGCAGGCCTCTGCCCTCGCCCTCCCCCTGCCATGCTGAGGTCATAGAAAAATACTTTTCTTTAGCATTTTCCACTTGCCTATTCCTCTGCTGGCGTAATAATAATATTGATAGAGGTATGAGTACATTGATAAATAGATTCTAAATATTTATTATGTTTACCATTTAGTTGGGCTAATCTTGATTTAAGTCTGCTATTCATTCAAAGATTTGTTTCGACTTTATAATCATGGATTTATCTGGTATAATTATAACGTTATTCTACTCACGAATTTGCTTCATTTGCTCTACTAAAAAGTCATCTAGTTTTTAATAAGTTCTAGATATAATGACTCATGGTGACTTTGTTTAAAGGCCAGCCTCAAAGCTGAGCCAGAACCCCAGGTGGATATTGTTTATCGACAGCTATGTTGCCACAATCAAGTTGCTGTTGTTGTTGTTGCAGGGATTCGCTATGGAGGCCAGAGAAATACTGAGCGTCGAGATATCGCCACATGTTGATCTTTAAGCTCTTTTATTGCTTTTTATTATTATTATTGTAAGAAGCAAAGCGAAAAAAAAAATAAAATTAAGAAAAACAACGAACAGCTTTGAAACTGGCCCAACTGGTTCTCGCCTGCTCTCCGCTCTCTGCTCCCTGCTCTCGCACTCTCCTCGCCACAACTCTCAAACTCTCCGCTGTTGTCTCATCTGAGGCCAAGGCACTACCGGAGTTACACCTACTCCCGCTGTCGAGTTGGATGGATTAAAGCTCCTCTCCTTCTTGTTGTTGTTGCTGCCGCTGCTGCTGTTATTGTTGTCTCTCTGCGGGGTGTGCTCTATGTTGTTTACGTTTAGCGCTCGTTCCTTCATTCTCGCTCGTTTGTTTTGATTTTTCAAAAAGGTTGGGCTAGAAAAAATACAAATTTGAAAAAAAGAAAAAATAAAAAACTGGATGCCCTTGTTTGTTAGTACACGGCTCACTCTTTAAATGTTTGGTCTTTGTGCTACCCTCCCGCTGCCCCTTTCCCCTTCTCCCTCCTCCCTCTGTCTAAAAAAAGACCTTTAGCTAGGCTTTATTATTTCAAGTTGCCATTGTTGTTGTTGTTCTTGTTCTGTGTGCCGCAAAAGCAAAACAATTTTTTTGCTGTTCTCCTTCGTTCTTCTGCTTGATTTTTTCGTCTCTCGGCTTAGTATTGTATCGCATGATTTGGGATATGGAGTTCAGTACCAGGTTCAGGTTCAGATTCGTCTCTGGGTTAGGGTTAGGGTTCGGGTTCGGGTATGCGGAGCATGCATTTTGCGTAATAAGTTCGACTGCCGCTTGTCTATCAACTCCCTTCTTCTTCTCCTTCGTTCATTTTCGCTTTGTGTTTTTTCTCTGCTTTGTCCCTCCTTTTTCCCTCTTGCTAATTAAGATTCATGATGGGTTAATCTGCGGCTGGGCTTTGGCCAGTGTCGAGTTAACTAGTCACTCCGTCTGTTTCAGTTTTCTAATGGATTGTTGGAATCATATTACAAACAATATGCACAACACTCTTTACTTCACTCGGCGAAAAGATGAAGCAATTGGAATTCTCTATAAGCTAAATGCTAATTCAACAATGGAACTAACTAGGGATGTAACAATATCGATATGTGCATAAAATACAATATGCCTTCAGGTATTCAGTATTCATCCCGTCCATCTAAATAAATATTTCTTCTTTAAATGAATATTTATTTTAAGATACTTAAATATAGCCAACACTAGTTAAAAGTTTTGAGTAATTTTATATTATTTTTGTAAATTTTTTTTATTATAGAAAAAAGTTTATTAATGGATATATCATTTTATTAAATCTAATGCTTTCAACACTTCGCAGTTAGTGTTAGAATAAGTTATATGTATATGGTATGTATTTAACTAATAGACTTCATTTTGCACAAATACTTAATGAGTAGCATTTTAATTTCGTTATTCATCGCACAGACAACAATATCGCCCTCTGGTTTGGACAGAACTTTTCCAACAGATTCACATTCTTCGCCACAGATAACTTTGAACTCATCGCCACAAATAGGTGTAACAGGAGCCAGATGATGACTGCCAATGGAGACGCAGCGATCCTCCTTAGGCAGGAACACAGTGCAGACACCATTGGACACCGTACGAATAATGCCAGTTTGGCCCACAAAATCGGCGTCGTCATGAACACGAATGCGAACCTCAATGTCGGTAGTGCACCAATCGGCCATGGTGGAGTCCAGGCTGGCTCCTGGAGTCTTAGGATTGTACTGCGAAGACATTCGATAGCGAGGAGTACCTGAGTAGAAATCAAAGTTATAAGTTATAATAGCAACAATCAAATATATGTATTTACAAATACAACTTACTTGGAATATAGTCTGGAGTAGAACTGGGTTCCTCCAGTGAGTAGTCGACTGTGGGATCCCAAGCGCCATATCGTGGGGTCATGCTTCTATCATGAGAAGGTGTCATTGTGCCATAAGGCGTACGACTATTCTTATTCCAATTTGCTGTTTGTCTGATCAATGGAGCCAATGGCGTCCTGCCTCCAGCGGCAGTGTAGCACGGTGTCTGTGCACCATATCGCGGTGTACTTGCCGGAGTGCGAGCACATGTAGAACCTCTGCTCTGCTCGTTGGGTTCGCCAGCGACGATAATGTTTTTGCGGTTGACATGAATCGTTTGGCATGATGCATGCAGTTCGACACGAACTATGTTCTCAGTAGCTTCCTTAACATAGCCGACGGCACCTATTTAAATACATATTAAATATTAATAAGATGACAAATCAAAACTAACTCAATTAAGTTCAATTCAATTTTACCTTTATAGGCTCCACTGCAAATTTGAACAGTTTTTCCCAACAGCTCTCGATCACTAGTTACACGGAAGCCACCACCGCCACCACCGCCACGAGCACCATGACCACCAGATGGATGCATGGGCGATTGTATGCCAGGCGACGTGAAGCCAAGTGTATTGGCATTGGTCAGATTTGGATTCAGATTGGCCTTGCTGCCACCTTCCAGCTGCAGATGACGTGTCTTGCACACAAAGATGCCACCATTCTCCGTATGCATGCGGCAATGCAGAAAAGCCCAGCTGCGATACAGATGCTTGATTACGGCAGAACGTCCCTGCAATGTCAAATAAATATGAGTTATATAGTTATAGGTTAGGATATGTGGTTTGAATATGCTTACGGCTTGTGGACCCTCGATGACTTTGACAATGTCGCGACGACGTATCTGATTTCGATCCGCATCGAGAGCAACAGTATTCCGATTTTCACGGCGCTTTTGCAATGCTGTTGGCTTGCACTTAAAGCAGTTGCCATTCATGCCTAAGACGTGGAAATTTTCACGCTCTAGACGCACTATAACACCAACATTTTGTGAGCTGTAACAGAGATTGGATTAGTAATAGATATAGAATATAGAATTCATCATGTGCACTTGCACTACTCACTTAATCTGCACTAGATCGCCCAATTGGAATTGTCCCAGGCAATCCAAGCCAGTGGCCACATCCGAGCATAGCTGCAAATCACGTGGCAGCACTTCTAACTCATCATTAGTCAGGTCCGAAACGAGCACCACACGTGATGGGTCCACGCGTATGATCAGACCTGTGTCGCCTTGATAGCTTCCAGCCAAGACTCTAGCATGATCTCCAGTTCTGAAGAACTTTCGCAGTTCGCTGGCTTTGAAAACTAAAGGATCATGTAATTCGTGATGCTTGGGCATAACTGTTATCATCTTGCCAGCGATGGCAACAATCTTTGCCTGCAAACTCCGCAAGTCACCTGCACAGACTTCAACGTTGTCACCCATTGAGAAAGATTGTACAGCCGTTGGGTCATCTTTGACAGCCGCCATTACGTCCAGAAGAACTTCTGCAAATGTGAATATTCAATATGTGTGAATAACTACAGTTGATGGTCTGCTTATTACTAACTTACCCTCTGGTGATTCTTCGAATTGCTCCAGTTCGGACAATGTGGGCCTTATGCCCTCTGATAATATGGCTGACATTGTGAAATTCTTATAAAGATATCCTTTACGTGAGTAACGACATCCCTCAAACAGTAAAAAATCACCATCCGAACGTACTTGACCACCGATCGCTCTGAAATATTTAATAATATTTATAATATAGTAAGTAAGTTCTGTAATTTTGAAAAGTGTATTTAATATTGCATACCTCACAGCCTCTGGATCGAATAGTTTAGCCGCTGGTCGAGATATCCTCTTGCGTTTGCCAACATTACTCTCGGCTGCTGTGTTCCGGAGTGTTCCACGCTTACGTGTGTAATCGATGCGAGGCAACATCTTGAGATGCACTTTATTCTTTGCCGAATCTACATAGTCCACTTGTGCAATGTCATCCTTGAAGGGACCATATTTAAGACGCACCCACTGCTTTACTTTGAGGTCCACTTGATCCTTAACCACTTTGAGTACATCTGGCATTTCTTTAATGGGCACCATTTTCAGACTCCAATGGTTTACCCCTAGAACATCAGCTATGGCTGCTTGGACATGCGCTTGCTTGTATGCCTCCACATAGATATATCCCTTAACATTGTGGGGTGCAATGACTGACTTTATTTGCAATGGAGCATCCGAGTCCAGGTGAGTCAGGTATTTTCTCATCAGCAGTAAAGCTATGCTTTTCTCTTCGCCTTTGCGACACTTGAGCATCCATAAATTGGGGTCCCTAGTTGAGATTGAGATTGAGATTGAGATTATAGATTTGCATTAAACAGTATTCATAATAATTGTAATTGTAATGTACTTACTTAATACCAGGTAAAAGCTTTTGCTGTGTGATCTCGTCGAGAGTATTTTCGCCACCATCGCCAAAGTGACGTTTCGCTGTCGATTCGTCGGCATATTTCTTTCTTAGATACTCCTCGAATTCGTCCTCCTTTGGAGTGCTACAAAAAGTGAAATGTTATGTGTAACTAACTGATGTATGCTAAAATGAGAGATCATCCAATACTCACTTCCATTGATTGTTGCCTCTGCGTCTGATATCTATATCACGAGCAGTTGGCCCTATTTCATCGATTTCATTGCTGACAATGCCAATCTCATTGGCACCTTCCTCCCATTCATCGTCTTCGTCAACCTAAATGAATGCAAACCATTAATATTAATATTGATCCGATAGTATTTCATCTACTCTATATTTACCTCGTTATCCACTTCAGCTTCATCAATAATAAAGCCACCACAGCGTTCTATCTTCTTCTTTTTTCTTGGTTGATCACCATCGTTTTCTTCCTCTTCATATTCTTCAGAATCAATATCTTTCTCTTCAGAATTCTCGCTCTTGCCACGATCTCCTCTCTCGTCCTGTGGCTGGGGGGATTCCGATTCCGATTCGGACTCTGAATCTGACTCCGATTCGGACTCTGATTCTGATTCTGAATCTGATCCAAAAAGTGCCGATTGTAAACCTGATCTTGAACGATCTCCAGGCTTGGATCTTGGACTTGGTTGCGGTTTGCTGGAGATCGGTTCATCTTCGGAGCTACTGTCCGAACTGCTACTACTATCTTCAGAATCTGACATATTCAGATTCGGTAAGCTAGCGATATATTCAGTGTCTGACATAAAAGACATTATTCCGTTTTATTATCGTAAATAAGCGCAGTCTTTCAAAATATTTTATAATTAAATATATAATTTCACTCGAGCTCTTGCCTTCGATGTTACTTCGACCACTTCTGCAGCGAAATGAAATACTGATACTGATTTGATTTGCTATTTATACCTAAAATCTAGGATCTTAAATGCAACCCATCATTAATTATTTTATTGCACTACCTAAAATATGCACCGCGAATACTTCATATGATGTCCTTGGAACATCGGGTACGTACGCACTGCTACCTGCTGTTGTTTCCTAAACGCCTCTAATAGCTTTCGATAATCTGTATATGATTTTCATTTTAGGCGTTTTTATTAACACATAGAGTGGGTTAAATTTGCATATGAAGTGCAATTTTTATTGTATTTCCGGATGCTGTAGTTTCGGGTATTTCCAAGAATTTTAGCCTTTTATGGGAAAACCTCCGTTTTGCTAACACATAAATAAGAAAGAGCTTTACTCCGGTAGAAACTTCTTTACTGCCTGTATCTTTACTGCCTTTTTTACTGACATCAACCAGTATTCACACATGTCATACATACCCGCAATTGCAAATCACGCATACGCACTGAGCGTAGAAGAAAGTTCCTTGAGAGACGAATAAGTCTATATATTTAATAATAAGAAACTTAAATATAGCCAACACTAGTTAAAAGTTTTAAGTAATTAGACCCTGTACTTTAAAAAAGTACAAAAGGGTCTATTAAGTTTGTGCAACTCAGAAATGTATGTAACAGGCAGAAGGAGGCGTGGCAGACCCCATAAAGTATATATATTCTTGATCACGACGACGAGCTGAGTCGATATAGCCCTGTCTGTCTGTCCGTCTGTCCGTCCGTCCGTCTGTCCGTCTGTATGAACACCTAGATCTCGGCAACTGTAAGAGCTAGAGACATCATATTTGGCACTTAGATGCCCCTATAGTGGAAGCAGATCAAGTTTGTGTTAGATTTTTGATACCTCCTCCCCCTCCCCCAAAAACCGCGAAAAACTGCCACACCCACCATTTTAAAGATACAAATTTGTATTGGCGTACGATAATCTTATGAGAATCTTTATCTGTGCTGTGAATTGTGGCTCAATCGGATAATAAACACCGGAGATATTCAAGATTCAATTCCCTGCAATAGGTAAGGGGGGAGCAGCACGAGCGTATGTATGGTTGCGTGCGACTTTACGATATGTGTGCATGTGTGAGTGTTTGTTAGCATGTGTGTGTGCGAAGGAAAGTACAGGGTCTCCTACTGTCGGTTGAATCCGACTGTAGCTTTCCGAGTTTTTATTTTTGTTAGGTTTGTGTATTACATAGGCAGGTCAAGTTTATTTCAAATGTTTGAAAAGTCATCCCCCTCCCCCTCAATTTCGCAGAAATATTCCCAGCATATACAATTTTAGAGTCACAAATAATAAAGATACTGGACAAACAAATTTTCTGTACTGAGCATTTAGGTGGGGGAGGGGGAAGCCACAGTGTACGCAGCCACTAGGGCGTATGCGTGATTTTTGATTGTGAGTATGAATGTCTGTATGAGTTTTGGATATTTTATATAATTTTTGTCAATTTTTTTTATTATAGAAAAAGGGTTTTTAATGGATATATGTATCATTTTATTAAATCTAATGCTTTCAACACTTCGCAGTTAGTGTTAGAATAAGTTATATGTATATGGTATGTATTTAACTAATAGACTTCATTTTGCACAAATACTTAATGAGTAGCATTTTAATTTCGTTATTCATCGCACAGACAACAATATCGCCCTCTGGTTTGGACAGAACTTTTCCAACAGATTCACATTCTTCGCCACAGATAACTTTGAACTCATCGCCACAAATAGGTGTAACAGGAGCCAGATGATGACTGCCAATGGAGACGCAGCGATCCTCCTTAGGCAGGAACACAGTGCAGACACCATTGGACACCGTACGAATAATGCCAGTTTGGCCCACAAAATCGGCGTCGTCATGAACACGAATGCGAACCTCAATGTCGGTAGTGCACCAATCGGCCATGGTGGAGTCCAGGCTGGCTCCTGGAGTCTTAGGATTGTACTGCGAAGACATTCGATAGCGAGGAGTACCTGAGTAGAAATCAAAGTTATAAGTTATAATAGCAACAATCAAATATATGTATTTACAAATACAACTTACTTGGAATATAGTCTGGAGTAGAACTGGGTTCCTCCAGTGAGTAGTCGACTGTGGGATCCCAAGCGCCATATCGTGGGGTCATGCTTCTATCATGAGAAGGTGTCATTGTGCCATAAGGCGTACGACTATTCTTATTCCAATTTGCTGTTTGTCTGATCAATGGAGCCAATGGCGTCCTGCCTCCAGCGGCAGTGTAGCACGGTGTCTGTGCACCATATCGCGGTGTACTTGCCGGAGTGCGAGCACATGTAGAACCTCTGCTCTGCTCGTTGGGTTCGCCAGCGACGATAATGTTTTTGCGGTTGACATGAATCGTTTGGCATGATGCATGCAGTTCGACACGAACTATGTTCTCAGTAGCTTCCTTAACATAGCCGACGGCACCTATTTAAATACATATTAAATATTAATAAGATGACAAATCAAAACTAACTCAATTAAGTTCAATTCAATTTTACCTTTATAGGCTCCACTGCAAATTTGAACAGTTTTTCCCAACAGCTCTCGATCACTAGTTACACGGAAGCCACCACCGCCACCACCGCCACGAGCACCATGACCACCAGATGGATGCATGGGCGATTGTATGCCAGGCGACGTGAAGCCAAGTGTATTGGCATTGGTCAGATTTGGATTCAGATTGGCCTTGCTGCCACCTTCCAGCTGCAGATGACGTGTCTTGCACACAAAGATGCCACCATTCTCCGTATGCATGCGGCAATGCAGAAAAGCCCAGCTGCGATACAGATGCTTGATTACGGCAGAACGTCCCTGCAATGTCAAATAAATATGAGTTATATAGTTATAGGTTAGGATATGTGGTTTGAATATGCTTACGGCTTGTG
>JAWNNL010000060.1:0-50371 GCA_035045005.1 Liodrosophila aerea
ACTTACAAAAATTATATAAAATTACTCCAAAATTTTGACTAGTGTTGGCTATATTTAAGTTTCTTAACATACATTTTCCTATGTGTGCTCTGACGTTTCGTCTTCTTCGACACAGAGTCTACACAGTGTATCATCAACAATCTGAAGGTTGTTGAGGTGTGTGCGTAGCCTGGAATGTCCTGTGGGTATGCTGGAAACTATTTAAAGTCAATTTTTGCTCATTCTTAGACAGTTCGCAGTTCTCTCTTTGTTGTAATTTCCTAAGAGCACTTTCCTCGTCTGGCACCCTGATATGTTTCCTAGGATACCTCGCTGTTCCTTTGTCCATCAGATTATACTTTGTATGACAAAGTTATGTCCAAGATCGTAGAAAGGTGCTGGTCCTTGAGCAGGCTCTCTAGCCCCCTGCCCCGCTAATACATCTGCAATTTCATTACCTGCTGTACTATATTTTACTAAATATATTCCTAGTAGCAAAATAATACCAGCATTATACTGCCTTTAATTCAGGATTTAATTTGTTAGGATGGATGATTTCGAAATAAACAAAATGCCACCATATTCTAATTTATTTTGTAAGTATTAACGAGATCTAGGGACTTATTCTTATCAAAAATGTACGTACATAAGTATTTTCTTCCGTTATTTGAAGAAAATTATTATACTCTGAATATTCTATGGATATAGGCAATAAATAAAGCCTGATAATTTGCCTTATTATTTAAAGCTTGAAGTACTTTCGAAATATTTTTCTACTTTTTGAAAACTTTGGTAAACTTTAGAATGTCTTAAAAATAAAATGTATATGCATTAAGTTATTTATGCATTATGATATTATGATATTAACACATTTATAAGCGCCTGAAAATGGGTTGGAAAATATGTATATTAGAAGGGGGAGAAGTGAGAGAAAAATAGAGTGGAGGGACTGAGAAAATCGGTTAGAGGAAAGTCATTAGACACAGCTGGACGCCAACTGAGCTCGACTAATAACTTTCAATTGCGGTTATGATGGACCGAAGCCTAAACAAGAGCAAAGCGAGGAAGTGAGTAAAACGGAGAGCCGAATAGCAGAGGGGAAACAAATATGGCGAGCAGGTCTTGTGTCCTTATGTCCTTGTGGACGCCTATTAAATATTTATAAAATGTGTTGTAAGTAGGAAATTGTGTACGTTCGCTTTTGAAAATGCTTAACAAAGTCATTCAACCTATGCAGAAGGCAGAACTGAAGAGCAACTGTCCCTTCAAAATGTACCATATCCTCTAGTAAGTTCTCTCTCCCCTGCCTTCGTTTCCAAGCCCTGTACTATAAGAAAGTGTAAACGGGTCTATTAAGTTTTTGCAATTGACATTTCTGTGGCAGATGGAAGGAAGCACAGGAAACCCTATAAAGTACCTTTGATCAGACGAGCTGAGTCGATATAGCTCTGTCTGTCTTTCTGTCCGTCTGTCAGTAATAACACCTACATCTCGCATACTAGAAGAGCTATAGGTAAATTTATTATTTTTGTAAGGTTCGTGTATTGACTATGCAACTCAAGTTTATTTCTGATAGTTCGTATCCTTTGCTCACCTCCAGACAAATATTCTCTTTGTTAGTGTGTATACATATGTATATGTGTATGTATAAGCTGATGCTTTAAAGGTTAAAAGTAAAGCTATGTACAGGGTCTCTTACTGTCAGCTGCGGCCGACTGTAGCTTTCCGGGCTTTGCATCTCTCTCAGGAGTTGGTCTCTCTTTTATTTATTTATTTATTTTATGCCTGTGCCGCTTTGTGTTGTTGTGCGGCATTTCCCAAAAAGCGCAAAACTTATTTTAATTTTAATAGAAATTAATGAGGTAATCTTCTGTCAGCATTTGCTCTCCTTTTCTATCTCCATCTCTATGCGGCCATCTCACTCGCTCGCTTTTTGCCCTTGGTAAATGGATTTTAATTTTGAGCTGGCCCACAAAATGAAAAACTTTTCCCCAAAACGAAACCAACAATTTCATCCTCACGCCGCCTTCGCTTTGAACAGATTTATAATTGTTTACAGGTGACGGGAGTTTGAGGGGGAGGGGGAGGGGGAGGAGAAGAGTAGGAGTGGGAGGAGGTGGGGTTACTTATGCTGGTTGTTGTTGTAGCTTGTTTTTCATTTAGCTCAAAGTCACATGGAAATATGCTCTCTAGGTTTGCGTATGCCGTCTGAATGGGGGAAAATAATGAGGCAGAAATCAATCATAAAAGTTGAGCAAATTTTTAAATTATTAAAACTGAACTTAAGATCTGAGCAGGCCGAAGTTATTGGTCAAAGTATTATTACTGATTTTGTGAATACTATTAAAATATAGATATACTTTAAACTAAAGCATTTCATCTAAATTCGCAAACCCAAAATGGATACAAGCTATGCAAAAATTGAGCGGAGGCAGTCATTACCAATAGAATTTATCATGGTATCCACAGACAACTCATCATACGGCACCTATGTCAGTCATGCTGCACAAGAGTTTTCCGATGTAGTTCTATATGCAGTTTGCATACTGCTCGTAATTACTATAGTCGTGGGAGTAATACTTTCCTTAATCCTCGTGTATAATCACAAACTACGTCTAGAGCCGCGTTAAGATGTTACAGATGTTTTCAGCAAATACATATATTTGTATTGTTTTACCTGGTTTCGGAGCTAATATAGATGAAATTCAAATATTATTGTGAATATTATAGTTTTACTGTAAAGAAAATATTTCTATATATAAATGGATATAAAAATAAATATAATATCGTAAATTAAGATATGAAATGAAATATTATGGGAGTCTTGAGACAAATTTCTATAATATCTGTAGGCTTATATTTATGCATTCATCTATAATCTGGGTATAGTGAGTTCTCTATTTGACTATAGCTGTGTTAATAATTTATCAACATACATTTATGTGTCTACTATATGTTCCTTATACCGGTTTATCGTTGTTTTTCCCTTTATGCATCTATTGGATATTATTATTATTATTTCGATATTAATCTATATATTTGTACATATCTATCAATTTATAAATATATTAATCAATCGATTCTTCAGTATCAAAATATCAATTTATTCAGCTATTGAGCTGGTGACACATTTACCTCTATATCTATTTGATCTAGCAATCTTTTGTTGCCGATCTGGTAATATTTATCACTTTATTTATCTAATCTATATATCAATCTTAGTACTTCAGTATAATTCTATCAAATAAACCAATATTTATATGATTAATCTATTCATCTCTATATTTAAACATCTTTCATATCAGTAACTTTTCTGATCCTATCGAAAATGTAATTTTGACATAATGATATCATTTGGTTTCCATTGAAATCAAGTGCTTTCCATGCCCTGAATATATGCACATATTTTTCGTTCAACTTAAGATTTTACTCCCTCCAAGCTCTCTAGTTCTAGTTTCTGATTCTCCTTTGTTCCAGCTGGCATCTCATCACGGCTCCACGTCATTTTCTTTTTCCATTGCTTTGGTCGAGTATTGACCGAACGCGTAATTTATGCAAATATTCCAATTTGCTGAACTGAAACACTTCCAAGGCGAGAAAAGCAGCGCTGTCGAAATAATTGCGTCGATTTATATGAAGCAGAATGTGAGGGGCGAGGGGAAGTGTGCCTGGCTGCAGCTGCTCATTACCCTTTCTGGGCAGCGCCATGCTTCCTGCATCCTCTGCTCCCCTCATCTGCTCCCCCCTCGCCCTGACCCTGTTCCATCAAGTGGGTATTTTTCGTACACGAATAAACTTTATGGCGCCATTGTAGCAAAGTGTCGCCGGTCGCCGGTCGGTCCGTCGTCCTGCTTCAAGATGACATAATAAACTTGGATATTAGAAATTCGAGTGAATTTCGACAAAGTACGACACGATGGTTTGAGGGGGGAGTGTGCGGGGGGAAGTGAGAAGTTCTGGCCGGCGGCGGCGGCGGGGACCAATGGCCAGTGGATGGATGCTGTGAGGCTTCATTATGTGAATTCTCCCTTATTAACATAATGAAACAATGAAATAAGAAGAAGTAACAGCTACAGCTATAGCTCACACTACAGTCCCCACTAGTAAGTATATAGCCATAGCTCCAGCTGCTCATAAGGGACCAAGCTCATGGGCAGCAGCCAAGCGGCAACTGGGAAAAGCTGTCAAATGAACGCGATATCTTTACGCATTATGCTAATAAATTTACAGCAAAGCAACAACAACAAGATTCTAATGAAAAACACGAGCGGGCAGAGCGGGGCAAAGGGACAGAGTGGCAGAGTGGCAGAGAGATTGCACGCAGATTGAGGAATCACAATCTGAATGACATACACCTGCCTGCCGTCCAGCAAATAAACCAAATTCGGAAACTCGATAAGTTATCAGCCATGGCCAAGGGATTTATGGCACGGCCTTAACACTAAGTAGTTTCTTTTCTTATAGAGTAACTTTTCGTAGACCAGCTCATACTCTGGCATCAAGACTGAAAGATTCCACTCAAAGTTAATGATAAAAATGTTCACAGATTCTTGAGTATACTTTTCTTATTAGTTTTATATTAAATAATATTTTACATGTAATACTTTATATTTAATATATTTCTAATGTTCTACAGATAGTAAAATTTTTTATTTTTATTAAATATTTGTATCATATTTAATTAATAATTATTAATATAAATCTCAAATTTTCCAGAATTCTAGATACACATATATATAATTGTACGTTAAATAAATATACACATAATGTTGTATAATTAAATTTAATTTTCCAACATATTTTTAATGATTTATAAATGTAAAGTATTTGTATTGCATATATTTAATTATTCGAATTTTTAGCTAATCTTTTCATTTTAATTTTCTTACTTATTTTATGTAGTATTAAAAATTAAATGTGTATATAAAGCTGTATAAACAAATTCTATTTTATAATATATTTAAAATTTTATATACATTTAAAATTTATATTTTGAAAATTTTTCCCAATTATTTTACTTTTTTTTTGCTATTGTTATAAGTCGAAAGCTATACGCTGACAGTAGAGTATATATCATTTTTCCTGTCAATTTTCAATAGATCTTAAAAGCGCTTTAGTTAGATTGAGCAGGGGCAGTCTGAGTGGCAGGAACTGTGGCAGGGGCATGGGCAGGGGCAGGGGCAGTGGCAGGGGTCAGTTGGCCAGCTGCCTCGGTTTGAAATTATGTAGCACGTGCGAGCTTCCAATCATCGGAGCTAAAGATGAGGACGCCCGGAGAGTTCGTCACAGGATTTTGATTTGCGCCTACCTCGGGCTGCTTTTTGGCTTATGCTAGCTCTACCACTCTACCACTCGCTCCCTGTGTCCCTCTCTCATTCTCTGTGAGACACAAATTGGCTTGGCTCAGTGGGTAGCTCTTATTAGGAAGAAGCAGCAACCATTGGGGCCACGGCTCGTTGGCAGCGCAAAATATTTATTTTATTTATGACAGTTCAGTTTACAGGCATTGCCATCCATCCTGCTCCCCTCCCCCACTTTCCCCCTTCCGACGAAAAAAATAGCTAAATTCACTTTCAGCCAGAACCCGGGACCCTGGCAAAAACTTTGGGCCCACTTCCTTTCACAGTTTGACGCAATCAGTTTAATGCGCGCCCATCGAAGCGGAAGTCAATTTCTGATTGCGAACCAAACGATAGGACATTTGAGGTCCAAAAGCTATACGACCACACCCCAGTAAACTGAACTGAACTTTAGTACATCATTTGATGTGTTCTTTCATATTTACCTACTGTCAATAGCATCCAATAGTCGAGCTATTCAAATTCTTACACAGTACACTTGAGATTTTGACCAACTTCGAATTGTAAACATAAAGTGTTAGAACTGTTGTGAATATACCGACAGATATTCATTTATCACTTTATAGCGACAGTTTTATTCATTCATCAGTATACCATGAAGTCTGTCTATAAGCCGCTGTGGTCTGAAATCTAGTCAACATATATGCACTACACAAAGAACAGAGAGTCTGATTAGAAAGAAGTCTGAATGACTTAATGTTAAGTATACTAAATCTTATCTGCTTAGATTAAGTAAAATAACTTGGAAAGCTACAGTCGAATGCAACCGACAGTAGGATACCCTGTACCACTTTTTTAAAGTACAGGGTCTAAAAATTGTTAAAATAAGAAACCACTTCTAGTCTTATAAACCCTACATCGCAAATAAGTAACAAAATTCTTGAAATAAGATAAAATTTCTTTTCTAAAGCTAGAATAGAATAAGTAAAATAATTCTAAAAATACTGAAAACCTAAATTAAAAATTAAATACTGAAATTCTTGAAATAAGTACAACATACTTTATAAAAAAGATAATAAATTTCATTAAATTATCATCAATTTCTTAACTGATAAATCCGTATACTATCAAGTCATAGCTTGGGTTATGTCTCTATGTATTTTTGGCTGTATATATATTTGATATATTTCGATAATTGCTATTTAATTTATTCTTTATTATAATTGATATACCAGGGATATACCAATCGCTACTATCGATAGTTTCGTTTGTTCTTATAGATAGATCACGTTTTAGCTTGAGTTATTTAGCCCTACTGATGCCAGAGTCTATTGATTTACCATGGGGTCCCAATATCTACTACTATCGATAGTTTCGCTTCGTACTGTGATATTTACGTTATTCTGTTTTAAGCAAGTTCTTCTGCCAGTCAAGCAAGCAACTCCTAAGCCCTCAAAGCAGTTGTTACTGTTGTTGTTTACTGTTGTTGCTCAAGTGGCCACGCCTCCATGTAAATTTTAGCAGGCGTGTAGCTAGAGCGTCAGGGGAAGGCCAGGGACAGGGGGCAGGGGGCAAGTAACTCTGCCGGCAGGTGTAAGTCTTGGGCGCATTTTGCCGCCAAATGCTTTTCGCTTAATGAGTTTTCTACTTGCGGTTTTCGAGGAAAATTTGCGCAAAAATGCGCCACTTTAGCAACAACATGAAGTGAAAGAGGAAATGCGCACAGGCTTTTACCTTCTGCAAGGGGTAGGGTGGAAGGGGGGAGGGGGGAACTTTGAGGCAGCTTTGCTGTGTTCGTTGTAAATGTTTTAGTGGTTACTGCGTTTAAGTCATTAGAGAAAATTCTTAGCTAAAGTGCGGCATAAAAGGAGTAGACCAGAGTGGGCTGGCTGAGAGTGTGGGCGGGGGAACGGGTGAATTTTGCTTATAAGTCTTAGAATTTGGCATCTTTCGCAGCCAGAGAGAGAGAGAGAGGAAGAGTGGGCGAGGGGGCAGTTGCTGAAGGGAAAGCAACCACAAAAGGTGGCAATGTGGCAAATGCTTAGACTGGAAAATTGCTGCCAACGTTAGCGACTTTTCTTCGAGGCCTTTATTGTTGATTATTTCATCGCAACAATTTTGAGTACATTGCCAGAATTTAAGTTCAAGTGTTTCATACTACAACTTGAGGCTGTAAAAGACTCCTGTGGATATACCCTGTAATAAGTTTTAAGCTTGAGATAAATATTATTTAAATATCGAGTTTAAGCTGGATTGAAGGTCTCTTAACAGCTATAAGAGTACATACATATAAAAATGTGTAAGCCCTGTAGAAATGAGATAAGTTTTAATTATGAATAATTATATAATTGTATGTAATTTAAGTATTAATTTATATATAAATGATAAATAAATGTTTAAATCTAGTATGAACATAGTGCTTTGATTAATTAATATTATACAAATTTTCCAATTTAATTATAATTTAAGTTAATATTTTAACTGTATACTTATACAACTATAACTATAAAAATACTAGAATATATATACATACACTTATAAAAATGCAGAACAATCGTTTCATTTCATTTTTTTCATCATTTTCTATGAATTTGTATTAAGAATTTTTCTGGTTTCCTCGTTTGACACAGAAAATTTGTATTGAAATCTGAAAGTTTTTTTTCCAGTGTGTGTATTATTTAAACAAACCTTTCCAATGCATACATCGTCAACATTATTTTTTAATTATTTTAAATTTTAGATTAATTTATTAAATATATGAGAATTGCTATTATTCCATAAAAAGTTTATATTTGGTTAACATAATTAATAATAAAATATAAAAGAGACTTGGAAATATGTTATTTTTTTCTTTCACCAATTTATTATTCTCTTCTCTTGTTGCTATTTGTTATAAATTTGCTAAGTTTGCCTCCAAATATGTTTAATAATAGTAAAATTTGTTTAAAGTTGTCTTTTTATTTATTGAGAATTATATTTCAGCCTTAAATATATTTCAGTTTCCCGAAAAGAAATCCAACTAGAATACTTTCCGCTAGCTCTAACTGATTGCAGCAACAGCTGATATTGAGTGCTTAAATTTAGCGAAGAGAATTGAATTAGGAATGAGTAAAACTCCCCACTCTTGAGTGCTATATTGTGCTACTCTTAAGGTAACTCTCTTAAATAATTTCCACTCAATGTGAAGTGCGCTCTTAGGCTCTCTTGCCATACTCAGCTGTAACATTTTCACTCAACTTGTACTATTGAACGTATTTGAGTCGAGTGAGTGTAAGAGGCAGTGGCAGAGGCAGAGGCAGAGGCAGAGCTGCTGATTCCATTTGTGTGCTCACGTTAAGCAACGAACAAGCAAACTAACCTATCCCTACTATATACTGAAGATATACGCGATGCAGAACTGGCATATCCTATATAGCCACAGCTGTGGGTATGTCGCACATACACACACACATACATATGTACTCTAGTAGACAGCGCGTCGTGCATTGATATACTTACATATTTATTTATTTGCTTATTCCCAATTTGTATGTCAGACGACTTAAATGATATACTATTTGCATATGCAATATGCATAAAAAGCGAATGGACTCTAGTATTTAGCACACATTTATCAATAATTAAAGCAAATAGCTGTAGGCCAAAGAAAGGAAACCGTTAATAACATTTCAACATGGTTTATTTATAGTAGTTAATGCTAACAAATAATGAAACAAATAGTATATATATATAAATTAATTTAATGTGTTTAATGTATAAATAAATTGCACGCATTGTGCCTTCAAGAATGCCGTGGAATAAACTGCTGCGAGTGTTTGCCTGAGCACCCTTTACAATGTTTAAGGCAAACAGCTTACAGTCTGTCACAAAAAATATCGCACCTTTTTTCATACGCTCCATAAGTAAACTCAAATTTTGACAAGCTGTGCTGGGCCGGCGAGGGCGGGGCCTGGGGCAGAGAAGAAGAAGCATTTCAAAGCGTTTCGCCGCATTTTGCGGCCCCGTGCTGTCTTCAAAGTTTCATACATAGAGTCTTACCTTATCGCTAAACTCGCACAGATGTTGTGCTCTCACACACACACTCACACACGCACACCCATACACAATTGTATGCACAGTTCGGTTGAGTTTGTTGTACTCAATGTACTCAGTGTACATACATATGAGTACTCATACTCGTACTCACACTCATACGCGTTTCTTCTTCTTTTTTGCGGCTGATAAGCTGCGCGCGCACCTTCAAATATTTACAATAGAAATTTGTACTAATTGCACTGCACATATTTAGTTAGATTACATTGTATGGTTGTGAGTGTGTGCGAGTGTAAAAGTGGAACAAGACAACACAAAACCGATTGACCGATTGCAATTGTTGAATTAGTACTCGTAACGCGTTACACTATGCTGCGGGGCATACAGCTGTAAATTGCCACACGACAGGCAGACGTTAAATCAACTTATCGATAAATCGATCAATTATAAGATGGAGTGCTGAAGTCAGAAAGCCATATGAGTTTTACTAATCAGGCATGTTTGTACTATAGATATAACTAGCTTTTTATAATATTGATCCAAAATCGATAAAAGCTAAGAATTTTGAGAGTTTACTATTTCAAATTATTCCAATTACCATTTATAATTTGATTATATTTTTTTAGTTTATTCCTTTGCTTTTCCATACATTTTATTTATTAATTTTGTTTTTTAATAATATCACTGTATTTTTTATTTATTTTATATTTAACTTATTTTTGTATCAATTTATTTTGTATATTTTGATTTTATTTATTTCATTTTTTTAATGTATTTTACTTTATTCTTTAATTTTTTATTAATTTTATTATTAGTTATATACATATTTCATATTCAACAATCACTTAGGTTTAGGTTAGTCTATGTATAGTATTTTATTCTTGTAATAAGTTACTTTATAGTATTTTTAATTTATTTTAAATTATTTACTTTATATTTAATGATATTACTTATACTAATTCCCTTATTATATTTGGTTTATAATTCATATTATCGTTAATTTATTTCGCGTTTTATTTATTTTATTTTCATTTGTAATACAAATATAGTACATTGTATTATAATTATCATCGCTTTTGTCTCGTCTTAAATTAAAGCAGTTTTTTACAAAATTCACACAAGTTTCTCTTATCGATGCCAAGTTTTAATTTCAACTTTCAACCGTTCTTGTTTCTGCAATACTTTATCAATTACTTATACATTGTCTTTGGCTCTGCTATGCTGACAAGTAGTTATCGTCTCTATTTGCTTTTTCTTCTTCTTCTTCTTCTTCTTCTCATCGCCTCCTCTTGTCGTGTTTCTTTCCAAGCTGTTTCTTATCAAGAGCGTAATTAACGTGTTCTATTTTTAGATGTCGTCTTGTAGTTTCAGTCCCTCTATCAATTGTATCATCAATTGACTTTTCAGTTTGTCTCATTGTTGTAGTTGTTGTTGTGTTTGTTGTTGTTGTTGTACTGTTTGTCTGCCTCTGTGGAACGAGTGCGAGCACAAAGAGATTATCAAGCTGAAAAATCAACAGTAGCCGAGGTTCTTCAGCTACTGTGTGTCTCGGTCTCGGTTTCAGCTTACACTGCAAAAAAAGTAAATATACATATATATTAAAATGAAAATTTTAAGCTTTCATTTCGATATTCCCAATAATACGAAATATAACTATGTATTTTAAAAATACATATAAAAACATATCAAAATATAAATAAAGTTATTAATTAAAATAACAAATAAATTTTTTAAATAATTTTGAATATTTATAATAGCATAAAATATTTTAAATAATATCAGATATCCTATACTAACTGCTTGCAGTGCAGCCGCAGCTGACAGTTACAGCGACTGCGACTGCGACTGCGACGTCGACTGCGACAGCGACTGAGGGGGCAGCAGTAGCAGCAGCATCTGTTGTTGATTGTTGTTATTTTTGCTGTTGATTTAATAAATTAAAACCCGTAAATTAACTGTGAAGGCAAAACGACGCGCGACAAATCAAATAAATAAATAAAATGGCAAAGCAAAAGCTCAAGACGATTCTCCACAGCCAACGATAGAGACAGTGCGACCATGAGAGCGAGGGAGGAAGAGAGAACTGGAGAAAGAGATACGAGTAGAGTGAATTCGCCAATTGATGTGGTTTTTTTTGTGTCTCGTCAATTGCCGCAATTCCAAAATCGTTGTACGCTTTTGAACTCTACTATTTTTGGGCCTCTGATAAAGGGTCAGTTTCGGTCAGCTCAAACTGCCTAAAACCAGCGACAAGGCAGGGGAGAGAGGAGAAGGGTGAGCGAAATAAGAGTAATTTATTTGAAACTATTTTTCAAGTGAAAAACTTATAATATTAAATAAATTCTTTCTTAGATTAGAGTCATGATAGCATATCGCCTAAAGTATTTTATTTATGTTTCAAAGTATTTTATTTATTTCATTCAGAAATCAGTTTAAGGTACATATTTCAAT
Organism: Liodrosophila aerea; assembly: GCA_035045005.1. Taxonomy (NCBI): domain Eukaryota; kingdom Metazoa; phylum Arthropoda; class Insecta; order Diptera; family Drosophilidae; genus Liodrosophila; species Liodrosophila aerea. Next base: position 11,763 of record JAWNNL010000060.1, read on the forward strand.
AAATTTTGTAATTGCTTTATAAATGTTAAGTCCTAAGGTAGCAGAAATACTGTAACAATAAATAAATAAATATATAAATGGTACTCTTAAATATAAAATAAATAAATTGAAATAAATTATAAATATTAATTTTAATTTTAATTTCGTTCACTTTGAACTTTTATTTTTTAAAATTTTATGCTTAAATATTTTTAATATTTTAATTTAAAAATTTAATTTTTATTTTTAATTTTATTTTAATTTTTACATCAACATCACTTAGTTTATATTATATAAATAAATGTAACATAAGGCATGACACTATTTTATATAGGAAGAATATATTAAGTTAAGGTAACTTAATTTTTTAATATCAAATTAAATAAGTATAGCTGAATATTCTTAAAATTTTTCATATATACTATAATGAGAGTTGTTACAGTCTCGTTTCGAATTGCTTTTTAGACCCTGTACTTTAAAAAAGTACAAAGGGTCTATTAGGTTTGTGCAAATGACATTTGTGTGTAACAGGCAGAAGGAGGCGTGGCAGACCCCATAAAGTATATATATTCTTGATCAGGACGACGAGCTGAGTCGATATAGCCATGTCCGTCTGTCCGTCTGTCCGTCTGTCCGTCTGTATGAACACCGAGATCTCGGAAACTATAAGAGCTAGAGACTTAATTTTTTTTTTGTTTGGTTCGTGTATTACATAGGCAGGCCAAGTTTATGTTTTTAATTTGATATCTCATCCCCCTCCCCCTCAAATTTACAAAAATGTTCTTAGTATATACAGTTTTAGAGTCACTGGATTCATTTTTTGCACGATTAAAGCTTTAGATGCTTTGCATGTTTGGTGCGAGTTGCAGCCCAATCGGATAAGAAACACCGGAGATATTAGACAAACAATTTTCAGTACCAGGCATTTGGGTAGGGGAGGGGGGAAGCCATAGTGTACGCGGCTACTAGGGCGTATGCGTGATTTTTGATTGTGAGTTTGAATTTCTGTATGAGTATTGGTTATTAAAATACATATATACTTTTACATATTGAAATATATAAATATAAAACAAAACAAACCATGAATTTATTACACATATTTGGTACCTCTAGTATCTATGGAAGTGAATATAAATAAATTATAAAAAAAAGTAAAGTGCACCTGAGAATATAATTACTAGTTTTAATAGGGAAAAATATGTTGAATAGAATATAAGATTTATTCAACTGAATTACCTTTAATTGTCACAGTTATATAAAATGTTATTATTTACTTCTTAATTCAACGAAAACATCTGCTAGTTTGTTCTTGTTTAGGTCTACAACACGTTGCCAATAAAAGTTTTGTAGAAGCAAATTTTTATCTATTAGATGACATCTGCTTTCCATTGTTGCAATTTGAGTTATAGCTGGAGTAAAGTAACCTAAAGCACCCGAACTTCCTTAAACAGCTTTTAATGACCTGCAGATGGTAATACTGTTTTGTGCTAAAAGGAATATCTCAAAGATTGATCAGGCCTTAGGCCTTGACTATGTGCTTTCACTTTTCTTTGCACAATCAACTTCCGTTGGCTCCTTTTTGTAACAGAGCAACATTTGCGAGGCTTCCCACAGTCAGACAGTCAGATAGTCAGACAGACGGACAGACGAACAGACAGTAGCATTTAGATGTGAAAACCCGAAAAATTAGCACACGTGTGGACGAGAGTCAATGATAAACCCACTAAAGCCAAAAGTATGCGACCCCATGGGCACATCAATATATACGTACATATACATATACCCCAGCCCCACCCCTGCCTAGTTGTTTGTTTGAATAGTGGGTAGAGGAGGTGTGTGGAGGGGGAGGGAATTGAGCGCACAGCTGGCAGCCCGATGGAGACTTATCAGTGGGTCCCATCTGTGTTAATGATGCCCAGGGTGCTCTGATAACCGTTAGCTATGTGCAACAGTATACTGTATCTAAGCGTAGCAGCACGTGTGCACTATAGACTGGTCGAGAGAAGGGGAGGGCTGCCCCCTCCCACAGATGGTATTTGTATTATATCAGCTGTGATAAAACCTTTAGGTAAACTTCCAAGTCCAACGAGTCAATCGACAGCTTTGCTTTTGAAAGTCGTTAACCCCTTTTTGATAACGTTGTCATGGGTGGGATGGGGCGAGGGGTAGTGGAGGGAGGGTAATGCAGCATGATTGATTTATCTATGCATAGGGTTCGATATAGGGTTTCAGCTGATTGCAGGGTCCCAGAGCAGCTTGCTTAATTTGGGTCGTACACGATTGCCACTGTATCGTATTAGTCGAGTAACTGTATGTAGATTGATCGATGAGTTGTTTACGATATGTTTCAGTTCGAATATTTACCTTTCAATCAGACTGAAGGATTAATTAAGTCTGGGGTGTGTGGAACCATTTTCCTATTTTGATTTATATTTCAATAACTTTCATCAAATATCGATAGTATTTTCATTTCGTTTTAGTGACATTTTCCAGAAAACTATCGTTGTTGAAACTATCGCAAGTCTACTGCACTATCGATAGTTCGCACAGAGTTGCCACAGCTCTTAATTTGAAGAGCAAACCCCTACACTAAGCTCTACTTGAGCATAAGCACTTGAGCGCCAGAGCTGCATAAGGACATGTGTAGCCAGGCGCCAACTAGGATATATACTACCCCCCCCCCCTCCTCAGCTAAGGTGGAAGGGGGTACGATGTGAAGTGCGGCACTTCAATTCCAATTCGACAGGAGCCAATTGCAAATCGCAGTTGCAACAGGAACAGGCAGGAACAACAAGCATACGAACAAGGCTCGGGGGTGCACTCCACTTGGCACTTTTTGTTTTCAAGACGTATCCCCCCCACCCTCTTTCACTCTGCCTCTTAGAACCATTTCGTCTTGTCCTTAGCCTGTCGTCGCCTGTTTCTGTTGCTGTCAGTTTGCCTTATCCACTTGGGACATGGAGCAGCTGCAGCGACCAAGGGCTCGACCCCAAGGCACTGCACTTATACACTGCTAAAAAAAGAGGAGTAGAGATTAAATTTCAATCATTTCCGCATATATTTCAGATATCATCTATATACAAGGATTATAATATTTAATAATAATGAATAATCTGATCAAAGTTAACCAAATTTTTTTATTAGTGTATGCTTGTGTTGCGTTGTTGTTGTGTGTGTGTGTGAAGCTCCTTCACATATCCTAAGCAGAAATTGAAAAACTACTAGAGCAAACTTCAAGTGAGACGTGTCCTGCGTGTCCTCGTCCTCTCCCCCTGCTCCTCCTCACCTTATGTCGTGTAGTGTTCTGTCGGACAGAACGAGCTCTGATTGAAATTCCAAGCACTGTCCTGCCCTCGGGACAATGCAATGATGAAACAGCGCAATTGACGAACGGTGGCAACTCTGGCTCGCATTACAACTAATTACAAAAAGGGGCCGAAAGGACGGAATGCCCTATACCATAGTATAGGCGGCACAATTCCGATACGCCTTTCAGGGAGACCATTTCGCCAAAGCAACAACAAGGCAAACAAAAACAAAAACCAAAACGAAAAAACAAAAAAGAGAAAATCGAGAATTTCCCTTTTGGCCATATGCCGTTGATTCGTTCCAATCGTGTCTTAATTATCGGCCACATGAAAAGGCTGATGAATATAGATGCCGCAGCAGATAAGGCAAAAGTAACGAAGGACGAGCAGTGGTAGTTGGCGGAGGAATGGAGGAGGTGGGGGGGAGGGGGGAGGCTGTGTTTGCTGTTGCAAACAAATATTTACAGTGAGCACTCGCATTTAATTACCCTATGCTCGGTCAGTCGGTCGATAGGTCCTGGCAATACTAAATGTATACTTCAACCACATGGCATATGGCCATGAAATGCGAGAGCAGCTTCACCTTCGTTCTATTGGTGGTGGACCAGTTGGTTCACTCATCGGATCAGCCGGGCACAATGTCGGTTACAGCTGCATACCACAGTTGCTCTCTGAGGGTGTGGTTCACTATAACAAAAGCGACTGTATTTATCTGCATCTTTGTTCAATATAATACTGATTCAATTTATTGATTTATTGATTAAATATTGTCCAAAAAATTATTAGTTAGAGAGGAGTATGAGCAGTAACTTATTCATTTGTCAATTATTCATATTCTATTAAATATAATGAGTTGAGAATAAAAACAAGTATTTTTTGTAGACCCTGTACTTAAAAAAAGTACAAAAGAGTCGATTAGGTTTGTGTAATTCAAAAATGTATGTAAAAGGCAGAAGGAGGCGTGGCAGATTCCACAAAGTGTATATATTCCTGATCAGGATGACGAGCTGAGTCGATCTGTCCGTCTGTCCGTCCGTCTGTATGACCACCTAGATCTCGTAAGCTATAAGTGCTAGAAACATCATATTTGGCAGTTAGATGCCCCTATAGTGCAAACAGATTAAGTTTGTGTTAGATTTTTGATACTTTCCCCCTCCCCCAAAAACCGCGAAAAACCATCACAGCCGCAATTTAAAAGATTACAAACTTGTGCTTAGACATACAATAATCTTATGATAACCTTTATCTGTGCTGTGAATTGTGGCTTAATCGGATAATAAACACCGAACATATTCGAGATTCAAGTTTCCATTCTAGGCAAAGGGGAGCAGCCAGCTTGCGCTTAATGTATGTATTACTCCCCCAAATTATGGAGAAATTTCTAAAAGTGCATCAGTCCAGTGCATTAGATAAAGAGATCTGGATTGAGAGATTGCCTGATTCATATTTATAGGTACATATTTGTAAGTATACACAATCATAGGACAAGTGTAGTACATATGTATGTATTCTTATAAAGCAAAAGATTAATTGTTTCTTGAATAGATTCGACATATTGAAATTTTCAGCTTATATCATGAAGTAAAAGTTTGCAAAAATCAAGATTGTATCTATAGTTTTGGGCTAAAAATAATGTTTTTATCAATTTGTCAAAGAAAGAATAGAGGAATACAGTAATAATTAAAATTTCAAGTGGGTATGATATACAACTATTCAGATATCCCTTAATTGCTGAGATTGAAGCGTTGATTGAAACGGACATCTCACCGATTAGCCAATGAGAACTACATCGACTAGCCTAATGATGCTTTTCAGAATCATATGTACTCTAGGTCTATTCGACATATACATGTTACCACAAATTACTCTTAATACGCAGAGAGGTTTGAGGTCGTAGTGTTATATGTATCTCTGCTAAATAATAATAATAATGATACTCTGAATAGGTGCAGACTATACAAATATTCCCTATATAGTAGTCTAATTATTAGCTATATGTGAAGGTGATTCACACATGTCTCATGATGATATTTACTATACTCGTAGCTTTCCATTCCCGTATCAAAGGCCTTGCTTCTGCCATAAACATGAGTCATAATTAAACTTTATTCTTACAACAAGTTGAACTTTACTTGAGCCTGAACAAATGATATTATTTAGTAGTTCATAAGGGCCCCAACAATGGCTGCTATACGGAAACGGAGGTAGCATATAGGATTATATCTTATGAGGATTATAACTCATACCATTTACTGTCGCTGTCGTCTTTCATGCGGAGTTTCATTATTATCGCACATGCGACATGACGCAATGAAGCAGTTGACATTGGCCAGGCTGAAAAGCTCTGGAGCGGGGGTACAAGTATTTTAGAAGTTTTCTTTTTTCAGGAGGGTCCTTGTATGTGTGTGTGTGTGTTTTGTTGTTTGCTTTTTATTTACATGCGGCGTAAGTAATTTTTATATTTACACAATAAATGTGGCGAGGGCTAATTGAGTTAGAGGCGTTTCGTGTGTGTAAATACGCTCAAGTGACAAGAATTCTTAAACATGCCACACACAGGGCCACTGCCATTGTTTCCAGTCCCCAGTCCTCAGTCCTCTTTCAGGCTTACTTGCTCAAGAGCAAGAGTCGCAAGAGACGGCAGAAGTAATCTGCAGAAAGCAAAATGTTTATTTCAAGCAAGAAACATAAACAAATAATATTGAGAGCAAAGCTTAACTTAAGCTGATTATTTTTATTGGAAATACACTTAATCATTTTAAATAAATTATACAATATAAAAGTTAAAGGCAAGTCAAGTTCCAGCCTCACAGATAAGCCACTGACTCTAAGGTCGAGCAGTACCTAGAGTTCAAAAGTGTATTGAAAGGCTATAATAATTGACAATTGTCTTGTCAAAATGTTACGAGTAAATGAACCTAGACCGCATGTCCTGGCACACTCTTGTCTCAGGCAGTTCCTTAGGGTTAGAGTCTACCTTTTCTTAGCCCCTTTTGCGGTTGCCCAAGCCTGGAATTTACACAAATTGATTCGTTGCACTCGGCCTAGGTGAGAGAAGCTAGAGCTGGCATAATAGAGTAATCACTTGAAAAGGATCTACGGAGAGAATGGAAGACATAAAGAAGAATTAAGATTCCTTGAATAAAAAACTAGATGATTTAAATAGTAAGACATTCTATGTAAACTATTATAGAGAACTGTAAGCTTATACAGGGGGAGCTTGAAGCCAGATTGATGAAGTAATAATGCCTTGCACTACCCGAGGTTCCATTGACAATGATAATGACAATGTATGATACTTGTACCAAAACCAATCGATTAATCTTCATGAAACCCCTTTTTGTGTTGCTCAGCCAGTTGCAGTTGCAGCCACGGATACAGATACAGATACAGATACAGATACATGTATAGCTTCAGCGACATAAATCATGATCAGGGCAGCTGTTGGATGTTGTGGGGTGTACCGGGGTCGCGTGGCAATTTTCAGCTGGTTTTCCGTATAGCGAATAGTTGTGGAACAGCTGGAAGTGGAAAATATACCATAGTGCGAGTCATGCACAACAATCCTTTCAGCAGAACTGCTCCGTGGGTTATTCATGGAAAATGCCTTCTTTTGGAAATCCTGCTGCAGCACTTGTGCTAAAAATATCTATATTGAATGAAATATTGAATGAAAAACAGCTGAAAATCAAACAGAGGAACCGAGTGCAGGCAGGCACATGCCTGGCATTTTTTTTGTTTATTTATTGTAGGCCGGAACTCGACCGGAAACGTGTTTCATATGTCAGAGAGGAAGTGAGCCAGCGCAGCCTGTGTATGGGACTAGGATCAAAGCCGAGACAGATAGTGAGAGAGGGACTGTGGCTCAGGTACTCCACTGAACGGTACTCTCTCACACAGCTCAGCATGCAAATGATGCCGACCGAGAGAGTCCTTCAATTGAGTCATATGGCGCATGCCTGCCCCGGACTCTGTCAGCTGTCGATTGCCCGTCTGTCTGTCCGCCATTGTTCGGTTCCACGCTCGATTGCGTATATTAAGTAGGTAGGTAGGTAGTAGAGATACCCTGCACCCTGTGTACCATCAGCGGGTCACTCTGCGGTCTGTTTTTGTTTCAGTTTCGCCCTCTTAATAATTCTGCTAGCAAATATTTCGCCATACAATGGCACGGACACACACACACTCGCACACTCACTGCATAAATTGTCAATTTGTCACCGCCGTGTGAAATACTGAAACAGAAAGTTACAGACTATCTTCCATGCATTCTAGCGGAAAATTGTTTATTTATGGCACTCACAATGCAATTTCACGTTTAATTGCGCGCGTCTGTTAACCCAACCGATTTTACATACTACCGTACAGTCAGTCACACAGCCCCCCCCCCCCCTACTCCCTACCCATTGACGCCATAAAAAAAAGTTCTACATATTTAAATGGTACAGAATTTAATATATTTTTATTACTATTTACTATTTGTTAGACACGCCATACGGATTACTGTGTGCTGTAGTTTGCCAAGAGAACTAAATACCTATATATTATGCAAGCTCTTAAAGCATATAATTTAATTATTTACTTATGTGAATAACTTTTCATTATAAAAAAAAAAAAAAAAAACAGAGTTGAAATTAAAAATGAATGGTATAATCTAAGGTAAATAATTCTCAATTAAAAAGTTAGTTAAACGCATTCATTTAAATAGATTTCCTTGAAATTAAAGTTTTTGATTGGCTACAATAGTAAGCTAAAAATATCTTTATTAATTTGTTTTTGATTTACTTTAATAAAATTAAGTAAAATTTTATTATTGAAGAAGCTATTAAAAGTCAAAAGTCATCTGGGTTTATATCAAGTAATGTTGTTAATAAATCGAAAATTAATTATCATCTATAATAATACTTATATTTTTTCTGATTTATCTCAGAATATATGTTGACAATGTGAAATATTGTAAGCACATATATCGATGTTATATCGCAAATATAATAATATATATATGGATATGGTACCCATATGATCTATCTCTAATTCGTAGACTTTATAAGGCGTTGCAGTTGCAATTACTTCATTCCCACCTAGAGCTCTGCTGCTGCTTTTAGCTGTTGGTGTAAATGTTAAGTACAGGGTCTCCTACTGTAGTCTTGCCGAATTAGTTGCTGATTTATGTTAATCATTATTAAGTTATGTTCATAGACGCAACACAACAGCCTTTGCTCTATACACATAGTAAATGGAAATAAATATATGTATATATATTCTCATAAATGTTGTATGAGTTCCACTCGTGTTTTTGATTCATTTTCTATTTATTTATTTATTTACTGAATTTTAATAAAGTGCTGTCGACAGAGATATCCAAAAGTAAATAAGAATTAAATTTAATAAAATTAAAGTCAGATAATAAAAGCACATTTCAATTAAAGATAATGATATTAATATACTGGGAGTAAAAAAAAAATTAAATTGTGTAAAAATTTTTAAAAAATTATTAAAAACCATAACCATTTTTGTTTAAGTCTTTCAAGCAATCTAGATTCTATACGATGGCTATGTATGTATCTTTATATGGTAGATAACTTCTAGTAGTATAGTTAGTAGTTGCATCCGTAGCTTAGTTGCAGTTAGAAAATGCCTTAGAATTTTATTACAATAATTTCGCTTTGTTGCACAGTTGAGAGCACGCTTTGAGATTAAATGTAGCCCGTGGGGTTGCATTCACCACTCACTGGGCGTCTTTGTCATATTTAATTCACAATTTCGCTGGGGCTTTCAGTTACACATCCCCTTTGTGAGGCGAGATGTCTTTCAGGTTTTTGCAGCGACTTCAACGCATTCTGCAGAATTGTCGGCTGCCCCTGTTTGCTGCACTGCATGTTGCATTGTCTACTGTCAGCATTGATTAAACTTTCTGTCTGCGCTTTGTCTTTATCTCTGGCGTTCCCCCATCTCTCTCCATCACTCGTGCTGTGTGTAAAGCCCATGCTGTCTCTTTTGTTTGCCCCCTCGGTTGCATGCGTGAAATTTCGCCCATGTTGCACAAATTGATGTTGCATGCCGCATGACTTTCTTGTTGTTGCTGCCAATGGCTTTTGTGCTCTGCTCTCTCACCACGCTGGTGGCATGTTCGCGAAAAGTCATGCGATTTCCTCGAGACGTGCGCAATTAGGGAAAGGAGAGCTCAAAAAGGGTAAGAAAACGTGGCTAGCAGTGCAAGTGCACCGGTGGTAGGGGGAGGGGGAGATAGAGGGGTTACACCCTCCTCGTCAGGGCGAGACCCTTCTGACAAGGCAACCTGCTAACCGAGTTGCTTCTTTGTGGGGAGAAACTTCTACTCGGCGCTTCATGTTGTTGTCTGCTTCTCCGTTTTAAAATAAAAGTATTCCATTCCACTCGGGGCGCGCACACTATTAACCCAATTAATGACGAAAGTTTAGCAGTTCCGATTAGAATCAAAAGGAATCAGCCTGCAACACGTCAGACAACAAAGCGTTACGACAGCCCCACCTAACTGATTTCCACTACTTTTTACCCATTTAACAAAATACGCTAAGTGCACGGTAGGGTTGTTACAGAATATCTAGATAGGGAGTCCTTTTAAAGACTAAGAAAAAAGAATACTACAATGAGAACTCTCTACAGCGGACACTCACCAACTCAGCCAACTTTTGTCCATTGAAGGGAGGGTGGTCGCAAAAGGGGAGCTATGTTGTTCGGAAAGTACACGAGCTCTACGACGATTGTTAAGAGAGGTGTCCGCTAAGAGAGAGGTTTCACTGTATATGTATACAATATACTATAAATTATTAAATAATTTATCAGATTTTTTTATATTAAACATTCTATCAGACAGTTAAATTAAGGGCGACGCCATTCGAGCTCCATGGAATATGGATATTATTTTTTACACATATACATAGATTTTAATATATCCTTCTGAGATTTTAAAACTTACTATAAAGCCGTCTTATGTCCGAACATTAACCGGAATACTTTTTGTTGGAATAACCTCTAGAGAAATGTTCTTCATAATCGAAAATGTTGCAATCAAAATTTAATGAAAATCGATGTTTAAAATCCATGTTTATATAAAAAAAGTAGCTTTTTTAAATTCATATTATTTTTATTTTAGTTTTAATTATATTAAAATGGGAAAAATGAACAATACGAAATTAGAATCAAATCTAAAACAATGAAAACACATAATCAAAACATAAATTGACAAAATTTCACAAACATAAATACATATATAAATTAATTAAAAAAATCATAATAATATCAATAGTATCGATCCGAACTGGACGATAAAGTATATGCTATAGATCAATAAGGACTAGTACTATTATGAATATCCCTTTCTGTACGCAAATATAGTCTGGATAAAGTCTGTCATAGTGATGTCAAATTGAATTGAAATAAATAAATAAATATTTTAACTAAGCTGTGTCAAATATCAACAAAATTAATCAATCACTATCGAAACGGTTAATTTTTTAAATTGCTATTAACTGTTTTCCAAAGTTTCCAAATCCAATTCATTGTAATACAATTTGATTGTGGCATCGCATTTAAATATTAATTTCTTGCATATCATATCAAATCATATTCTGTGATGTAACTTCTTGCCATGATTTGATCTACCCCAGAAAAGAAATTTTGCTAGGGAGAAGCAATTTACCGTTGAGCACGTTTGGAAAATGACGCGAATTTTTGCATAAATTTGTGTGAAAAATACAAATACAAAAGCGAAATGGGAAGAGCGAATACTGAATGAAGCAAACAGAAAAAGATTGTGTAAACATCGTCGCAGCGGAGCGACAAAAAAGGGGCAACATGTGTTGAGTGGGCGTGGCATATCACGATTGCGGCAATCAACAAATGGAGCGGCAACCTCATTAGTCAAAAGCGGAGGGAACAAAAGCACAGCGGCAACGTGGCAAAGTGGGAATCCCTCGCTCCCCCCTACGCTCCCTCTGGTCCCTCGTACTGTCTATGTCCCCTTCGCCCCTGCCTCCACAATGCAGACGCCACTGTCCGTCTGTGCGAGGATGTGCGGCATATGTGTCCGCATTAGTCAGTGGGTCGCACAGTGGGTGAGCATGAGCACACACACACACACACACACACACACACACAGTCACACACACACTCACGTGCGTGTCTTTCGCGAAATGGTTTCGTTGGGGTAAACGCAGCGGAAATTGTAAATTTTTTACTCGCAAAACGAAAAAATAAATCATATGCGTGAAATGTTTGGATTGCCTCGCAACTCCCCTCCTTCCTCCCCCCCACCTGCCACCATCCACCTTCAGCTCTTCCGCTTACAGGAAAACGGAAAACAGGATAACGACATCAGGTGCACAGTGGTACCAACAATGAACTAGCCACAAAACTAGACAATTGTTAATACCAATTTTCTAATCGGTTTAACGACTATTCTGACGAAATATCTTAATAGTAGAAAAACTTGATTATACGCGTAGTTTAAATTTACGCAAATATTTAGACCCTGTACTTTAAAAAAGTACAACAGGGTCTATTAAGTTTGTGCAACTCAGAAATGTATGTAACAGACAAAAGGAGGTGTGGCAGACCTCACAAAGTATATATATTCCTGATCAGGATGACGAGCTGAGTCGATCTAGCCATATCCGCCTGTCCGTCCGTCTGTATGAACACCTAGATCTCGTAAACCTAGATCTCATATGTGGCAGTTAGATGCCCCTATAGTGAAAGCAAATCAAGTTTGTGTTAGATTTTTTATACCTCCCCCCTCCCCCACTGCTTCAGCATTCAAAGAGCCTATGTTATCCTTTATCTGTGCTGTGAATTGTGCCTAAAGCGTATAATAAACACAGAAGATATAAAAGATTTAACTTTCTGTACTTGGGAAGGGGGCATGCACTTAATGTACTTAATTTTACGATATGTGTGCATGTGTGAGTGTTTGTTCGCGTGTGTGTGTGTGCGAAGAAAAGCACAGGGTCTCCTACTGTAGCTTTCCGAGTTTTTTTAGATTTGCAACCTTTTAATGTATCATAGTCGTTCACGACAACTAACTGATTAGTGATTTGTGATGGATCTGTAATCAGTACTCAGGATGTTCTGTGCTGGAATTTCGCATCGAATACCGATTAATATCCAAGGTCGAATTATTCTCCGTATGCTCAATAGTTTACCACTGTGCTGGCTATTAGATGAACAGCAAGCCGAAGCTGAGAACGGGGAACTGGGAAAAGGATGTGAAATAAAGAGAAGGGAAGACAGGAAGATGGAATGTAGGAAAAAATCTCGTAACACAGTCACAGACACAATTACGATTTGCTCTGCGCCATAACTTGACGCATTCCAAACTAAAAGAGATAGATACAGAGTGAGCGGGTGAGTGAAGAGAGCGGACTCGTGGCACTTGGCTGGGATCGTGCAACGCGCTGAAAAATATTTACATATTCACAAATGCAAACAATCCCGCGCGCCATCGCGATGAGAGGAGACCTGGTGGCAGCAACAAGATGAGACACAGGACGTGCAACGGCAAGTGTAGGAGCAGGTGAGGGGAGGGGTGGGGAGAGTGAGGGGGGCGTTCAGCAGGAACTGGCTGAAAATAAAAACGTCATGTTGTTTGAGCCTGTGCCACATGATGAAGAAAGATGCGAACGGTAAATTGGTGTGTCGTTGATGGGCAGAGAGTCTGGCGAAGGGAGGGGGAGAGCGGGTGAGCGGGTGCTGCTGCTGTGGTTGGGTTTTCCACTTGCCACTTGCCACTTTGTAAAATGCGCACACAGACGAAATGACAAAAAATTTGCGATGCTGTTGTGAAATCCATAAGCAGCAAGTGTTTCCTGCGGGAATACAGTAGGGTGAGGGGGGAGGGGCATGGTGGGGAATGACTCAAGTGAAGTGGGGGAGGGGAGGGGGGAAACGAGTGGCATAAGCAAAAGCGAAAAAAGCAAACAGATAAGTGAGGAATGAGTGTAGGCAGTCATAAGCAGCAAAAGGACCAAGGGACTACACTTCAATAAGAATTTAAGCTGGGGAAAAATCTCTGTTCGATAGAGAAATTTATTTTAAAAAGTGAATATAAAAAAAAAAAAACCATTTAAGGAATGTATTTGAAGAAACTTGAATTTATTTATTTAATAATATTATTTTACAATTGCAATTAAATTCGAGCGCAATTGGCAAAGTGTAATTCAGTTCATAATTAGTATGGATTCATTTCGCTCAGTGTACAATACATTCTCCAACAGGATGAACTGGCTGAGCGGCTGTCGCTGTTGTTGGTTTTGCTTCCTGGCTTGGTTTGCTTGTCACTTGCTGTCGCCTCACTCCACACACACACGCATACACACACACACACACACACACACACACGCACACCTCAACGCTTTTGCATAAAGTAATTTCGAGTGACAAGCGCGCATTGTTGGCATTTTTGGTGGCACAACCCCAACACACACACACACACGCAGTTAACACACACCTGTAAGTCGTATATACACAGAGAGAAATGGTGGTGTACATTTAAATCTTTTACTTTTTTACTTTGCCGCCATCTGTCGCTCTCATTTAGACTAAATTATATCAACTGCAAAATTAAATTGTAAATTATGTCATTTTAAACTTTGTTTTTTTGAGTGTACCCAACACTTCGCTCATGCCAAAGCCGCGGCATTTGCTTATAAGAAATTCTATTTCTGTGATTGTCACACACATTAATACACCTGCCGACACACACACACACACACACACTGACACGCACACCAGCATAAGTAAATAAATTATGTGCGAAAAGTTTTCCGTTGAGCCGCCACAGCACAGGTGCGATTCAAGTTACTCTCTGGGGTCAGAGATAGCGGCCCAGCGACAAGGCCTGGGCAGGTGCAGAGTGGGTGGGGTATGCTGTAAGGTGTCACTGTGTGTGTGTGGGTGTGTGTTTGTGTGGTAAATACAAGTGACATTTTTAATTATGTCGCATTTGAAATGATGTAAGTTGTATTCGCTGCCAAAAGTTTATTTATTTAAATGCATTTCACGCAAACTGTCAGCTTGTCCCGCTTCTCTTCGAGTGTGCGACTCTCTCCCCGCCCCTCCCCTTTCATATTGCTTCTTCCTTACTCTATCTCTCACGCCCTTACCACAGACCCAACAGTCAGCTGTGCGAGCATTTCAATTTATTGCCTGTCCTAACCTGATGGCAATTTAAATAATGTCCTGCCGCCCCCTCCCCCTGTTGCCTTTGGTCACGCCTTGTCGCAGCTGTGTTTCAAAAATATTTTATTTATTTCCGGATTTACAGAAACTTTTGTGCCAAAGCACATTAACACAAACGGAAAAGTTTCCAGCATCGAGGTCAGCAGGTATATAACATAATTTTCTATTCATATTTCGGATACAGGGAATATATTTGAATATACTTTATACTATAATATTAGCCATCTATCTATGTAGTTATTGGGAAATACTCAACCATGCGTAAGATACCAAAACTGTCCTCTAGCTAATTCCATTTCCCACACCGCTAAGGTTCCCCCCTGCCCCATTACAGTATAATCCGCATAAACAAGCCAGTTTTCCTGATATACCTAATAAACTTAGCATACAAATACCTAAATGTTTTATAAATCTGTGCTCAAAATTTCATTGGAATTGTGCAATAAACAACGAAGATAGGCGAATATGATTTGGGCATTAACAGTACTATTTGCTCTATTCAGTTACCAATTTTATTATGCTGGCAAAATCAATTACAATAACACAGCTACATTTTCAAATAGTAGTGTTTAATTCTTTGCATATTTTTTGGCATGTTTCCCAGAAGTTATCCAGAAATATACTTTCGGCAAATGTGCTAAGTCTCTCTAAACAATAAAAATTTGTTTGTTTCAGTTCTTGCATTCAGCTGGCTTTATTTTTTGCTCTTTTTTTTAGCTTTTTTGTTGGCTTATTTTCTGGGTTCAACTTTTCAGCTCGGTCGAAACCTGACACTTGAAATGGAGCCAGGGCCCACTGCCAAAACAGAGGCAATTGCTGCAGGGGCCTACAAATACTCAAACAATACACACTGAGTGAGAGTGGAGTGGGGCAGTGGCAGGGGCAGAAGCAGGGGTAGGGGGTATGGGGCATAGAATGCTCAACTTTAATTATCAAAAAATTGTTTTCCATGTGCGACTTACAGCAAAGTGTGGCCACTGCCAAGTTGTTGTTGCTGCTGCTGTTGCTGTTGTAATTGTTATTGCAATTGCTGCTGCTGCTGCTGTTGCTGTTGCTGTAGTTTTTCAGTTTTAGATTTTAGTGCCAAGCAGCAGCAACAAAGTTGTCACAAAGTAATAAGTGCACGCCAAGGGAATTTAAATTAAGTTACAAACTTTGCATATTAAGCGCCTTATATACCCTCGACCTACCCCTCCTCACCTACCGCCCACTACCCCTGCCTTTCTCATGCTCCTTAACAGCACTTCATTCGCCCGCCACGCCCACGTAGCTAGCAAACTAAACAAACTCACTTACAAAATACAAACACAAACACTCCAATGTACTTTTGCCAATAGTCGTAGCAACCCTTTCACACACACACGCACACACACACACACACATATACTGTGCGAAGGGGGAGAGATGGTTCCATTTAATGGTCCACTCAATAGGGTCTACACACACGTGTAATGGCCTAGCAACAGCAACAACAACACTGCAATAAGTAATAATGCGAAAGACTTTCTAATACACGACTGCAATATACCCTATTATTTAATATTAAGAAGAATATATATATTTATATTTATCGGTATTATTTATTGAGCTTTTTAATTTATTTCAAATTAAAATACGATTAAAGTTTTATCACCTTAATATAAGATAAAGAATTATCGAGTAAAATATATAAATTGGCAAAATTAGAAACATCAAATCATATTAAATATTTAGAATATGATAAGGTTATGTATCATTTATATATCCTAAACAAAAAAAAATAAATTTAAGTTTTATCCCCTTAAAATAAGATTAAGAATTATTAAGTAAAATATATAAAATGGCAAAATTAGAAACAGCAAATCATATTAAATATTTAGAATATTATAAGAATATATATCATTTATATATCCTAAACAAAAAAAAATCCAAATGATTTTAAAAACTAATTTTATAAAAAACAGAGATTGAAACCTGAATAAATATTAACCATAAGCAAAATTTCATTTCTCGTTCTAAACTAAAAAAAAAACATTTAGAAAACTCGAAAATACTTTAAACAACTGCAAAATAGGAATCATAAATAAGTAGATATTTTAAATAAAAAGTAAATTGTTAATAAATTGAAAAAAAAAAAAAATCATTAAAAATGTCTAAGAAAAATATACAAATGAATTAATTATTTAATTAATTACAACTACTTTTACTGTTAGAAAGGCATTAATTCAACAAATTAAATAAAATTTTTGAATATTTATTTATTATTACTACATTTATTTTTAAATGGAATAAATCAAATGACAAAAAGAAGTTTATTTATTGAGCGAATTTTAAAAGACCCCATTTATCCATACGCTTGGTTCAATTAATTACAGGGTATTTGCAGTATGAATTTGCCAGATTTTTACCCAAAGGTTCGGCATATCAAAGCAGTCGATTTGCTCTGTGGAATGCATTGGGCACTATGAAGGGAGTTGGAGCTGGGGCTTATACTATTAACAGGACTGGGGCACAAACTAATTCGGCAAACGAGATGGCTTACATGGTTTTCATATTAATGCAAGGCTCTTGTTTGGGAGGGAGAATGGGCTTGTTAGGCGACAACATATTCAAACTGGGATATTTTGAGAATTTGCCATTTTTCGTAACTAATTTTTTTTCGTAAATTTTTATGAAGTGCTCCCAAGTCTGGGGCCTATAAAATGTGATGTTGTTTGGGGGCTAACTATTCAAACAAAGCTGTCTTAAAGTTGCATAGTTTGTACTAGGTTATCTGACCACTGGGCCAAATACCAGATGAGATTGTTGTGCGAATAGTTGTGTAAGCCACTGTGGCTGAGATTAGAATATAAACCAGAATGGCATTAGAGAATTGAACCCTCACCCCTCACTCTCAGCTCTTATCGAAAAGTGTTGGGCGTGGCCAGCTGGAGTGTCCCTGGGGATAATATTCCTGGCAAGCAGACACGTTCCAAAATTTTATGATGTGTAAATGGCAAATTAAAAGCGACATCAGGAGCATCTTCTTGTGGCAAACCGAACCGACTGACTGACTGACCACTCGTTCCGCATCTGCGCTTCCTTGCGTTTCGGTTTGCCATTGAAAATAATATAATAAAATATTATAAGTATTACATGATATGATATGCACGTTCGCATCACTTCGGTTTCGCTTTCAGGCAAATCATGGGACGGAAACAGGTCGTAAATGACAACAACTTTGTGAATGGTTCTTTCTCACTATCTACTGCCAGAAATTTCACTTCTTCGTGTGTCCTTTACGATCTACCACACCCCTATGCGAACGTCCTCCCTCCCCTCCCGCGACCCACGACCCACTCCCCATGGCATGATATGCCTTTGATATCGTTTCCCTCAATATCGAGTGCGGAGTGTGAGGCACATTAAAACCGCACGCGCTTCGTTTTTATTATTGCTCCAGAAATCTCGCTGTGAAATCATATTTCTCTCTGTAGGTGAGTGTGTCTGCAGGCTTCTTCTTCTGCTTCTGCTTTTGCCGTTTGGCACTCTTCTTCTTTATTGGCATGCCTGCCAAACGACAACAGAAATAATCAAGTGCAATCAACTGTTAACAATTTATGACATTTATTACATTTTTAATGTCAAACTCGGAGAGAGAGAACGCTTCTGCTCAGCTGCATCTCTTTACCGCACTCCAGCTGCCATTTCTGCCTGTTTTATATTATCCTTTATTAATTTAAATCAACCTCAATATCTAATATACACTTAAATTTAACAATACATTTGTTTACATTCTTCATTTACTTAAATGGGTAAAGAGGATAATACTAAGGAACATCCCGGATTTAGTCGGAATCCTATTTGGGTGATGTGGAATTTATGCGCCTCTATGGCACATAATGTATGACAGCAGATACAGCGAATGTACATATATGTATGTCAAAGCTATATGTCGCAATATTGAATAAACTGTAACATTATGTCATATGTGTCGGTCATATGAACGGCTTATATGACGCCTAATAACGTCGCCACTTTTAGCAACCACTGCTTAGCCCGCCATACATATGACGTATGCCATTAATACGTTGTCATATGTCCAATTTACAATGATTGCCAAGGGTCATATATATGACACATGAGTCATATGTAGAATTTATACGACAGCCAATGGTCATATATGCAGTCATATGAAGGCCCAATTTATATGACGACCAAGGGACAAATACATGACTTGCCATATCTCCTATATACATCTATATTTCTTGATCTGTTCCTCCATTTCAGCTACCTATATCTGACCATTGAATTATCGATTATTTTCTGTACTCTATTATATTAGGAAAATACTATAATCGATATTTCGGAATATGATGAATGCAATTATCTCGTTGAGAAAATAAGTGTGTCAGTTGATAGTAAGTCATGAGTTTAATTGAATAATTATATCGATAATTATCGAATAGAGAACAATGGCAAATGTGCTGTAGTGGTTATTCTGTACCCCCCGCCCCCTCCCCCGCTGTTTTCGAATAGTTTTCTATTCAGATTGTTGGCAAACAAATACACAAATTACCTGCACTATTATTCTGCGTGTATGAGTGGGTGTGTGTGTGTGTGTTTCATGGCGGTGTGCCTGGGGGTGTGTGTGTGGGTGGATGTGTGAGGCAGCAATTATTGGCATGTGCCGCGTGTCTAGCTGAAGGGCCACAATTTGCATATTAAATAGGGAAATTATAAAGCCATAGAAGTTGGAATAATGCAAAATAAAGAGGAGAATCAAAGCAAAGCGAATGCAAAATTCATTGCGAAATTTTCTTTTTAATTGATGACCCACCAGGGACTAGGAGAGCGATAGAGAGTGCCAGCGATAACACGAGGGCTTCGGTGATTTATACAAAAATTGAACCCAATGGATGGGAACGCAAACATGTTGTGCCTGATGGGCGAGTGGTGTGCGGGGGCGTGGCAATTTGCAGCAGCAATTTAAGCATCAATAATTGAAAAACTTGCGCCAAATGTGCTGCGTAACTGGAAACTAATTGGCAATTAAAAGTTAAATGAGCAGCATCTAAAATTTATAAGCCTCAATGTAGCCTTGGTGCTAGTAGCCCAATAAAATGCGGAGTGTGCACTGTGCAAAATAGTTACAGAAAGAGACTGAAAGTAATTCAATACATATTTGATTAGATGTACAGCATTATGAAATATTTTCAAATTAATATTACTATTATAGGATGATCATTCAAAGGTTCCAAAGCAGGACGTTAAGGCTGATATCGGGAGCCCATCCGTATCACGACAACGCCACGATACATAAGGAGCTTGGGGTTACGTGGGTCTCACAGGAGATCCACAAATCCAGCTCAAGGTACGTTGAGAGGCACTCTAACCACCCTAACGTCCTGGCCATCGGGCTCCTGGACAACAGCCAAACCACCAGGAGGCTAAAGAGATACCACCCTTTGGACCTAGCTGAAGATGCATAACCTACACCTCCAACTCCCTACCGACCAACCATAATATAAGTTTTTAAATTGAGAATGTCAGTCAAAAAATTTAATGATTGCCTTCTCTACGGGCAGAATTTTTAAATTTCTTCATTAAATAAAGAGATACAAAAAAAAAAAAAAAAAAAAATTATTACTAATATGGAATTCTTAAGGTTAGTTTTTATTTGGAATTTTGCTCAGTGCATGCTGTTGTTGTTGGTGGGCCAGCTAAGAAGACTCAAAACACTCCGTAAATACTAATATTGAAAACACTTTGAATATTTGAATATTTTGCGTAACATAAATCCAATTGGAAATGTTCCCCCAAATGTTCCGTGTTGTTATTTCGCTTGAAGTAATTCGCGCATATTCTACACCCCCTCTCTTCCCCGCTCTCTGTCCCCGTATAGACTTTGCAACTAGGTTTTTTTTTTCTTTTTTGGGAGCATAATTTTCTAATTCGGTTCAAAGTGAAGTGAAAATTGATAACAAGTTGCACCGAAAACACATGCCAAGTTCTCAAGAGTTCTGCAGTGGAAGGGAAAGGAGTTCAAACTTTGCATATAATTTACGTTTTCTATTAAAAATTTAAACGTGTTTTTTATTCAAATTGCGCTGAGACCTTGGGGCAAAAGAGTATCAACCACAGCGGCACTACATTCTCAGCCGTGAAAGTTTTGCAGGAGAATGAAATGAGGCTCCGAAAGTGTATTTCGAGAGTGATTTACAATGCGATTCGAAAAGTGAATATATGTAAGATTTATAATATCTTCAGTATTTATTTAAATAACAATAGTATATGTAATGTATGTAATGTGTTGAACAATAATAATGAAATACAAATCAAATTAATCAAGGCAACTTCAAATTAGTAACAACTTTAAATCAACTTTTATTCTGCTGCTCAACTTAAACGTCTGTCTAACTATCTTCTTCGTCTTCAACTATCGATTATTCTTCACGATGATTTCAGGGCTGCACTCTTATGAACCATCGGTAGTGTTACCAGATTACATATATGAATGAAATGTATCCCAATTCAGAAAGTTCGTTATGCATTACTTAAGCTAGACCCAATTAGTTTCTCAGTGCAGTAGTACAATTGGTCTGCTATAATACTACGGTTTCAGTTTCAGTTACAGTTACAGTTACAGTTCCAGTTACAGCCGGGCCAATACGGCAATACGGGGGAGGGCAACACTTAATCCGAGTTAAGAGCGATCCTTTGGCCCTGCTGGCAGTAATATCCGAAACTTTGCTGTCCATTTTAGTTCTATGCACACGTCTCCGTCTCAATGCACATCGCACATATCATCGAGCCAAAGAAAGCAAGTGAATGGAAACACGAAGAAAGGAGGAAAGGCAAAAAACTGTTTCAGACTCTCGACGTGCACATTTCAAAAGGGAATCCAAGCGAAGTTCTTTGTAAACGTGTTTAAAAATAGAGAACGAACCCAACAAACAATGCCCATCCATTGTGCTGAGTGGGCGAGTCTATGTACGGACAGGCACCGGCACTAGCAATGGCAATAGCAGCAGCAGTAGGTGCTCTGGAGTAGGGATTTGTGTACGAGAGAAATAGTAGTAGTAGCAGTAGTAGTAGTTGTAGTTGTAGTCGTAGTGGTAAAAAGGACACAGTGCGCACTTTTGTGCGTTTTGCATGAGTGGCACAGTGAGCAGAGGGCATCGGGCAGCGTCATTCCTGACTTGAATACGAACTATCCCAACCACGTGCACCTCGCCCACCTCGCCTCATCTCGAACAATGCGAACAAACAATGCCAAGAGCCGAGCAAAAACCCCGGGCAAATAGCCATACACGCACACTCATACCAACACACACACGCACATGCACACGCACTATACACTATAACAAATGGACTAGCTGGACGGCAGAATTGTGTGGCTGCTGCACAGTAAAAAATTATATATAGGTAAATATAAATAACACACATATCAAATAAACTGAAAAACTAAATTGAATTCAAGCGTAAAAATCAATTGTAAAAATAAAGATAAATTAATTAAAAAATGACCCTATTAGTAAAAAGCGATTTAAAAAAAAAAATTTATGTTAAATACTGTTAATTTGAGACTAAGATGAGATATTAGTATAGCACATGCAGAAGGTTATCTATAATACCTAAAATCTTACTAGAGATAATACATAAAATTAACGGGATATATAAATACGATAAATTCGAAATACGATATGTTGATGAAGTGCAATTTTATAACTGGAAATGAAAATTATAGCAAAACGACTAGAAGGAAAAAAGAAGAGGAAAGAAAAACGCTTAATGTACGTAAACACTTTATTATACATATTTTAATGAATTAATTTTTTTTATTTTCGAAATACTCAAATTATTATTTCTCTTTTATATAATTTCATTGCATTGTCAATTTATTCTTTATAAATATTATTACACATGTGTTTATTTATCAATAATATTCTCGCAAACGTATTTTTTTATGCTAGTTTTCATTGATATTTCTTTACCGTCATTTTCTTCTTCATTTATTGGTCAATTGTACTTGGATAATATTCAGGAGTTTTCAACTCTATTATGGTTTCTGTCAGTGTAGCCCTAAATATGTGTATGCAGTACAAGTAGATCTGTAAGTAAACACTACGAAACCCAAAACAGAAACTAACGCCAAAACTAAACCTTGGCCGGTGCAAAAACCGAAGCCAAACTCACGTTTCGCACTGCTGTTGGAAAGTTTTTCCTGTTTTCAATTTTCATGAAGTTGAGAGTCTGCCATATATTAACTTAATATTTTGACTTTTCATCTGCATAAAAAATAGCCCCTCAAGTGAAATGAGTGTGCGCTTATGCGAGTGAAGCTTGGCCATCATTGATAGAAGATTCCTATGTACTATAAGAGTGTACTATGTAGTACCCTATGACTACCTTTGATGGTCTCTAATCAGCTGTAAATATGGAGCAAATGTACCACTTTTCATCATACACACTATACAGTATAATACTATATAGAGCCTAATATCTGATAATGCAATCCTAATGGCAACTGTTCGCGTCTCAACACAGAAACATACCCCCGGGACTTATCTCGCCTTTCCCTTTTTTTTCATTTTTGTCAATATCTACGCATTTCTATTAGCCGACTATCAGGAGCTCTGTCGTAACCATTACCAGAGAAGCAAAAAAAAAAAAAAAAATAGGGAAAGGCAAAAAGCAAAAAAGAAAACAACTGAAAAGCCCAGTCTCATTTAGCCAAAAGCTTTCCATTTGCCTTGGCAGTTTTCCTTTTTGGGGTTACTTCCCCCCTTTGGCTTTGCTCTTCCTTTCGACCCAGACATGTGTGTATCCCTCTCGATATATTACACAAGTATTTTTCGCTCTGTTTGCAAAATACGCACATTTTTACTCAATTGACATTTCAGCTAAAAGTCTTTGGCCACGGGAAGTGGGCGGGCGAAACTGAAACGAAACCCATGGAACCCAAAAGTCCTTCTGTTTCTGTTGCTGTTGTGTCCTGCTTCCCGCAGGCAAACGACCAACAAACAAAGGTGGCCGCTTCTATCTGCTCTACATGGCGTATCCTTGGCTCCTGTCGTCCTGCCGTTCGGCTCTCTCCTCGCTTTCCTGCTAATGGTGTGTACGCTATAAAGCTGGCTAATGCCCTGCCCATAGAAACCCTTTCACATTGACTTCTCATCGATCCCTCCACTGCTCTATAATTGCCATCGTCTCTGGGTTCTTCGTTCTCTATATTTTCTTTTTTTACAAGTCGATATCCCTTCCCCTATATCCCAGCCCCTGTCTGAAAGGCAACAAAAGGACCTCTAAGCCAATGTGTAGTGTAAGGAAAGATATAATTGAATGGAAAAAGTAACATTTTGTTGCATTTATATTTAGCTGATGGATGGATGAATGAGCCAACGAATGAATGGATTGAACTCTTTTCGGATTGATCCCTCACCAACCGAAACGAAACGAATCGGAACGGAAAGGAAACCCCGCCGCGTTTTGTCGATAGTTGTGTGTTTTCCTTCGACAGGATATCCATAATTGAAACAGTTAATTGTGGTAACGCTCTGTTGACAAACAAGAGTCAATCACTTTTCAAATGCAAAACTTTTCACAGAAAATCTTAACATATGAGTCGATTGAATCTTCGGTCAAGTCATACTAAATGAAATGGTTTTATGTCGGGCAAATCTAACATTTTAATCATTTTCCATCTATTTATCTGTGTCGATCTATAGTCCCGGAATAACATTTTTAAACCCTGAGCATTAAAAAGTACAAAAGGGTCTATTCAGATTGTGCAAGTCCGAAATGTATATAACAGGCAGAAGGAAGCGTGGCAGACCCCACACAGTATATATATTCTTGATCAGGACGACGAGCTGAGTCGATATAGCCGTGTCCGTCTGTCCGTCTGTCCGGCTGTCCGGCTGTCCGTCTGTCCGTCTGTCTGTCTGTATGAACCTAGATCTCGGAAACTATAAGAGCTAGAGGCTTAATTCTTTTTTTGTTAGGCTCGTGTATTACATAGGCAGGTCAAGTTTATGTCAAATGTTTGAAAACTCATCCCCCTCCCCTTTAAATTCATAAAAATATTCCCAGCATGTACAGTTTTAGAGTCACAGTTTTCCTTTTTTGTATGAATAAAGCTTTGGGTGCTCTATATGTTTGGTGCGATTTGCAGCCCAATCGGATAATAAAAACCGGAGATATTGGACAATCAATTTTATGTAGTATCCATATGGTTGGGGGAGGGGGGAAGCCATAGTGTACGCGGGCATTAAGGGCGTATGCGTGATTTTTGATTGTGAGTATGAATTTATGTGTGAGTATTGGTTTCTGTTTGTATTTGCGCGTATATTTGTATGTATAAGTGTATGTGTGTATGCATGTGTATGTGTATGTGTATGTGAGTATGTTAATATATGTGCTGCTGTTATCGACGCCCAGGGCAAACCAAAGTACAGGGTCTGCTATTGTCGGTTGCGTCCGCCTGTAGCTTTCCCTGCTTTTTTTTTATTGTACAACATTTTAAATCTAACTTAACTTTGTTTCTTTAAATTGTAAAGTTAAGAAATTATTAAAGTTCAAATACTTTTAATTCATTTCAAGTAAAAACTGCAGGATATTACACGGATTTGAGGGAAGAAAGTTTGTGGGCAATCAAGGAAACTCAATTAGAGGAAAGTTTAAGCTGTTTTTTTTTTTTTGTTGTGAAAGAAAGAGGAAAATGGGAAAGCAACTGGACCAAGACGAAACGCAACAGTTAAATGGGTCATTTGGTCTATTTATCATTTTTGACTTGGCCCACAAGGCCTCTGCACCGCCTGAAGAGGATTGGATCTAAGGGCAGCAGTTGGTCATTCAATTTGTGAGCTGTAACTGGCAGCAATCAATCAAAATGCGAAATACTCTAGCGCAAGACACAGAAAACGATGAAGCAAATAAAGCAGGCGAATAGAACTGGTGGAAATCTGGGAAAGGGAAAGGAAAAGTGCCTAGGAGGAGTGGGACATCAACCCTTTTTTGTGAACTACAATTTAAACACGTGAAATTGGGTAATCGTTTGTGCAACTGAATTGGACAGCCCAGGAGTCAATCCAGAGGCCTCCGGGTATGCGGGATCGATACTTGCAAGACAAATGGTCCCATTTAGTAAGCAACTGGCTTCACTCCTACATAATATAGTATAGTATATTTTGTAGGCAAACAAATAAATTTGCTAACAATATATGCGAGAATATTTGAGATTGTGTTGCCCATTGTAATTCAATCAGAGAGTAAAATTCAAACACAAGGAGACGGGGAATGCAAATTGAATTTCCAAGCATGATATTAGACATTTGATTCTCGCTCTGGCAGTGGCTTAGAGGAAAAGTGATTGATTTTCGACTAATGAATATGTGTTTAATTGAATTTAAATTTTCGCAAATTGAATAGTTATCTACTTCGTTTACAGGGTATTAAAAATATACTCGAGTTTGCTACGCACCATTGACTACCCCAAACCTGACATGAGAGACAGGTAGATCTGGGCATATGTGTATATGCAAGTACATACATAAGTATGTCTGTCTGTCAGTTCTTGTGCCATTGAAGTTGACCCTGGCGCATTGTGTTGGTGCTACTGCCTGTGCCCAAAAGCAATACCTGTTGTAAGTCTTTTGATGGATTTCAGTGCACATGCTAGCGCTATGGGACCTTGTCCGGATTAGTCTCTTACCATTATTGCAGTTTTAAGTTTCCCACGCTGATCGAGAAGCGCGCTAAGCCTGCAGCCATCACCTGTGTCCTTTCTTCTATCCAAACGATTTTCCCCGATTGCCCCTGACCTTTTTGAGCGCTTATAGCACCCGAATCTGGTCTTGGTGTTCTTGAATTTTCGTTACCAGGATTTCCAGACATAGCAAATTGGCGCGCGCCTTCAACTGCCCCAATTTTCCACAGATCTTTCTTGAGATCTGTGTTTATTTGGTTGTTTGTGGCCAGGTATTTTTCCTCCGATATTTGGCTTTTTAGACCCTGTACTTTAAAAAAGTACAAAAGGGTCTATTAAGTTTGTGCAAATGACATTTGTGTGTAACAGGCAGAAGGAGGCGTGGCAGACCCCATAAAGTATATATATTCTTGATCAGGACGACGAGCTGAGTCGATCTAGCCATGTCCGTCTGTCTGTCTGTCCGTCTGTCCGTCTGTCCGTCTGTCTGTCCGTCTGTATGAACACCGAGATCTCGGAAACTATAAGAGCTAGAGACGTAATTTTTTTTTTGTTTGGTTCGTGTATTACATAGGCAGGCCAAGTTTATGTTTTTAATTTGATATCTCATCCCCCTCCCCCTCAAATTTGCAAAAACGTCCTTAGTATATACAGTTTTAGAGTCAAGTCACTGGATTCATTTTTGCAGGATTAAAGCTTTAGGTGCTTTGCATGTTTGGTGCGAGTTGCAGCCCAATCGGATAATAAACACCGGAGATATTGGACAAACAATTTTCAGTACTAGGCATTTGGCTTGGGGAGGGGGGCAGCCGCAGCGTATGCGGCCACTAGGGCGTATGCGTGATTTTTGATTGTGAGCATGAATTTCTGTATGAGGGTTGGTTATTGTTTGTATTTGCGTATAAGTGTATGTGTGTACGTATACACACATATGTTTATATGTATGTGCATGTGTATGTGAGTATATACATATATGCAGCTGGTATTATCGACGCCCAGGGCAAATCAAAGTACAGGGTCACCTACTGTCGGTTGCGTCCGACTGTAGCTTTCCGAGTTTTTCCGATTGCTATAGCCAAAGTAAAAACTTGACTAAACATGAAACTGGAATAAAGACACTTTAAGTTTTCACTTAATCATAATGCATAATTATACTTGCTGATGGTAAATAAATTAATTGAAGTATTATAATGCTCTGGAATGTTTCTGGAAGTGACAAATTTTCTAGGCCAGATCCACACATGCAGAAAATTACTTCTGGTTATTGTAATAATCATGGTATCAACTATTGTTTCCTGTGGAATGTTTTCTAGGTCTAAACTATGACTTATAGTATTATACTTTTCCAGAAAACATGATTTTATGGCCATTGGACACAATTACCTAACCATGTCAAAATAGAAATTATCCATAAGAAATTCATTTAAATTTACACCTTTCCTATTTTTTTCACAGTAGTGAAATGAGAGTCGTAGAAGAAGTACTTCTTTTTATTATTTTGTTGCTTGCGCAGGCACAGAGTCTTTCCACAACTCCAGATGGGGAAGAAATCACTGCCCTAACAATACAATATACGGATGCCATCATTGAGACCACAATGCTCAGTCATGGGGAATACAGCGACTACAACGACGACACTAATGTCGGATATATTAATCCCGCTTTTAATATGGAATATGCAATGCGCAAAAGACAAAGTTCAAATAGTGGTAAAGTGAAGCAGTACAATAAAAAAAAACAAGAAGCAAAAGCAACCACAAAAACAACAAAAAAAGCAACCACAACAAAAACCAAAAAACCAACAACAACAATGAGTCCAGAAAAGAGAAAAGAACTTCATGACAAAATAGAGAAACATACTAATAGAACACAGGACTTTGTTGATAAGGGTGATAGGGCTTTTTCATTATATCAATCAAAAACTACTCGCGATCCAGATGCTACTCTGAGTGATCTACAGAAAGGAGCTCACGCATTTTTGGGCCTAACTACTGCGATACCAGAATTACCGTTAGGCATACTCTCATTTCTTAGAGGAGAAAGTTCAGAAGTAGAGTAAGTATAAAACATATTATGCTGTTCATAATAACATGTGTACAATATAGTCTGTTTTTAGTATTATGTGTATAATATGGGCATTATGTGCCCACCAGTCTGTCTGTCCGTCCGTATGAACGCCTACATAGTTCTCGTAAACTGTAAGAGCTAGAGTCATCATATTTGGCAGTTAGATGCCCCTATAGTGCAAGCAGATCAAGTTTGTGTTCGATTTTTGATACCTTCGCTTTCCCTTGCATCAGCTAATGCTAACAAGACACTCATACACAAATATCGCAAAGTCAGACGCAACCAATTTATCCGATTGAGTCACAATTCACCGCACTGCTAAAAGTTATTATAAGATCTTTGTATGCTAAAGCTCTTACAGTTTACGAGATCTTCATACGGACGGACAGATGGACATGGCTATATCGACTCAGCTGGTCGTCCTCATCAAGAATATGCATATATACTTTGTGGGGTCTGCCACACCTCTTTCTGAGGGTTACATACATTTCTGAGTTGCATAATCTTAATAGACCCTTTTGTACTTTTTTAAAGTCCAGTAGTAAATTCGTAGTGTCTTATGTGAATTTAAAAATTGATACTTGAAAAAAAGGACCTTTCACCGATATGTACACATTTTGTGAGATAGGATGAGTTTTAAGATATTTTTAATCCAATTCGGAGTCGATTGTAAGCGAAAAGGCTAAAAAAGTTGAGAACAATATGTGTAACACCAACTTTTAATTTACTTTCAAATGGGGTGTAAAATATTTAATTTTACTTCATTATTTTTACTGTGTAATCAATTTATTCTACAGATTGCCATCACCACCAGACGAGATGCCGTCATTCGCAAAGGATGGAACGACTCCTTCGTGGGACAAACCCGAAAGTATTGATGCTCCGGAGGTTGAACCCCTAACTATTCTGGAGATATACGAGGTTATGTCAATAATCAAAACACCGAAACATTTCGATTGCTTTATCACGGCTTTTACTAAAATTTTTACTGAAAGCATTGCATATATAGAGGCCGTTAAGGACTGTCCGCCTGATAAAAAATCCGATTTTAATATTGATTTCTATCAGGGCGATGCAAAAGATATAAATGATCGCTTTAGGGACATAAAAAAAGATTGTAAAGCTTCGGATTTATTCCTAAAACTTGGAAACTGCGTTGGAACGATGGCGCTTGCGGGTCTTCGCGTAGCTGGAATATCAGCAAAAGTTTTGATTGAATTTCTTTTTCTTGATACAACAGACAATATCAATAAGTGTAAATTAAGAGTATTGCGAGCTTGGTTATGCGCCGTCGTACGCTTTATCGGAGATAATATATTTTGCGGATGGGAGATTGTAAGTAAACACATTTAGGGTGTTCACGAAGTGTTGTATCGTTGCAAAAGAGCAAGTTTGCAACACGGCTGTCGTGAGCACCCCATTTTGAACAATTGCAAGACAGTGTTGCAAACTTACTTGAACGAGCGTTTTTTATTTTGAAAGTAATTTGATTAGAAATTATGCCTTTCAATTTCAAAATTTCCTATCTCTACATTCCTGTGCATTTGCAATAATAAATATCTGTTTTTTAGACCCTGTACTTTAAAAAAGTACAAAAGGGTCTATTAAGTTTGTGCAAATGACATTTGTGTGTAACAGGCAGGAGGCGTGGCAGACCCCATAAAGTATATATATTCTTGATCAGGACGACGAGCTGAGTCGATCTAGCCATGTCCGTCTGTCTGTCTGTCTGTCCGTCTGTCTGTCCGTCTGTATGAACACCGAGATCTCGGAAACTATAAGAGCTAGAGACGTAATTTTTTTTTTTTGGTTCGTGTATTATATGGCAGGCCAAGTTTATGTTTTTAATTTGATATCTCATCCCCCTCCCCCTCAAATTTGCAAAAATGTCCTTAGTATATACAGTTTTAGAGTCACTGGATTCATTTTTTGCAGGATTAAAGATTTAGGTGCCTTGCATGTTTGGTGCGAGTTGCAGCTCAATCGGATAATAAACACCGGAGATATTGGACAAAGAATTTTTAGTACTAGGCAGTTGGCTTGGGGAGGGGGGAAGCCACAGCGTATGCGGCCACTAGGGCGTATGCGTGATTCTTGATTTTGAGCATGAATTTCTGTATGAGTATTGGTTATTGTTTGTATTTGCGTGTATATTTGTATGTATAAGTGTATGTGTGTACGTATACACACATATGTTTATATGTATATGCATGTGTATGTGAGTATATACATATATGCAGCTGGTATTATCGACGCCCAGGGCAAATCAAAGTACAGGGTCACCTACTGTCGGTTGCGTCCGACTGTAGCTTTCCGAGTTTTTTTGTTTTGATTATGCTATTTAGCACCAAAATACACCAAAAATACCAAAAAATTTAGAGTATTTTTGCCGTTACCAACACTTAAAAATTTTGCAACGATGCAACGATTTTCATAGTCAAGGGTCGGGGTCTTGTTCGCGTTGCAAGTCACTTTCCATACAAATTGTTGTTGGAGTGCGTTGCAAACTTGCACTTTTGCAACGATACAACACTTCGTGAACACCCCAATTGGTTAGGCCGGCGATCCTCCATATAAAAAAGTATTTGAATTCCACTTAGGCTTTTTGGTTCAAGTTAATTTTAGATTTGAAATGTAATTAATTAATAACAATACAATAAACAATAATCCAAAATAATACAAATGCTTTTATTAGAACCACTTATACAAAATACAATTAATAATTTCCTTGAATCCTTCGTATACATCGCAAACCATAACTCTAACCCCTGCCCATAAACATGGTCCTAATTTCATTGCAAATCTAGGCAAAATTAATACATCTGGGATTATCTTGACGGCATAAAATATTATTTTTAGCACGCACCAAACCCTATAAATTATATCGAAAAAACTCCATCCTTCTACTGCTATCAATTCTGCAACAGTGTCCATTATAGCTATAAAGTTCCGAACGATTGGTAGGCTTTTTCCAACACATTTTATAAATGCCCAAATGGCTTCGGGAAGCTTCTTTAGAGACTTAAAAAATGCAATAAACGCGCAAATCCATGTAGTTGGTAAGAATATTTTTACAATAAAAATAAGAACGTGAACAAATGTAAATGGCACTCTTAATCCAGCGTTACACGTGGCAATTTTCAAGCACAAAATCAGGAAGTACAACAGCATTGTAACTTAATTCCCCAGCACGTTCTCGAAAAGAATGTTACCAAAGATTTGACGTACTAACGTTGAGACTACGTAGTTCATTTACTGTAATGCCAAACCCAATTAATTCGATAGAGTTGTTAGTACACGAATAAAAATTGAATCAATTGTCTACAGATTTTACTTCAACATACCCTGGCGTTGCCAGCCACTTGGTTGAATTTTTGTTTTCATGATACTCAGATGCACATTTAACTACCCCTATTTTCCACAGATTTATCTTTAGAACTGCAATAGAGGAAAAGTTTGTTTTGGTTCTTTGTGTTCGGGTATTTGTCCACTTACATTTGGCTCCTTCCGATAGCTATGGCCAAAGTAAAGACTTGACTAGACTTGATAGGACACTGGAATAGAGACATCCTAAGTTTTCAATTAATCATAATGCATAATTATACTTGCTGATGGTAAATGAATTAATTGAAGTATTATAATGCTCTGGTATGTTTCTGGAAGTGACAAATTTCAATGCCAGATCCACATGCAGAAAAATGCTTCTGGTTATTGTAATAATCATGGTATCAACTATTGTTTTCTGTGGAATGTTTTCTAGGTCTAAACTATGGCTTATAGTATTATACTTTTCCAGAAAACATGATTTTATGGCCATTGGACGCAATTACCTAACCATGTCAAAATAGAAATTATCCATAAGAAATTCATTTAAATTTACACCTTTCCTATTTTTTTCACAGTAGTGAAATGAGAGTCGTAGAAGAAGTACTTCTTTTTATTATTTTGTTGCTTGCGCAGGCACAGAGTCTTTTCACAACTCCAGATGGGGAAGAAATCACTGCCCTAACAGTACAATATACGGATGCCATCATTGAGACCACAATGCTCAGTCATGGGGAATACAGCGACTACAACGACGACACTAATGTCGGATATATTAATCCCGCTTTTAATATGGAATATGTAATGCGCAAAAGACCGAGACCAAAGCCTATAACACCAAAAACGACGCGAAGGAAAGATCCGACTAGTACTAAAAGAACTACTTCTAAAAGTACTACAAGAACTACTAGTAGGACTACTAGTAGAACTACTACTAATATTAGAAGTACAACAACTAAAAAATCGAAGACAACAACAGATGGTTCTGACTCAGACGATCTAAAGGATGCACTTCAGAAGGTGGCATCAGCATTACAAGAAGAAGTAACAACAGACAGTGTTGATGAAAATACTACTGCTACTACTCATATAAACGAACAGATAATGGATTTATTAACTGGTAATATGCCAACAGCCAGTATCCCTTTTCCTTTTACTGGTTTTCCGGATAAAAACACAGATTCAAGTATCTCAGAAGACGAGTAAGTACAAATTTATGCATACCGGTTACATGTTGTACTATATGTTACTATATATATGTTACATTTGCACTACATAGTTAATATGTACATATGACCATAAGTATATTAGTACATATATGCATATATGCATATAACTCGATTACTAAAAGTGGTTCATAACTCAAAATTTTGCATTTCGAGGAAAATGAGTTATAAGTTTTATATTTATTAGACCCTATACTTTAAGAAAGAAGAAAAGGGTCTAGTCAGATCATGTATTCGACCTTTGGGTGTAACAAACAGAATTAAGTATGGATAACCTCATAAAGTTTATATATAGTTGTCTAACTGTCCGTCCGTCTGTCTGTTGTTCGTTTGATTTAAGGGGAAGCGGAGTGAGATATCGCAAATTAGACATAAACTTGACCTGCCGAAGCAATACCCAAACATAACAAAAAAAGAAGTAATTTTCTAGCTTTTATAGTTGCCAGATCTAGGTGTTCATACTGACAGACGAACAGACAGACAGGACGCCTGTATCGACTCAGTACGTCGTCCTCAACAAGTATATATACATTAGGGTTGTTGATAATATATCGAAATATCAATATATCGATATATTTTATAGAAAACGATATATTTATATCGGGGTATTTTTTTTGCTAAAACGATATTTTATTTTGATATTTTTACAAATTCGTGGTTTGGTTAGTCGCCCTTTACGGAAGCTCATAATAGGTCCATTTGAAAAGTCCTGTCGATTCGCAACTCGGATGATTGTGAGCTAAAGCTGTACCTAAGCTTGCCGCGAACATCATGGAAAAGTAATCCCATAATAATTTGGAGCTCGAATAAGGCGGCTATGCCGGAACTGTCGAAACTGGCACTCAAGTATCTAAAACCACCTGGAAATTCAGTGCATCCGCCATAAAATGCATCATTTGTGACACCCGGATGACTGACTTAAGAATTTACCAAAGGGTCTATTAAGTTTGTGCAAGTCAGAAATGTATGTAACAGGCAGAAGCAGGCGTAGCAGACCCCACAAAGTATATATATTCTTGATCAGGACGACGAGCTGAGTCAATATCGCCATGTCCGTCTGTCCGTCCGTCCGTATGAACACCTAGATCTCGGCAAGCGTAAGAGCTAGAGACATCATATTTGGCAGTTAGAGCCCCTATAGTGTAGGCAGATCAATTTTGTGTTAAAATTTTACAATTTACAGATACAAACTTGTGATTTAGATTACAACGAGCATATAGCAACCTTAATCTGTGCTGTGAATTGTGACCCAATCGGTTAATAAACACCGGTGATATTCAAGATTCAATTCCCTGTACTTGGTAATTGGTAAGGGGGGAGCAATGCGAGCATGCAGTTAATGCGTGGTTGCGTGTGACTTTATGAAATGTGTATATGTGTGAGTGTCGATTAGAGTGTGTGTGTGGAAAGTACAGGGTCTCCTACCGTTGGTTGCACCCGACTGTAGCTTTCCGAGTTTTTTTTTTAAGGAGAAAAAATATCAAAAAATATCGATATATCGATTTTTCTAAACGATATATTAAATAAAACCGAAAATATCGTTGATACGATATTTTAAAAATATTCAACATCCCTAATATACATATACTTTATGGGGTCTACCATGCTTCCTTCTGCATGTTGCACACAAATGTTAGTTGCACAATCTTAATAGACTCTTTTGTATTTTTTTAAGGTACATAGTCTAATTGAGTAATGTTATGTAAATGAATTTTTTATTTGGTAATTACATATTTAGTTTAAGTTAATTTTAATGATAAGCACGGAAGAGCAGACCGACAGATGGACAGACCTGTATATATACAAAATAATGAATATTTCTTACTAACTAAGCTTTTCCGTTATACAGGTCGCAAACTTATCCAAATACGCTACCATCATTCGAGAAGGACGGAACAACTCCGGAGTGGGATAGACCAACCATAGAAAAGAAAGTAGTACCCGCAGTATTAGTAGAAGTTGTTACTCGTCTTATAGACAGTTTCAGTGGGGTTTTTACTGCTTACCAATGCTTTCGCGATAAAATACTTGGTGTAAAGGATGACTGCATTTTTTTTATTGAAGGCGTAGAAGGTGCCTGTGAACCTGATGGACAAAAATTTTATGATCTCGATAAATATAAGAAGCTTGCAAGAAATATAACTAATCATGTTGAAAATGTGAAAAAACAGTGTGGAGACGGGTCAGCACCGCAAACGCCTCTATGCCCTTTCGAAATGGTGCAAACAGCTTTTGGAATAATAGTCGTTTCAGCAAAAATGTTGATAGAGTATATTTTTATAGATACCACTAGAAACATTAACATATGTAAATTGAAACGCTACCGAAAGATGTTATGTACTTTCGTGCGATTTTCCATTGAACTTATCGGTTGCGCATTAGAACTAGTACTAAATGTAATCCCTTCAAAGTATTTAAGGTTTAAGTTTCCCAAATTTACGAAATGATCGGTTTGCCTTAGTAGACGCTGTTTCAAATACTTAAATATATTCTGAGTTACAATTAGCTACGTAAGTATATAATAAATACGGATATAATTAAGCAAACAATTCATTTAATGTACTCGACAGATTCGATTCGCTTACATCTTAATTGTTACATTCATACATTTTAGATTTGTGTATTATTTATTTCAAGCGGTCACTCTAAAATAGCAAACAGTTAATGCCGTTTTTAAAGCCTTCGAATATAGCACAAACCATTAACTTAAACGCTTTCACTATACATGGTCCACCAAACTCTATTATAAAAGGGATAATTCCAATCCCGCTAAAAAGACTAACAAAAATTAAAATATCTGGTATTATCCGAATGCCATAAACAATTATTTTGAAAACGCAATAAAGCCTATGGAGCAGTTCGAAAAAGCACCATCCTTCTATTGATATCATTTCACCAATAGTTTCAACTATACCAATAATTTGCCGAACGACTGGTAGACCTTTTATAATACAAATAATAAGCTCTAACATCATTTTAGGTATCAGTGTAAATGCCTCCTTCCATCCTTTAACTATACAGATATGCGTCGGTATTAGAAACAATCTAATTATAAACCTGAAGACGTGGGTCGCCGTTATGTCAATGCTTATTCCATTATCTTCACACGTGGCAATTTCAATTTGCAAGCACAAAATCAGTAAATACAACAGCATTGTAGCTTAATTCTCCAGCACGAACTCGACTAGAATGTTACCAAAGATCTGACGTACTAACGTTGAGACTACGTAGTTCATTTAAGTAATGCCAAACCCAATTAATTCGATAGGGTCGTTAGTACACGAATAAGTACTGAATCTTCTCAAGTGTCTTCGGATGTTACTTCAAGATACCCTGGCATTGTCAATTGTAATTTTTTAGGATTTTATTGAGTTATTACCTTTAATTGATTTTATTTATATTAATGTTAGTGTAATTTAATGTATAGTATTATTTATATCTATGTATGTTAGTTTCATTTTGCTATTACTGTCTAGAATTCTAATTCTTGTTATTTTTATTAAATTTGATTGTGAGCCATTTTTGAGTCCTCATGAGTATACCTACTATGGCCAAGAACACTGAACACTGCCTAACACTTACGACTAGTACAAATATTGGATATCTAATCTAATGAGATTATGCATATGATATTAAGCTGTTTCGTATGGATCAGTACGCTGTTTCAACAATAGGTTAGGTTAGGTTAGGTTGAGCGGTAGCTGAGGAATGAACCTCAGCTCACTTAGGCCAAAAGAGGCCCATTGTGGTACCGCATGGGCAAATTTAATAATTTCCAACTACATCGATTTAAGACCAGCCTGAGGCTTTTATGACCCGTCTCAGAGTGAGGTCTATCAGGTCTGTTTGATGATAGGCTCCCAGGGAAAAGAACCTGTTTCTACATAGGGCAGGACAGGAACAGAGGAGGTGGTGGACTGTTTCAACAATAACACAAATGAGAATTGAAGAGAAAGCACTTCACTTATTATAGCTATGGCAAACAATTTACTGAATAAATAACACTGCATTTAGGTAAAATCCTTAAGAGGACAAAGACCACTTGTGATTATGAATTGAGGATAGAAAAAAATTGAAGGACGTCAAAATACTCACGTACGTCGACTGAATACGCCATCTAAAATATCACAATTTAAAAGCACAGTGAATCAAACCGCGGTGTATATTAAATAGTTAATGAAGAGAAAGTCGAGTGAAAATTAATACCTTTTAAATCATCTTAACGAGTTACATACAATTTTTGAATCCAATTGATTCTAGGGGAATATTTATATCACTTTTTACTACCACTAACAAATGAAATATTATACTAAGAAGAATGAAAAGTAACTTTCTAGACCCTCTACTTTGAACAAGTACAAAAGGGTCTACAAAGTTTGTCCAACTGAGAAATATATGCCTCTGGCAGAAGGAAGCTAGGCAGACTCCACGAAGTATATACATATATTCTTGATCCGGACGACGAACTGAGTCGATATAGCCATCATATTTGACAGTAAGATGCTCTTATAGTGCAAGCAGTTTCTGTTATGATGATGATATTCAGATGCACCTTTAAGTACCCCTATTTTCCACAGATTTATGTTTAGAACTGAAATAGTTTAGTTAGTTTTGGTTATATGTGGCCGGGTATTTATCCTCCGATATTTAGCTTCTTCCGATTGCTATAGCCAAAGTAAAAACTTGACTAAACATGAAACTGGAATAAAGACACTAAGTTTTCAATTAATCATAATGCATAATTATACTTGATGATGTTAAATGAACGTTAATGGAATTTTTATAATGCTCTGGTATGTTTCTGGAAGCGACAAATTTCAAGGCCAGATCCGCATGCAGAAAAATTCTAGTTATTGTAATTATCATGGTATCAACTATGGTTTTCAGTTGAATGTTTTCTAGCTCTAAACTGTGACTTATAGTATTATTATTTTCCAGAAAACATGTGATTTTATGGCCATTGGACACAATTACCTAACCATGTCAAAATGGGAATTATCCATAAGAAATTCATTTAAATTTACAGCTTCCCTATTTTATTTCACAGTAGTGAAATGAGAGTCTTAGAAGTAGTACTATTTTTTATTATTTTGTTGCTTGCCCTGGCACATAGTCTTCCCACAACTTCAAATGGGGAAACTGAAACTACTACAAGTAAAAGGAGAAGATTATTCGAGATATTCGGAAAAACGACTCCTAGTACGACAACAGTAAATATCCCGTTACAAGTGACTATTAATTCCGCCACTACCAGTGGAACTGCTACAACTAAAGGGAAAAAAGGAATTTTCCCATATATATTTGGAGGAAAGAAAACTACTACGACAACACCAGATATCCCGTTACGAGAGAGTATTACTACTAGATCTGCTAAAACAGCTACTACTTCTAGTAAATACGAAATACTTGACCAGTTATGGGGACAAGGGACTAGTATCTCAACAGCAGATATCCCGTTACAATCTTCTGGTACTTCAAAAACCAACGCTGTTAGTGGAAGGACAACGACTAGTAGTACTAAAAGGATTGCTAGTAGTACTACTACTACAAGTACTATTAGTAGGACTAGCAAAACCACTCCACCTAGAAAGGGGATCAGATTTCCTACATTACCTTCATTACCTAGTCTTAACCAATTAGTAACTGGACTAGGACGACTACTAGCAACAACAGATTCAGATGAGCCGTAAGTACAAAACTATGAATATCAGTCACATATTCCATTTGCACTCTATATATACGCACTTATGTATATGTACATATCACTCAATTACAACTTCAAATTTGGAACTTGGAGAAAAACGCGTTTAATGTCTTATATAT
>JAWNNL010000062.1:0-16540 GCA_035045005.1 Liodrosophila aerea
ATTTATAGCATCACATTTCTCAGTAGTGCCACATCGATTGCATCTGTGTGTGTGTGTGTGTGTGTGTGTGTAGAGATTTCACCTAATAAAAGTGCACGCACTGCAGCCGTTATCTAAAGGCGACAATTAAAGTGATTTATTTAGACGACTTTGAAGCATTTTGCTATGCAAATATGCAACGCGTCGCAAGAGAGCGGCGAGACTACATAAATATTATGTGTGTATGTGTGTGTGTGTGTGTGTGTACACACAGCTTTACGCCTTGTACTTGTGCAATCTGATTAGCATGTTGTAGCCAGAGCAAGGGATGCCATGCCAAGCAGCAGAAATGTGCTATAAAAGTTCATAAGCAGTCTTCCTTGTTTGTCCAGTGCGCTGTGGCGCTTCATCTGCCTTAGCTCCACCACTTCCCTCCCCACCCCCTTCTAGCATTCACTTTCTGCCGCTGCAATTGAAGCAAATTGAATTGATGCCCACAAACCAATTAATACATTGATACATTTGCTACTATTTCAGATATTTCCTATATGAATACGACTACAAATTTCACTTTTCATATAATTACCCCTATGATAATATTAATCTTTATTCTTAAAATATTAAAAGAGATTAAATTTCTCTATGGAAAAGTTGCGTGTTAAATATAAAACTATGAAAATTCATTCGAAAGCGCCAGCATGATCAAAATTCTAATAATTTCAACTTGCGTAAATATCCATATTCCATATATCTATATATATTATATATTCCATATATCCATATTACAATCTTATAGTCAAATTTCTGAAGTGATGAAATAATCCTATGAGTCATGTGCAAAGTTTGTGATTTCCATTGAATTGCATTTGCGTGGTAAATGCATGAATGTAAATGTGTGTATGTATGTATGTACATGTGTGTATGTATGATTTACATATCATGTATCAAATGTGCTGTGGTTCTTACATCTCAGACAGCAGCTATTAAAGTCACATTAAAATGTTAATCACAAATTCCATAGATAAGTCTGCGATTCTGAATACCTGCATTTTCAGCTCATGGTCATGGCATACAGCTATAGTAATAAATATGATAGTCTGTAGTTAATTATGCACTTGGAAAAATCAGCAGTGCATTGTGATGTTCATATTATAATTTTATTAATTTTATATTAAATTGTATATTTTTAGGTGAATCAGAGCTGAAATGCGAAATATAGAGCAAAAAGAAGCGGGTTAATAATCTCAAATCTTAAGGAACATTTCAACTTCTTATCGCCAAATAGTAAAAACTGTGTAAGTACGTCATAAATTATATATTTTTAATTTGAGTGAAGCATTAATGTTCATTGAATAATGCTAAATATTATGTGAAGATTTTATATTCTCCATTTAAATAGTTTCTGTGGGAGAAGTGAATATTCTAGTACGTCCCACAATCTCATTTTAAGCCCAGCATAAATTGAGAGCTTTATACGCAGTATTTTCGAATTTTATTATAGTTTTTTTCAATATTTTTAAATTTACTTTCTCTATAATGAAACTTATCAATTACAGCTTTGTTTAGTAGTTGGAAATTTCTTTAAGTAAGCAATCTTCATTTATATGTAGTTCTATGTGGAATCACAAAGTGAAACAATTCTAGCGTAAATGGAATTCCAAATTATTCAAAACCCTCTGATAGCTTGAGCTTATTCTGAAAACTGATCAACACAGTAATACACATACATATCTGATAAATTCCTTCCTGAGAAGTTACTTATTTTTACACATTCCCTGCTTGAGTCTGAGAATGCTGCCTTTTTGTTTATCCACATGCTGGGGTCTCCACTCAGACATTTGCCACAGTGTTTTTTGGAGCTGCAGTCCAGCCAGATGGGAGCCAGCCAGTGGGGCAGTTAGTGGGGCGTGCATCTGTCAACGGGTTTGTTGTCGCCTCGTTCTTGTCAGCTTCTCCAGCTTCGCCACGTTCTTGAGCGTAGTCAGTCGTTCCTCTCGTATTCTCGCGTTTTATTTATGGCCTTTGGCTGCTTTTGCTAATAGTGCATAAATCTTATTAATGATCTTGTCAAGTGGCTGTGAGGCCTCAAACTAATGCAGGCATATCTCTCTCCGCATATGCAGATATGAGATATGAATGACAGACACTCTGCTCCGAGTGGAACTTGGTCGTGTGCTGATGGACAACAGCTCTCAACGCTGCCAGTCAATCTGTCAAATATTGAGACAATGTTTTAACCCTTTTCGGAAAATGATCAAGCAGCAAAAAAAAGACACATTGTTGCGTCACAATGGGCGTGACAGTTGCCCCAAGTCCAAGCCCATAATCCATAATCTATAATGCTTTCAGTCTGCCTCACTGTCTCTTTTTTTGCCACACATAAAAATGCAGTTCTAAAAGTTTTATGACACCCTCATGTATGAGTTGTGGCAAGGCCCACAGCAGCTGAAGAATTTGCAACTTGACAACTTGAACTGCATATCAATATTTTT
Source organism: Liodrosophila aerea (assembly GCA_035045005.1). Taxonomy (NCBI): domain Eukaryota; kingdom Metazoa; phylum Arthropoda; class Insecta; order Diptera; family Drosophilidae; genus Liodrosophila; species Liodrosophila aerea. The sequence continues at coordinate 2,472 of JAWNNL010000062.1, forward strand.
CCTCATTAGAGTGTTCTATTCAGAAATCTTCTCGCCTGGCTTGCAGTTTCTCCTATTACTGTTTTCCATATTTTATTTTATTTTATTTCATTTTGTTTTGATTTTGTTTGTTTTCATTTGCCCCTTTTACTCAACGCCGCTTTGTTTGTAGTAGATCTTTTTGACAGCTCTCGTATCTGCCCGTTTATTGGGCTTACATTGATTAATGCGTTTCCCCTAATTGTTGGACATGCTTTTATGTATTAGTCACGCCAGCGCCAGTTCAACTGGACCTCTCTGATCATTCGATCCGAGTGCTTCCAAAATGACTTTATGCATAAGCAAGTGCCAATGCCTTTTCGGCATCTGACTGTGTGTGTGTGAGTGTGTGTGCTACTATGGAATGTTTGGCATGTCGGAGTGAACTTGTCATACGCTCCATCTGATGCTGCACAGTTCATTTCTGTTCATTTCGGGGGAAATGGGCTACGAAATTGATCTATTACATATCAATTATTGTGAAAGGCTCTTTGGCAATATTTTCTTGGAAATGTGTTCTAAAATTATATTAATATATCAGAGGCGTGCTTATAAAGTTCGATTTATGGATTATTAGTTTATTTATTGACATCCATAGTTCAACATAAAACTTTTAGTTTTAAAATATATTTAATATAATTATAAACCAGTTTGTTTTCATTTCACTTTCTTATACTTAATTAAAAAAATATGCAAAAATATATATTTTAATTCTGAACCATTTTAATATTATTTTTTCCATTTGTTTTTAATTTTAATTCAAATATTTTTGTACTGAATTATTCATTTAAATTTAGTTTCTTATGAAAAGAAATTTTTTTGTATTTACTTCTTTTCATTTCACTTTTTTCACTTTTTTTATACTGAATTATTCATTTAAATTTAGTTTTTTATTAAGAAATATTTATTTATATTTATTTCTATATCTTCAACTTTAATTCAAATATTTTTATACTGAATTATTTATGTAAATTTAGTTTCTTATTGAAAGAAATTTACTTATTCTTCTTATATTTACTTCTTTTCATTTCACTTTTTTCACTTTTTTTTATACTGAATTATTCATTGAAATTTAGTTTCTCATTAAGAAATATTTATTTATATTTATTTCTATAAAAATAATTTAGAAAACAATACTTAAACTTTGATTTGCAATGGGGATCTCTAAATGTATCTTTCAGTTTTATTCTTCACTGTTTAGAAGATTAGTAAAGAATTCATTTAGCTTACGATCACACATTATACTAAAACATTTGGTACTGCAACTAGCGCAATTTGTATGCTTTAATGATCATTGGCAATGTGATGATTGAGTTGCCTGCTCTGATCTACTTTAAGCCAGAGAACTGCTACATCACTTGAGGAGACTCCCTTTGCCTTTGTGATCTGTAAACATACTCGTAAACACATTGATAAGGCGAATCGCTTAACCCATTTGTACACATATGTATATACATATATTTTGTGGGGGCGTCAAGTGTAACATTTGCCGTTTTCTCTTTCTGGGTCTGCTATCTACTAGATACATATGTGCATATATGGCAATGGATCTAACTGTTGCTCTTTGGGATTTCTTGTCGATGTTGTGTTGTGTTGTGTTGTGCCACAGCACGTTCAGTGGTGTGTTGTTGTTTGTCTGGTTGCTGTCTGTGGCTTTTGTTTTTCCGATTGAGCTACAGAATTGTCAATTAGTGAAAGTGGAAGTGTCGCAGTGTTTGTTTACACAAACTAAATGCTGTTATGAATCTATTGGATACCCCACCACCAAATGACAAACGATCTTTAAGCGACGTGTGAAAATTGTTAGTGTCATGATTTGCACTTTGCTTGCCTCTCTCTGGGTCGCTGTGTCTCTTGTGCTTTTCACTTTCCTAAGAAAATCGCCAGCAAAAGAAAAGAAACTGTAACGGAATGTGCACCTATCTGTATCTAAATGGCCACTGCACAACCCATTCATAAACTTGTCAATGGGCAAACAATAAACAAATTATCGACTCTGGTAGTCCTAAGCAGCCAGCCAATTTATGGGCTACATTGGCTTCCATAATCTGGCCAGGATTAAAACATTGCCAAGACAAATTGCTGTGCACAAAAAGGTAGAGCTCAATTGAGATACGGATGTAAAAACAGCCAACAGCCAACAGCCGGCTAACAGCTGGGGCCCCAATAGCAAAAAGAAACGAGCCCACTAACTCTGCCAAGAAATCTTGGCCCGAAATAGACGAGTGGCAAATGCAAAAACTGGCAGCAAAGTAAACAAACTTGTATACACCGATATTTGTATACACTTATGAGAAGTTATACTCGATTGAGAAAGATTACTACTTACGAAAACTGAGCTATCATTACTTTGAGCTACTAAAGTTGTTTTTACTAATTTCTGCCATACAATGAGATTATCCATGTTGCAAGATAAGAGATTTAAATGGAATTGTAGAATATTTTATTATTATTTTTTAATATTTCTGATATTTTAAAAATGTAAGAAATATTATGCAAAAACCTTAGAAATATATATATTATTTTTTAACATTTTTTATTTACATATGATGTAATCTACTAAACCCTTGCTTGTTTTACATCTTAGTTGCAAACTAGAAATAAATAACGAATTAAATAAAATATAACTGGCATATTGAGAGGTGTTTAGTTATGCATTTCTAACTGTTAAAAGTAAAGTAAAAATTTTGAATTTAAATATAAATTTATATTTGTTGGTTATAATACAGAGTGACGCACAAGAAATACCAAAGAGCTAAATTAAATACGTATTTAATGAATGAGCGTTAGAAGAGAAGTGAGCGAGATACGTAAATTCTGTTACGCCTTACGTTAACAGTACAGACTTATAACATACTCGTAAGTACCTCATTTGGTACTGTCAACCAGTGTTGCCATTTGCAAATTAATATTCAAACTTATTACTTTCAACAATATTATATAATTTAATGTCGAAAATTGATTTAATATAATAGAATTATTTTGGAAATGATTCCTGTTAAATTCACATCTTCATTCATATACTTTGAGTGAATTAAAATTATATTAAAAATAATGAATTCTATTGTAAATAATATTAGCTATGTTTGACCGTAATATTTTACTCAAATATATAAAAAAAACCAAGCAAATTGCTAGCCTTGGTATTCTTGCCTAAACCAAAGTAGACTCAAAGTAGTGAAACCCAGCGAAGAGCTTGCATCAAACGCAAGTAAATAAATAGTTTTTGGCAGAAATAGAGGCAAAAAACGAATGCATAGACATGCCGGCGACCGCAACATTAAAGACAATATCGGACAACATTGGCGACAACTACAACAGCAACAACAACAACATTGACAACAACAGCAACATCGACAACAACAACTACAACGATTGTTAATGATGATGCATGGCTGGGGCAGGACCGGGTTGGGGCCTAGGCCGTCATTCAATTGGGTCTATGAGGCAGTGCGTAACAAGTTGGCAACACTACTGCAATGGGGCGTATGATGTGTGAGGCGTCTGTTGGGGGCGAGTGGGGGAGGGGGAGGGGAGGTGGTAATAGCCGTCTGCTGTATTTGCATTTTCAGACTATACGTCGTCGTCGTCGTCGTCGTTCCGTTCGTCTATTTAGTGTCTGCGCCAGTTTTTCTTTGGCTTTTCGCCTCAATAGCATTTGACCATTTCTGCGGTTTGCGTGGGCCACATTTGAAACGAAATGAAATAAAATGAATTGCCATATAATTTTGGCAATAAGCGCAAGTGTTAATTTGTTTTATGTTCAAAACTATTTTGCTTTGGGCCTTTTGCTCTAACCTGACATAAATGGGTCATAAAGGCAACTTGAAAATCATATTTTAAGTTACTCCAGTTTGAATAAGTTGTCTACTAGTATATATGGAACCTTGGAGTGTGTGATTTTAAGTGTAAATGTTGGGTTATGGCTGAGGTTATTATTCATTTGCTGTGGAGTAATAACAATCGACGTAGACTTGAAAATAAATAAAGCCACGTAATAATAAAAAATGATTAAAAATTAAAATAAAATAAAAGCTTTGCTATAAAATAAAATTTCAAATAGTATATGAAATGAGTAAGAAAATTGGGCATAATAAAAATTAAAATTAAATAAAAAAAATATTAAAATAAAAAGGTTTTAAATGTGGTCCAATATATTCATTAATGTTTAAATACATATACTTTTTAGTGTTTAATTTAATTTAAATTTTTAATGAAAATAGATTAATCTCTTTTCCTGTTTTTAATCGTTAATATTAAACAAATTAATAATTTAATAAAATAATTACATATATAAAAAAGTAGGGAAAGCGACAGTCGGACGCAAAGCTACAGTCGGACGCAACCGACAGTAGGTGACCCTGTACTTAGATTTGCCCTGGGAGTCCATAATAGCAGCAGCATATATGTACATACTCACATACACATACACATGCACTTATACACACACACATACACTTATTCATACAAATACATATATACTAAAATACAAACAATCAGCAATACTCAAATAGAAATTCAAACTCACAATCAAAAATTACGCATACGCCCTAGTAGCCGCGTACACTGTGGCTTCCCCCCTCCCCTACCCACATGCCTGGCACTGAAAATTGTTTGTCGAATATCTCCGGTGTTTCTTATCCGATTGGGCTGCAACTCGCACCAAACATGCAAAGCATCTAAAGCTTTAATCCTGCGAAAAATGAATCCAGTGACTCTAAAACTGTATATACTAAGAACATTTTTGTAAATTTGAGGGGGAGGGGGATGACTTTTCAAACATTTGAAACAAACTTGACCTGCTTATGTAATACACAAACCTAACAAAAAAAAAATTAAGTCTCTAGCTCTAATAGTTTCCGAGATCTAGGTGTTCATACAGACGGACGGACAGACGGACAGACGGACAGACAGACAGGGCTATATCGACTCAGCTCGTCGTCCTGATCAAGAATATATATACTTTATGGGGTCTGCCACGCCTCCTTCTGCCTGTTACACACAAATGTCATTTGCACAATCTTAATAGACCCTTTTGTACTTTTTTAAAGTACAGGGTCTAAAAAAAAATCGGAAAGCTACAGTCGGATTTTACCGACAGTAGGAGACCCTGTACTTTCCTTCGCACACACACACACACACACTAACATACACTCACACATGCACACATCGCGCAAAGTCAAACGCAACCACACATACGCTGGCGCTGCTCCCCCCTTACCTAGTACAGGGAATTGAATCTTGAATATCTGCGGTGTTTATTATCCGATTGAGCCACAATTCACAGCCCAGATAAAGATTATCATAAGATTATTGTATGCCAAAGTACAAGTTTGTACATTTAAAATTGTGGCTGTGGTGGTTTTTCGCGATTTTTGGGGGAGGGGGGGCAGGTATCAAAAATCTAAAACAAACTTGATCTGCCTACACTATAGGGGCATCTAACTGCCAAATATGATGTCTCTAGCTCTTACAGTTTCCGAGATCTAGGTGTTCATACGGACGGACAGACGGACAGACAGACGGACAGACAGACGGACAGACGGACATGGCTAGATCGACTCAGCTCGTCGTCCTGATCAAGAATATATATACTTTGTGGGGTCTGCCACGCCTCCTTCTGCCTGTTACATACATTTCGGACTTGCACAATCTTAATAGACCCTTTTGTACTTTTTTAAAGTACAGGGTCTAAATATATAATAATATAAAATGTGATGAGTACAACAAAATTCGATCATTCCCAAAATAAACAAGAATGTAGCTCCGAAATTTTATCAATTAATGTTCCAAGTTTGATTCGAGTTCTTATAGTGGGTTAATCTGAACTGTAAAAGTCTTCCAACTGCCACATTCATATAGGTATCCCTCCTCTCTGACTTACCTAATATGTAATGAAATGATCAACTCTCTCAATAAACTGATGAATTTTACAACATCTGTCATGGATGTTTCATAATACGCTGTAAAACACTCACTGCGAGTTACCAAATTCACTTTACAACCTTATTAAACACTGTGGAATCACTTTATTATTTAATAAGCCTCGAGTCAAAGGCAAGAGTCAGAGACCTCTTCACACTTCCGACAACAGAGCCAGACCCATAAAACACCCACCAGCTAATAAACGCCACAGAAAATAGCCCAAGAAGTAACTGCTAGAGGGGAGATGGGAAAAAAGAAGAGGAAGGAAGGCAGAAGGCAGAAGGCAGAAGGCAGACAAAAGACAAATCACGTTGGCAAATTGGTTTACAATATAACTGCACAATGAGCCAAAATAACAACAGGGAGCAGGAAAAACCGCTTGCAGAGACAACGCGAAGCGAATATCGCAAATTTACAAAGCAATTTGCATAAAAGTCATATTTTCCTAGCCGGGCCTCTAGACATTGTCTCATTTTTCCTGCGCTCGACTGACTGCTCAGGGCGCTTGACAAACACACAACAACACACACAACAAACACACACACATGTAACTAAAATAAAAATAAAAAAAAGAAATACAGAGAAATAACAGTCAGAAAACATTTTGAAGTAGTTGAAAATATTTATGTGCAAAAAATGCAAACAAACGGAAAACTCAACTCAAACTCAACTTCGGATTTCATAATCGAAGCTCAAGAGACTCTTACTCCTATCCCTATGCATATATATATGCAGATTAGGCAACAATACAATATGTTAAGAGCTAAGGTCAACCGGTAATAATCCTCCATGGCCTCTGGCAATTAGGCAAAACACCTATAGCCACACACACACGGCAACACACACACCACAATTTTCAACTGTGTGTTTGACACAGAAATTGCCTCCGCTTGGGTAATCGAAAGACATGTGTTAAGACGTCTACTTCAACTCGGACTCTGGCTCCAACTCAAGTCAAATTCAAATCCCAAAATCCAAAAATTCAACAAGCAACACTAATTGGCACACACACACACACACACACGTACGTGACACTGTGTGTGTATGTTTAATCAATCAAAGGTCGAGCTGGTCTTTGGTTTTTCTCTGGCTACTTGCACTGCAAGTTCCACTGTAAACGAGCTCAGCGACACGCTGCCCTGCTACCTGTTCCACCTGGCCACGTGCTTATCAGCAGACACACACACGCACACACAACACACACTCTCACACACACACATTCAAAACTGTGCTGTGTGTCTGCTAAGCGGGTTTATTGTTTGCCTCACGTGTAGGGAGAGCGTTACGGTTTTTAATTATCCATACACACACGCACACTCACACACACTCACTCACACTCACACACACTCGGCTGTGGGGTAAACCACAATTACATAGCTTTGGGTCGACAACTGAAATTGAAAAACTAGACCCCCCTGCACGCTGTGGTTGAACTTGAACTCACTCACTCAACTCACTGTCTCGCAGTCCCTCCTCTACCTCCCCCCTTTGAAAAAGATCTCATTGCGATAGTGCGGCGGGCGGCAGGCATAAAAAGCGCAGCATAACTTGAGGCGTTGCGCTGATAAAAGATAATTACTGGGAACTACACGTTGTTGAACAGAGGGCCAGAGCCCAGGTACCCTTACCCATCTGTAGTTCTGTTCTCTGCTGTTTGGCAAACAATAACAAGGGACAAGGGACAAGCCAACATTGAAAACAACAAGTCAACATTGTGCACACAATGCCAGCCAGACTCCGACTCTGACTCTGCCTCTGACTCTCTGCATGCAACTGCCATGCGATGCCAGTGTGAGATAAATGTGAGATTAGAGATGAGCAAGTGAGCGTGGACTGTGGAGTGTGTGAGGCGATAACGATTAATAACGATTGATAAGGCATTGGGAGCATAAGTAATTGAAATTATTTCAATTAAGTGTACACATTGCATGTCAATGGGGGTTTTTCCACCAGCCTCACTCACATTTTCACAAATGTATCTCAAATGTGAAACTCACTTTCTAGCAACACATTAAATAGATGCCTTTATTTTTTTTTGCTCTGAAATCTAAAGTATTTATCCAAATGAGTTCGGTTTGATGTTCTGGATAGCCATTGAGTATGGCAAAAAGTTTGCTCTACTATAATTTTCTGTGCATTCTATATATAAAAAGTTGTGAATACAATTCAACCTTAGTTGAGATGAAACCCATTCTCAGTACATCAAAATGTATCTTCAGTTGAATTGCTCTAGAATCTAAAGTAGTTATCCAAGCTGAGATCGTTTTAATGTTCTACATAGCCAATGAATAGAGCAAAAAGTTTGCCCTACTTAGTAAAATTTCCTCTGCAGTGAATATATAAAGAGTTGTTCATACCATTCAAGCATAGTTTTGATAAACCCATTCTCAGTACATCATCAAATGTTCCTTCAGTTTAATTGCTCTAGAATCTAAAGTATTCATCCAAAATGAGTTCGGTTTAATGTTCTGGATAGCCAATGAATATATCAACATCGTTCTACTACATTTTCCTCTGTATTGAATATGTAAAAAGTTCTGAATACCAATTAATCGTAGTTGTGGTGAAACCCATTCTCAGTAAAACATCAAAATGTATCTTCAGTTGAATTGCTCTAGAATCCTAAGTGTTTACCCAACAAGAGATCGATTTCTGGTCTTCTGTTTAGTCCACTCACGAGCTCATCTCTATGTGGCTGTTCCAGAAGATCGCTGTAAGTCGCCCAAGTGCCCAAGTCCCAAGCGGACAAGGGCGCGCCTTTGATAGCATCGCGCATTGCTTTGAGCTGTCTGTGGCTATGGTTTTTGCCTTTGGCTTTGGTATATGTATGTATGTGTGTATGGTATTTGGTATTTGGTTGCATTTGCTGGCTGGCACGACATTATTCTTCTATTTGTCTGCCCATATCCGGGTCGTGGCAGAACTTTGAACTGGCGACGGCAAAAAGAGAAACGACAGAGAGCCCAGCTCAGTAACAACAGAGTGAGATCCCAGCGGATAGCCGATTGACCCAATTTCCAGTCTACATCTCTTCTATTTCTTCTTCTTTTTCTTTCTGCTGGCTACCGTTTCTAGTCCTAACTATGTGGCTGAGTGGTGCCCCTTTTGTGGTGGATGCCGACTGTCGCCAGCCAAAAATAAAGCACATTAATCATCAAAATTGTCGCACTTGTTGCAGCTGCCTCTCGAGTGTGGCACACTCTGGCAGTTGCAGTTGCAGTCGCCAAATTGGCAACCACATAGGCGCCCACAAGAAATTGACATACCAGATAAATCAAAGGCCTCAAAATTATTAGCACTGTTATTTATTCAGTATAATATAAGTATTTATAAGAATGGGAGGGGATTAATGGGGTATTTTACTGAATAAATAAACAGCTTAAGTAAATAATGAAATATTGCTTGAGTTGCTTTAATGAATAAATTTCTATCAAATGATTTCATTTCAAGTTTTATAGGTTTAGCAGTGAAGCAAGAATTATTTGAGAATTTTTATAAATATATTCCTAATAAAAATACTTGTATTTTCAGTACCAAAAACCCTTTTTAAACCAAGCTAAACGCTTCAATATTTCTTAGATATATTTTGCAATTTCCATTTTTCTATCAAATGATTTCATTTAGCGGTAAAGCAAAAATTATTTGAGAATTTTTACAAATATATTTCTAATAATTTTGCTGAATATATGAAGTCATAGTTTAAATCAAATTGATTTTATTTACTTATATTTTAAATACCAAAAATCCTTTTTAAATCAAGTTAAACGCTTCGATATTTCTTAGATTTATATTGCAATTTTTATTTTTCTATTAAATGATTTCCTTTACAATTTTATAGTTTTAGCAGTGAAGCAAGAATTATTTGAGCATTTTTACAAATTCAAAATTGAGTTTTAGCAGGCTCGGCGTCAAAAGCTTTTTTGGAAGTTATTAATTGAAAAATGAAAAGGCTTGGCTGGCCAGATAGCGCTATTTCGGATGTTGCCAAACATCCTCATCAGTGACCTTTAGAATTGTTATTGTCAAACTGTCTGTACATGTGCGTTAGTCTACAGTGGGATTCGAACACAGAACCCTCGGATTGTGCGGCGAATGCCTTACAATGAAGCTATGCCCGTCTATAGTCCCTTCGTTGGCTAACTGTCAGCTACATCAACGGAGTAATTTGCTAATTCTAAGTCAAGGTTGTAACACTAGCTTAATATTCAAGTTTCAAACCCCTCTAATTCTATTAATAGAACGTTAAAGCTTGTTGGAACTGTAATGCAAATTCGCTGTGATACTCTAACGGTATTCACGTAATGAATATGCAGTTCCCTGTGACCAATCACACTGTTGTGATCAGTCGAATGTTTGGTTTTTTACGTGTGCCTTCGTTTATTTTTAATGGGGTTTTCTACAATAACAGCTACTGTTATTGTAAGGTTCAGTGACGCGTCTAATTACTATTCAAATTTTTACAAATATATTGCCAATATTATGGCTGAACAAACGAACTCATAGCTTAAATCAAATTTCTTTTATTTACTTAGATTTTAAGCAACAAAAACCCTTTGTAAACGCTTCAATATTTCGTAGATGTATTTCGCAATTATTTGCAGTTATTTACTTAAGGAATTCCTGGAACATTTTAAATGGAAAAAGTTTCATTTCACTGTTCTAAATGTCTACAACGACTAAACAGAATTGATTTGTAACAACTTGAGTAAATTGAATTAGTTACAAGGCAAGAAGACGTCGAAAGTATTCCTTTTATAGTGCTGCAGTCAGGCGGCGGTTCTACTTAATGGAGATCTTTTAAGCTCTTTCTGCTCTGCTAACATTTAATGGCATTTTTCTTTTGTGGGCCATGCCGTCAGTCATCAGTATGTGGCCTATAAAGAAAGCCCACACGTTGAGCTGTGTGCGGCCCACCAGAGACAAGGCACAAGGCACAAGCCACAGAAGACAGAAGACAGTAGACACTTTGAGTCTGAGTCTGAGTCTTTGAGTGTTTTTTTTGGCACCTTTTCAAGACGCTTTTCACAGTTGACATAACCCAAAGTTGCAGCACAAGCAGCACAAGAGCAGTGAATGCCATTGACGCATTGCTTCAATTAACATAAAAAAGTTGCACACCTAGATCTGTTCGTACGTAGTACACGGAGTGTAAGTCTTACATTTGAGCTATTCGCATTAGCGCTTTTCATTACCACCTCGCATCTTAAGACCTGACGCGTCTCTCTTGCTTCCTTTATGAAAAGCATTTCCACACTGGCAATGGAAAACTTTTGGTTGCCGTTACACCTCGTCGCCTGGTTGCTGATGCCTTTGGCGGCATCTCTCTGGCAACTTGAAAAGACTTCCCACGAACTTTCTAATGCACCCAAATGCGAGAAGAGCCAGAGCACACTCAGTGGAGGGGAGGGTGCCGAGAGGGGTCGTTGCTAGAGCTGGCTAATGCAACGCCTCTTAATCATTTAACAACCTTTCGCCCCATTTTACTTTTCATGGGGCCAAAGTAAATCTCATATGGGTTATTCGTGTAACGCGAAAGTTTCGTTTCGTTTCGTTTCGTTTCATTTTGTGGGCTGATTGAGAGGAGGCCTTGTACTCGTAGTATTGGCTGGGTATCAACACCCACGCGACAGGGTGGTCGGTCATTGAACGTCTCGATTTTCATAGATCGTCTTATGGGAAAGCCAATTGCCAATTGCCAATTACTGCGACCTGAGCTCACGCCCATTCAATCCGAGCCAAGTCGGATAAATGCAATATTAACATGCTGTCAGCTAACTAAATATACAGAAAAGAAACAAATAAATAGCTATAGTAGGCAGCAACTTGACTAGGGAATACCCTGTAAACATATAGTTGATATAACAAGTGGGAAATAAGTATCTGATAAAGTTGATAAAGTTGATATTGTATAGTCTCCATAGGGGATTAAATTCTAAAAAATATAGAATTTATTTTAATAAGCGTAAAGTGTGTGAAATATGTTGTTATGATTTCAAATATTGATATAAAATATATTAACAACATATTTAGAAATTAGATATATTCTAAGTGATTCGAAAGTGTGCCCCAGAGATTGAGATTGACTAACTGGGCTGTCAAATCTCTATCCGAAAGATCTTAGTCTAATCCTGTCAAGGGATTTTCAAAGTCTATAGTGTAGATATTGTTCTATCAAGCAGCAACTTGACGAGGGAATACTCTGTAAACATATAGTTGATATACTAAGTGGGAAATAAGTATATGTGCATGTTGATAAAGTTGATATTGTATAGTCTATATAGGGGATTAAATTCTAAAAAATATAGAATATATTTTAATAGGCGTAAAGTGTGTGAAATATGTGGTTATAATTGCACTAAATTGTAGAGAATATAAAATACATTCCTATATAAACATGGGATTTTTAGAAATTAGTTTTATTCCAAATGATTCGAAAGTCTGCCCCCAGAGATTGAGAGACTACTATATGGGCTGTCAAACCTCTATTCGAAAGAGGCTTTTCAAAGTATAGGAATTACTTTATCCAATTGTATTAATATCCTAGAACTGAAGTGATATCATACACGACCTGCATCATATCCCATTGGAATACCAGCTATAGGGTATCGGAAGTGGGAAATAAGTATATGTGCATATTGATAAAGTTGATATTGTATAGTCTATATGGGGGATTAAATTCTAAAAAATATAGAATATATTTTAATAGGCGTAAAGTGTGTGAAAAATGTTGTTAAGATTTCAAATAATTGATATATGTAAAATATATTAACAACATAGGCTGTTTAGAAATTAGATATATTCGAAATTAGATATTAGATGATTCGAAATTGTGCCCCAGAGATTGAGATTGACTAAGAGGGCTGTCAAATCTCTATCCGAGATCTTAGTCTAATCCTGTCAAGGGATTTTCAAAGTCTATAGTGTAGTTATTGTTCTATCAAGCAGCAACTTGACGAGGGAATACCCTGTAAACAAATAGTTGATATAACAAGTGGGAAATAAGTATATGTGCATGTATATAAAGTTTATATTGTAAAGTCTATTTAGGGGATTAAATTCTAAAAAATACAGAATATATTTCAATAAGCGTAAAGTGTGTGAAATATGTGGTTATATTTTAACTAAATTGTAGAGAATCTAAAATATGTTCCCATATAAACATGGGCTGTTTAGAAGCTAGTTTTATTCCAAGTGATTCGAAAGTGATTGAGAGATTATGTGGGCTGTTAAATCTCTATTCGAAAGAGGTTTTTCAAAGTGTAGAAATTACTGTATAAAATTGTATTAATATCCTAGAACTAAAGTGATATCATACACGACTTGCATCATATCCCATTGGCACACCAGCTATAGGGTATCGGAAGCTGTGGCAATTGATTTTCATTTCAGTTTGCGGGTGTTTTGGAGGCACATCTTGTTGGCAGGCGCGCCATAAATATGATTATTTCGCAATTTAATTGCCGGTGCAAGAGCAATAACAACAAGCCATAATAAAAACAGCAACAACAACAAGAGTAACAAGCTTGTCGATTGCCCCAAAGGTCTCAAAGGCCAGTGAAGTCGTCGATCGTTGAATCGAAGTCGAAGTCGCAGTCGAAATCGATTTGGTCTTGAATGTGACTATAAAAATGTATATAAATACAAATACAAATACAAATACTGATCGTTTGCTCTTCCCGCTTGCCCCAACTGATGCAATATGTTGCGTTCATGCTGACAGCCACTGTGACTGAGACTGCGACTGTGGCTGCTTGTCGTTTATCGCATTTGAAATTGAAAGCCAGTAAATAACACGATGAAAAATCGAATATGAAATTGAAATTCGGCTTTTTGCAGATTTAATTTGTATTTTATATACATACATACATATGTATATGCCCGTAGGCCATGGAAGTTGTTAGTGGCAGTAAGGAGAAGGCACCGGGATGACAGTCAGAGCTTTAGGCTGGTATATACTATATATGATACTTGAGTACTTCAATTATAGTAAGCATAATATATTTTTATTATTTTATTTATATTTATTAGATAATTTTTGGAGAGAAGGCATTGGGATGACAGTCGGACCTTTAGGCTGGCATTTACTAATATATATTTACTATATATATATACAACTATATTTTTAT
>JAWNNL010000065.1:0-217521 GCA_035045005.1 Liodrosophila aerea
TATTTTATTTACATTTATTGGATAATTTTTGGCAACAAGCCAAGTTCTTATAGCAATGTTTAGCATTTATTTTAATTTACTATTTTTATACTACTGTCACCCCCATCAATTATATACAATATCTTTGCCCAATTTGCCATTCAATTGACCCACTTGAACCCCAGCAATGTACACGTGATTAAGCCTTGACAAATCCAATCAATTATAATCGAATGTGGCCAAAGTATCAAATGCTGACACGACACTCCTTCGGCAACTCGAGAAGCCTTACGCTTCGATTCCCAAACGCCACATTATCGCCACAATATATGGCCAAACATGCGCACAATTTCCGGGGCTAATAATAAATATCAATAAGCCAGCGAGAATTTATTGCCAAAACTAACCACAAAATGCGAAAAGCCACAGACGATATCTTGTTCTGACCAGCTGTGAAGAGCGGCGGCAACAGCAACAGCAACAGCAGCAGCGGCAACAGCGACAACGACAACTACCAACAACATCTACTTCTACTCTTTGGCTATCCGCCTTGGGCTGTAAAGCGCCAACAAATCCTTTTGATTAATTCTAATAGTCTCAGATGCGCAGCCTCGACATCATTTCTTTCGTTTAATACTCAATTTAGTGTTGTTCTCTGCTGCTCTATGGATTTACCCCCCTCTTCTCTTAGCCACTTCGACATCATCATCATCATTAACATCATCATCATCATGTTGTCTTTGCTGTTGTACCTTGTGACTAATATGCAAACAAGCGAGCGGCAACAGCAACTTGGCCAATAACTTAACTTGGCTCAAATGCAGCTACACACTCATGTGTGCGTGTGTGTGAGTGTGTGTACCTCGTCATAAGCTGGCTGGCAACATTTACGCACCCGGCACATTCACTGCCACTCGATATGAGCCCAAAAACAAGTCCAAGTCCGTCGAGACCATAAAAATAAGATTAGCACACGCTTCACAGCAGCAGCAGCAGCAGCAACAACAACAGTTGCAGTTGTTACTGTTGTTGTTGTTATTGTCGGTTGTCGGTTGTCGGTTGCTGTTAGGGCGCCAGTTGTTGCCTGCAAAATTCTCGGTTTGCTGTGGCTCGTTTCGTTTGCGTTCCTTTTGGCAGTCAAACATCCAATGGCTAAAATGTTAGTACACATTGGGCATAAAAGGATTTTTAATGCCTTTATGTTGGTTAACCTTAAATATGGCTTAAATGTGTTGCGGGTGTATGGGTGTGTGAAAGTGTTTCAAATGATTTAAGAGTTGTTTTTATAGAGTGCATTTTATAGTGTTGAATTGTGATTTAGTATTGTACCAACTGGAATTGGGATTATGGTTAAGAGTAGGTCTTATATGCAGTAAACCTATTCATATTTTGGCATAAAATGTTAATAAGTAAATGGCTCAAACGGGCCTAATAAACTTGGCTGAAATTACCTCCATTTTTATTATTTTACATATTTAATTCAACTCAGATATTCCCTTTCCTTTTCTACTAACTTACTAGTACTACTACTATTCCCTACTATTGTTTTCTACCATTTGCTAAACTGTAATAAAGTCTACTTGAGTCCTTATGCTAACCAACTGTATCTGTAGGCTGTAAAAAAGCACATTGTGCACATTTAATCAAATTCCGCATGCTTTTTATATCACTCACCCCTTGGCTATCAGCTAATCCATCCATCCATCGCTGCTGAGTGAGCTCTTCACCTTCTTGTTGTGCCACATGCGTATTGTTTGCTATCAAGATACATTTGTATCTATGTACATCTGGCACGCACACACACTTATATATGTAGATGGAGAAAAAGCGCGCATGTGTAAATATTTTTTATTGCCTTTTTTTGTCTTCACTTCCAGCTCCAGCAGCACAACCGTATCGTATATCAGTGGCACAGAACGAACCTATTGCCATTCCAGTGAGCCAGCCAGGATAATCGCGCACTTTTATGAATGCTGTGAGTGTTTCCACACTCAACCAAGCCTGGCATCTGCGTTGCGTGTCTGGGCACTGGGGTCGTTCTCACTTACTGGGAGCAGAGGTCAATGTCGAGAGTACGAGCTAAGCCGGGCACGATCTGAACTGCATTACCACTTAACATAGCAGATGAGTCAAGGTCGATGGCAATGTGGTACGAACAATTCAGATGCTCTAGTTCAGCAACGAGTATATCCTTATAAGAATGTAAAAGAAAGTAAAAGCATTATCAAAGAAATGAATAGTATTTAAGTAGTATATATGTACATAGATTAAAGTACTAAAAGTAAGCAGATCATGAAGAAAAAAGACCCTTTTGTACTTTTTTAAAGTACAGGGTCTAAAAAGAATCAAGAAAGTATGTAAACATATTATTATTAAACTTAATAGATAGTTAGTTGGTATTTAGAATAAAGTGAAAGCATAATCAAAGAAATGAATAGTATTTAAGTAGTATATATGTACATAGATTAAAGTACTAAAAGTAAGCAGATCATAAAGAAAAAAGAATCAAGAAAGTATGTAAATATATTATTATTAAACTTAATTTTCTATAGGTCTAATATTATTTGTCATACATTTTATTTTAAGCAAAACTTTGAGCTCATAACTCCATTATTTAAAAGACGATATGGATCCCCAAAAGTATGCAATAAAACCGCATCCACAAAAATGAGGAAAATTTTAGTTAAATTTCGAAAATCCCTAATAACTCCGTTATTTGAAGGACGATTTGGATGTCCTTGGGACAGTTCGTAGTCCTTAATAAGGCGCGTTCGTTGCCACCAGGATCGTCCGGATCAAACAGGATATGGCTGAGTTATAAGGACTTTTCTCTAAACAAAAAAGTCCTTGTAACTCAAGAGTCTAAAGGACCTTCGTCCTTTTGATTACAGATTATGGTTCTAGGACAGAAGCTGCACATCTATGCAAAAGGACATCGTCCTAGCTCCTTAAATGGCCAGGATACGGCTGTTTTTGTGTTTTTAGGGTCAAATTTGCGACCCTACCCCTGCAAATATTTTCAATAAAAAAACTGCAAAGTCATGAACATCAATCCGTGTTTTTTCTGTAGTTGTTGGTGTAGTTGTTGTTGTAGTTGTCGTTGTAGTGCCAGAACAATCCATAACATTCTAGAACATTCCATGACTTTGCATTTTGTATGCAATTTTCATACTAAAAATTTGCAGGGTCAGGGTCGCAAATTTGACCCTAAAAACACAAAAACCGCCGTATCCTGGCCATTTAAGGAGCTAGGATGATGTCCTTTGGACAGTTTGTAGTCCTTAGCAAGGCGCGTTCGTTGACACTAAGATCGTCAGGATCAAACAGGATATGGCTGAGTTATAAGGACTTTTCTATAAACAAAAAAGTCCTTATAACTCGGCTGTCTGAAGGACTTTCGTCCTTTTGATTTCAGTTTAAAGTTCTAAAGCAAAAGCTGCACCTCTGTGCAAAAGGACATCGTCCTAGCTCCTTAAATGGCCAGGATACGACCGTTTTTGTGTTTTTAGGACAAAAATTGCGACCCTGACCATGCAAATTTTTTGTATGAAAATTGCATACAAAAATGCAAAGTCATAGAATGTTCTGGATTGTTTTGGACCTACAACAACAACAACAACAACAACTACAACAACTACAACAACTACAACAACAACTAAACCGCAGCTACAACAACAACTACTACTACAACAAAAACTACAACAACATCACTGATTGTTGTTCATGACTCAGCTATTTTTGTCTTCAAAAAATTTATAGGGTTAGGGTCGCAAATTTGATCCTGAAAACACAAAAACAGCCGTATCCTGGCCATTGAAGGAGCTAGGACGATGTCCTTATGCATGGAGGTGCAGCTTGTATCCTAGAATCATAAACTGGGTTCAAAAGGACGAAGGTCCTTCAGACAGCCGAGTTAAAAGGACTTTTTTTGTATATAGTAAAGTCCTTATAACTCAGCCATATCCTGCTTGATCCTGGCGATCCTGGTGTCGACGAACGCGCCTTGCTAAGGACTACAAACTGTCCAAAAGGCATCCAATTAGTCCTTCAAATAACAGAGTTATCGAGGATTTTCGAAATTTCAGCAAAATTTTCTTCGTTTTTGTGGATGCGTTTTCATTGCATACTTTCGGGGGTAGAATTATCCAGCCACACGTGGAATTTTCCAACAACAACTACATCAACTACAACAAATATATAGCATATAATAGTATATTGTATATAATAGTAAAAATATATATATATTAAAATTGAAGTCAATAAAGTCAAAAATAGCTGAGTCATGAGCACCAATCAGTGTTGTTATTGTAGTTGTTGTTGTAGTAGTAGTTGTTGTTGTAGTTGTTGCTGTTGAAAATTGCATACAAAATTGCAAAGTCATAGAATGTTCTAGAGTGTTCAAGATTGCTTTGGATTGTCTTGGAACCGGCACGCACCGGAACGCACAGACTAGTTCGCTTGAGCACCGGAACACACGGACTTGTTGCATGCACTTTTAAAAGAACAGCAGGGTCTAATACAACTATGTATGTATGAGCTTTGAATTTCTAAGAATTTGAAATGCGAATAAAATAAGATTAATAAACCAATTTAAAATGTGTTAATTTTATCACAATACCGGGCAGGCTGCCAACATCATCATCATGGGCGGGGGCGGGGTGACTCGGCCTCTAATAACTGTGCAATTGCCAAACGGACAGCGAGTAAACAGCAAAAACGAATACGAATACGAAAACAAAACAATATAAATTGTAATTATTGCATTTGTTTGTTTCGTTTGCATAGATTTTCCATGCAATTAAAATTCTCTCTGCGGTGGCGCATAAATGCAAATTGCGAATTGTTCTGTCTGCTGCTCGCTTTCTGTTTTGTTTTGGCGAATTGTGTTAATGCTTAATTCTTTATAAATGTTTGCAATATACATTCATACACACACATAGTGCATACATACATACGTTTGCCAAATGCAAGCAGACACAAAATAAAATGTTAGCGTACGCCGCACACATAGTCAGACATGGATACATACATACAAACATACATAGTATGACGTTCATAAAATTGCTACTTTGAATTGGCAGAAGCAGCGTGTATAACCGAATTTTCTACACTCTAAAATGGAGAATTTAGTGCGTCAATTAGTAAAGCTTGCTTAATACAAAAGAATTTATAAGTAAGTCAATATCGTGATATACAGTGCGTTTCATAACCATAAGACACTTAAATATAACGTATATTTGGTGATTCTAAAAACCTTGTTTCATTATCATAAATAATATGAAACATTTTATTGAATTTTATTTTATATTCAGTATATTGTTCTAGACTTTTTAAAACCTCTACCAATCGGTTTCCATTCTGCTTTTTCTGACCTTAACTCAAGTGAATTTATAGCTTTTAATTTTTAATATTAAGAGTTAAGTATTAAGGGAAAATAATAGTTGTTAAAATAAGTGAAAATAAATGAGTTATAAATATAAAAAAGAAATCAAGACGATATCATTAATATAACTAGGTTTTTTTTTGCAACCATTGTCAGGCATTCAGTGTGTACGCATATTAATTCTGGCAAGTGTATGTATGTATGTATGTTAAGTAAATATATAAATAGCAGTTAAGGTAAGCCTAAAAAATACAAAATGTATATCATTATTCGAATAATTATTATTTATCTAAATTTATTCTGCTGAAGAAAAACATTTCGAAAATTATTTTCATACTCTTTTAAAGTAAATGTAAATTTAAATAAATGAGGAATATTTCTTACTATCGTCGATAGTCGATAGTTTATGGAAACTATCAAGCCCAATCGATGGCGCCGACTATCGATAGTTCTCCACCTCTAGTATGTACGTCTTGTCAACGATTCTCTCCACTGCTTGATCGTTTGTGAATTCGCCGTCTGCTTGAATTCGCCTTACTCCATGCGCACTGTTGCGCCACTGTTAAGCGTTTAGTTTGAGAGATGAGAATTAGTGTAACCACACAGCAAGGCATATATATCGATTTCCATATGAAATTTATCGACATATCGATATACATATAAGCTACAGTTGCAAAGCGGAACCTCTAGTTAATTTGTTCTCCTTCTGCCAGAGCAAAAATAGCAAACGGGAAATTAAGCGCATTTAATGTGGGCTCATGCAGAGGAAGTGCAGGGAATGTATAGCTGGCTCCTTTATGCAAATTTTAGTCTGCCTGTGAAAATTTACATGTGTGTGCGTGTGTGTGTGTGTGTGTGTGTGTGTGTGTGTGATTGCGGGTGAGTTTCAATTTAAGCGCTGCGGCATTTGCCGTTTGTCGGCTGTTTCACTGTATGGTGTCGTCATTCAACTGTATTCTCCCACCTGTGTGTATGTAGGTGTGTCTGCCTGTGTGTGCGTGTGTGTGTGTGTGTGTGTCTGGCTGTGTGTATTAATTATGCAGGCGTATCATGGCAAACATCATTGCTGCCGCCCATCTCCGGCTTTATCTTCATTCTTGCCATTGCATAGCGTTTCATTTCAGTTCGCCTTGCCATACCTTCATCAGGCTCCTCTTTCGCCTCAGCTCGGGTTCTGTGCGTTTGCGGTTTTAATTTGTGAGCCAGTGGCAAGCGTTGCAATGATGCCTCTTCGTTGTTGCTGCAACGTACCACACCCATACCCACCCCCAGTTGGCTGCTACTGTTTCGTTTTTGCTCTGTTTTTGCTCTGTTTGCATATCCGCGTGATTTCGCTCGTCCAATCGATGCAGTTTACATACCACCCACGAGCACCCAAGGTTCTCCATTGCCTCATTAATTGAATCCATTATTGTCTATGGCTGAGTCTGTGTCTCTCCATATCCCTTTGGCATCCCATTTCATGCTGTGCTCTGCCTCTTGGCCGTCGGGGGCCCGTCATCATCGTTAACCCTTTTGGGTGCTCTTCTGTTTATAAATTCTATAAATTTTAGATCATAATGCAGAGACCACAACACTGTCTGTGTGTGTGTGTTCATGAGTGTGTGTGTGTATGTGGAAATTACGTGAGTTGCGTGTTTTGTTTTCCTCTTTGCGGTTAGCCAGTGTGAGTGAAAATAGGTTAGCCTAGGCTATTTGTTATGCATTTTCATTAGGAGTTTGCCTAGCTCTTTCAGCCATTATCATTAGCCAGACTGAGACTGAGTCTGCAAAAGGGTAAACACGAAACACAGCGGTAAATTTAATGGTGATTGTTATCTCCAAAACTGGCAAAAAGACGGCAGAGTTTGAACTGGAACTTATAATATAATATAAAACTTATAATATAATAATATAATACAATAGGGATAGAGATTGAAATTGAGGTAAAGATAACTATAGACTTGTCAATAGAATCAATAGAGGGATTATATTCAAAAGGAATATACAATTATGTAGAATTTCTAGTTGTAGAATGAATTATAGATTCAGATGTCTATAAAGAAAAACTATAAACTGATATTATTATAAGAAATAGAGATTGAAATTGAGGTAAAGATAACTATAGACTTGTCAATAGAATCAATAGAGGGCAGAAATATAGGGATTACATTCAAAAGAAATATACAATTAGGTAGAATTTCTATCATAGAAATATAGTTTCTTTTAAAGACAGATGTAGAATGATTTATAGATTCAGATGTCTATATTCTTCACACTAAAAGTAGATTGATTTGTAGTTTCAATAAGATAACTCAAAATTCACATTTATAATACAAATATAAATTCATTAAATGAAGTTTATAAAATTATTATTAAACTTTTCCACTCTTTCACAAATTAAACCATATCTTTGTACTATTTTTTATTGTATTTATTTGGATTTTCGCATAGTAATAATAATGATTTATTTATATCATTAATTTAAAGGATTTGCATTATGTTCTTAAATGGTTTTCTAATCATATTCTGTTCTGAGTGTGTGTGTGTGTGTGTTTTTGATTTTTATACACATTAAAATTGTAGACTAAAATTACAAATAAAATATGCTGCATTGTTTGGGTTTTCGTTTTTCTTTTCATATTTTTTTTGTGTGTTTTACTTCTATAACATCTATAAACAATTATAGAAAGTTTTTAAATATTTATGGCTTAGTTTGTGTGTGTGTGCGTGTGAGTGTGGATAAAATTTAATAAATATAAAATTTGAGCAAAATGAGCTCATAAATTATGGCAAATGAATGGTGAAACAAGTTAACATCATATTTAAATGAATTGTATATAGAATGGACTGTATGCATATATTCCAAATGGATGTAGAAATACATTAAAATTAGATACTTATTTTAATTCGTATATTTAACACAACAATTACTTCTGCTAGTTATTGCCAATAATGCTTCAATTTCACAACTTAATTTGCTCAAAGTATAAATTTGATATAGACTTATCTGATTATGGCTCTCAACTAATAGAAATATTGTTATATATGTAAAATAATTGAAATTATACTTATTCAGTTTGCTTTTATGCCTACAAGAATCATAAGTTTTAGGTTTATATAATATACAAAATACAAAATCAAGCACTTAAATTTCATTGCATACTTTCTGGCGAAAAGCAGCTACATATAAAGAGAGTGTCTAGTTTGTAGTTGTATATTTGTGTTTCTGCTGGTGGGTTTGCTTAAATGGCTTCAGAGTTATTTATATAAAATTCATTACGTATTATATAAGTAGTTGGAGCGGGAGTGAGAGTAGTACAGTCGGGAGGGGTGCGTTTGTATATTTATGCATATGTTTGTTGTATTTAAATGCCTTTTTGCCTTTACAAAATATTTGACTAGAAATTAATAATATAAATGTAATATTTGATAGGTATTAATACCAAATGCCTAACATTTGTGAGCTGTTTATGTTTGTTTGTCGTTGTGTGTGTGTGTGTATGCTTAGTGCTTGTCATATGATAATATTTACGATATAATAGTATGATTAAAATTGCTAATGATTATATGTGTATTTGTTTATAATTAAATAACATAACATTAGTAAATTTAAACTAAAACGCAGTCAATTTATATTTTGGAATATTTCTTTTGCTTACATAAAATACGTAATTATTGAGTGTTTGTATCTTTCATTATAATATGCATAATTACTATGTGATTTATTTTCTTTACTCGTAATTTAAACTGCAATGAACAATGCTAAGTTAGAGTCGTTCTCGATATTTCGATATTTCGTTTACTTCATTTTTTTACAGCTAGTTAAGATGATCTGTTGAATCAGGGGCAAAATATTGATACTCGTGTGTATATAGTATGTAAAACAGCTTTCGATCAGCGGATATATACTTGTTCTCATAGGATATGCAACTAAATTCACTTTCATTTCTATTTGTCCGTCTCGTCGGTCGGTCTGCCAGGTCCAAAACTTAGGATTCACTTTGGTTTCAAGCTACAAAGTTTGGCATTTCCCCCAGGCTTTTCCGCAAACTTCTTGTGTGTATAACAGACCTTATACTAATACTTATGCCGGTTTCGCAACTGTCCAACTGTCGCTTCGCTTACGACAGCGCATTGTAGCTGGCCTGATGCGACAATTGCTCATGCTGATTGGGACAGCGTCCATGCCGCTCCATGTAGTTGCCGAACTGGCAGGTGGGCGGCTTGCAGCGTCCCTGTTGTATGCACCTGTGGATGAGTGGAATACATTATGTAGTAATTGCAAAAGTTATGGTATTTATATAGCTCTACTCACTTGCGATCGTTCATGGAGAAGTGCTCACTGCCGCGCTTCAGAAAATCGCAGTGATAATTACTCGAGGAGCAATCGCAGCGACATTGGCCATCATTCTGCAGTATCTTCTCAAAGAGTCGTGGACAATTGCAGCTCAGTATGGTGGCCTGCTTCAGCACTGCATTGCTGTTTAGGCTCTCCTCATCGTAGGTACTCCGTTCGATGCAATGGCACTCGGTGTGGTTGACGAAGGTCAACTTCTCAGTGGTGGAACGGTGGCTCTTGTGGCTTTTGACCTGTGAATGGAAGTTGAAGAGGTTTGTTAGTTGGTGTTACTCGTATATTTGCTTAACTACTACAATTAATTGGCTTTTAATATGTGCAGCTGCGGCTAGCAGTATGTACACTGAGAGAAATCAATCAACTATGTATTATTATTATTATTATCAGAGATATGTTTTAACACTGCGACCTCGAAGATCTATTGTGCTCTCTGCCTAAACTAAGTTACAGCTCTTCCGCCAGTTCGGTCGAACGCAGAAATGCGATGATTTTCCCTGGAAGCAGAAGTTACCCAGCAAGCATTTGGAAAAGCGTTTTTACATTAATCACCTTGAGGAGTCTTTTTCGAGTCACCTTACTGATTAAAAAATGATTGGTGATCAAAAGGAGACTCGAAAATGACTCGCGCATATGTTTAAAATATGATTCATTGAAATAACACTAACAAAACGTACAGCAATCGAAAATAGATCGTCTTGAAGAGTCCTTTTCGAGTCGTTGAAATGATTGAAAAAAGATTATTCATGTAAAGCAATCGAATAAGAGTCGCATATGATTCCAAAACGATCGAAATTCGATTGAATTATGACTCGAATATGAGTCGCTTATTATCAAAGGAGTTAAATAAAACTCTTCTGGAAGTGTCGCGGCTAGCATACCATTTTCTCCCGCCGAGGGGATCATTTCTGATCAGAAAACGAGCGCATTTATGCTCAATTTAATCAGAAAGGAGACTCAAAATAGAGTCTTTTTTGATCAGAAATTTTATAAAATGCTTGCTGGGTTTATATATACACACTTGTTTCAGTGTAACTCCCACACAGTCACACGATGACAAGCTGACCCTGTTAATTATGCCAGCAACATTTGCATATGCAGATTGTTATTACCAACTTCTTAAGAGTTCAAGTGAATGTGTGTGAGTGTGTGTGTGTTTACACATGTGTGTGTGTGTTTGGAATATTCCTTAAGCTGACTGCTCATCAAAGTTGTCGTTGTCGTCATTGTTGTTCTTGTTTCTATAGCTCTTGTAATGCTAAATGAGTTGTCAGCTGTCAGTTGCCAGTTGCCTCAGAGGCTCAGGCAATTTCGCTTGAAGAGGGTCAATTGATTCAAATCGGATTAAATTGAGCTCGACTGGAAGTATGAGCATATCGAATAGTTTCCATGATGATAATATTTTAAATTACAATTTCAAGTTGAGAATGCCCCCGCACCCCCCTGGGAGTGGGCCACTGGCTATGGCCATTAGCAGACAAGTTAAGCGACTTCTGTTTGGCTTGGAGGTTGTCTTCGAGTCCGAGTCTGACTCTGAGTCTCAGTTTGTGCTGCATGACAAGTGCAAAATGATGAATTGCGTATGAATTGCATAAATTAAGTTGGATTCGTTTAATTAAAATTACAGTCCGGTTATTAATCAAACTAAGTAAACACAGCAACAGCTCGCTCAAGAGGCAAATTAATGAGAGCCAGTCACTCACTCATTGAAAACCCAACTAAAGGTCTTCACTGAGTTTTGATTGGACGCATCAAAGCAGAAAACTGACACCCAATGGAGAGACAAAGAAACCTTTTAACGGCAAAAGCAAAAGCAAAATTCAATTTCAATTTTCATGTATCAAAAAACAAGCAGCACAAATTGAGTTTTAGTGTGATTCGTGGCAAAATGTTTATGCAAATTTCTGAATGCAACGAATTGAAAAAGTTTTACATGCTCGACATGTCGCTCACATATTTTACCCCCCCTTTGTGTGTGTGCGTGTCTGTGTGTGTTTGGCAAAATATGAAATTCAAGAAAATTGCAGCAGCAGTAAAAGAAATCCAGCTGAGGTCGCTTCAAGAGCCTCAGCTACGGAGAGCACAATAATTGCCGGAAACGGAAGTGCAAAGTGCTGCTGTTGTTACTTTCAGTTTCTCCTTGTTGTTGTTGTGTGTGTGTAGTATGTAAACCACATCTAAAATTGCACTAAAATGCCCGAGTCTCATGTCCATGGCTTGATGATGTAAACCGTAAATATAAGTGCCTTGCCTGTGTGTAGTTTTTCAAGATGGCTACACACACCCAAAATGAGGTTAGCTCCTGCCTGAGACTGTGTGTGTGCGAGTGTGTGTGTGTGTGTAGTTTGTGTATGCAAATACTACGCTCCACTCTTCTCTCTCTCCTCTCCATTCGCTGTGCAAGAAGTGCGCACTTTGGACTCAAGCAATTAGTCAGTTATTGCTTTGTAGGTGGCACCCGGTTTGCTGCACTCAAGAGAGTGTACCCAGAGTGAACCAAGCAAGGACTCAAGCCAAGCATATAAACATTTTAAATGTACTAAAATTTTTTAGCATTGTAAGGGGCATTTAGAGTGCTCAACAGTTAGGTTAGAGTCCTTCAGATACTATGATATCGTATAAAGGAAATAATAGCATGGGCAGAGCACATAAAGTAAAGTGATGAAAGTATTTAAGAGTTGCCAAGATAAGTTTCACATGGGTCATTTACAAAGAACATTTCAGTTCAGTTTATGGAAATGTGAGAGATAATAAAAACAACAATAAAAGGGAATAGTGTAGAGTAGTACAAGACGAGTCGATGGTAAAGTGACCAATACTCTTAGCCTTGATTATTAATTTCTTTTATATATATGAATAAAAAATGCATTCATTCTATATTAAAACTAAAAGCAACGTGAACATTTGACTTGGAAATAAAGTAAATGAAATGAAAGAAAGAACAATAAGAAGTACTCTTTTTCGCTTGTGTTATTATTCTTTTGACATATGTATGACAGCAGCATATAGTATAATCTGAATTTTGAATATTGATTCGTATGCCTATAATATTTATTCAATATTTATCTTATTGCTGCAAAACTGGAATAATAAAAAATGTACAATAGCTCTGGCTTCTAGGGCTTAAGGTAGCTTATTACAGGGTACCGGTAGATACTCATGACATTTTCCAGATAAGCCTATACTGGGAAATGGATGTGCAATTCGTTTGGCCAAGATCCTTTCAAGGCTGTCTGAACACACATAGATCACACATTCTAATTTCTCTTACGATGCTTAACTTTGGAAGAACGAGAAACAGAAAGGGGAAGGATAACCACCCTAATGCTAGGGCTGTATCAAAAGGACATACAAATAGGCTCTCAATTATAAAATGTTACTGGGAAACTTAGTCACTTGCTGAGCCCTGTATCATCACTCCTCTCTGGCTGAGACTACACAGAGATATGTTGTTAAGAGTCTCCCTAAACCACTCACCCTAAGCTACACTCAATACTCAGTCACCTTTGCAATCCAAGTACCATATACTCTATGTAAAACCCAGCTGCCATGTCTACCTTTCGGCTTATAACTAATTTAAGCCGACACCGTTTTAACTTAAACCTAAGTGCATTACAAATTCAATTTATGCTTCACAACTTGAAATGCTGTACTATCGCTCACAATCGCTTGTTTCCCAAAGTTTTCTTCCACAATCAGCAGGTAACATTAACATTTCTGATTATGACTATGCTAATAAGCCAGCGTGAAGCATTCACACTCACAATCACACTCACGATAACAAACTGAAATCACAATCGTCATCATTTGCATTTGCTCAATGTGACAAGCTGTCAAGCTGTCAATCTGTCAATCTGTCAATCAGCATATGTGTGTGCAAGCACTTAGTGCCAAAAAGGAATTACATTTTTGATTCCATTACACACACACCACTTCTTCTTTTCCTTGAATTTAATTATAAACTGTTGCACACACAGGGAGCATCTGCCAGGACCTGCCCGAGTCCTCTCACACACCCAGTCGAATGGCTTTTAATTATAAAATATTTATGCATGCTAGACTCTTACCAGCAAAAAGTCAAAGACTTATTATGCACACACACACACACACATGCTGCACACAACCGCAAGAATACGGAAAAAGTGTGCTTAATTTTCCAATAAAAGTTAGTCGAAGCCACTAAAGATTATTTCAGGCGTCTGCTGCTCGGAAAGTCATGCAAATATTTAATATATTATGAAATTTCAAAAAACCACGAAACTCGTTCAAGTATGCCAAAGTTTTAATACCCTTTATGCGAGGGAGAAGATGTTAAATAGTTGCCACTTGGCGTAGTTATTCTTTGAGGGTCTTAATCAAAAGTCACATAGATACATTATTTTAGTTTAGGAAAGTTTGAACAGACCTAGTATAGTTAGAGAGAATTCGAGAGATCTTCGAGGTCGCAGTGTTAAAACATATGTATCTCTGATAATAATAATAATAATAATAGATAGACTTGAGTAATCATTCTAATACCTATAAAAATATCTATAAATATCTATATCAAAATTTACATCAAATCTCTATTGACATATTATTAAAGTATCTGTGCCATTTATCTGTTAAGCTAAAGTATTTACATTCCAAATTTATACTATGAACTATGCAGAAATTCATACTAAAGACCTTCCCTTAATATAATAATATATTATGTGGCAGTCTGTATGACTTTATCGTCATGTCCGCCTAACATAATCGCATGTTCTGTAAAAGGTTCTTTGCCAGCTTCAAGATAAACAAAAACTCTTTGGTTTCTTTTTCACATTAGACACAAAATGTTGTGGCCAGCACAAGGACTAGGACTAGCAGGAGCTGAGGAAGCAGCTGCCAGCTAACACACACACTCACACACACACACACACACACACATGTGGCAGCTCAGCGGCTGTCATTGAGAGGTGTCAAGTGCCAGGCAAACAGCTTGAGACCTTAGCAAGCCAAAGCGGTGGAGAGACAACGAGGCGGAGCTCCAGCCCGACGGGCAGCCTCAAAAAATATAATTTGGAAGGCTACAATCGGACACAGCCGACAATTGGAGAAGCTGGACATTTGAATAACTAATTTTAAGTCAAGTAACTGAAAGGTGGTAGATGATATTAAATATGGTAAATCATACTAGTATATGCTTATTAAAATACTAAAATAAGAGATAGTAAACTATACTAGATAGTTAGTTATAGTTTTAACTTAAGCAACATACAAGATATTAGTTCAATATTTGTTCTTTCAAATGCAAAATTCTTTTTTCCTATATTTTTTGGAACGAAATTAAATGAATTATATGATACAATAATTAAAGAACGTAAATCATACGAGTATATACTTATTAAGATAAAGAATATACAAGATTTTTATTCAATATTGGTTACTTAATTTCATTTCTTTCTTCAATATATTTTTGAATAAAATCAAATACTTATTTTCGAAATGAAATAGAAAGGAATGGAAAAAGGAAAAGCCAGACTTTGCTAAATATAGAATATACAAGACTTTAAGGGAGACCTAGGACCTATAAGGCATCAGCTCGTGTTAAAATTGGGTATCTATGTCCAATGAGGTGTGGGATATTGATCAGTCAATCAGTCAGTCAGTCATTCAGTCAGCACCAAGAACTTTGTGTATGTGGATAGTAGTACACTGTTAATTCAGTCAACTTCCGCCTTTCCCCAGTTGCATAAAGTCAAAAGACCCTTTAGTGCTTATGTCAAGTGCTGGGTCTAAAAATTCTTTAAAAACATAATTTATGTTGCGCAAATTTTGTTGCTGCTGCTGGGCGTGCTGCGGTCGGGAGGGGTGTGACAGGCAGTAAGGAAGGCAGTAAGTAGTAAAAGGGAGCTGAAAGAGTGCAGTGTTGCATTGTTGGCCGGTAAGCGAGGGCAATGCACTCGATGCCACACGAGAGGAGGCCAGACCAGGCCAGGCCAGGGAGAGGCCGAGGCACATGTTGTAAGCGCTGAGCGAGATTTATGACGCCTTCGCCTCGGTTCTGGGTTCAATGCACCCAGAGAGAGAGATGTCGTTACTTTCACCCAGAGCACGTAAGAAGTTGCAACTAGAAAAGCTAAACGTGAAAGCCAACGCCTCCACATCAAGCGCCACCATGTCCAAGTCCATGTCCATGTCGCCCACATGGGCAAAGTAAAAGTCAAGTTGGCTGACAGGCAAATCGCTAGCCATGTCCTCTGTCCTGGGCCACAAAATGCAGTCAGAGCGTTTAATTAATTTGCCACAAAATGTGGCTCAATTCATGCAGTGCCAGGGGGCCATCAGCTTGCAACTTGCAACTTGCATGCATAATCAGCTACTAGAGTGGTGGAGTGGTGGGGCAAGCAGCTGCCGTACTGCATTGACAGCGCCCGTCACATGTGGCAGCCGCAGAGCAAACATTAATTTTGCTTATTAAACAATGAGCCTCTTTTGAAAGCTATACAAATGAAGGAAAGTGGAAGGGGGAGGGGGCAGTGGTAGATAGAGGGACAGTGGCACTAACTGTTGCCATGGCTGTGTGCGTGACACATCCGCTGCGTAATGCAATTTCACCAGCTGAAAATCCCAACAGCAGCCAAATGCAAATTGCCAGCACGTGTCTGCAGGTGATGACTTAGGAGCGTACGTGGAGAGGAGGGGAGGGAGGGAGCAGAAATTGTGATAGCAATGGGAGTACGAGAAATGGGAGTTGTTGTTGACGACGTCTCCTCCCCTCGACACTCGAGGCAAGTGTAATGTAGGTGAATTCCTACTGTAGCCATGGATAGCCTTAAATTAGTAGATAAACAGTAAATCGCTTGATATAAATATAAATATTGTTTGTGGTCTAGCCTCTTAAATGTTTTATTATATAATATTTTTAATTTCATAAATAAAAAAAATAACTTCAACTATTACGTGACTTTATTAAAAACCTATATTTAATCTCAGACTTTCTTCATGAAAGCGATCAAAAGTTAATCATAATGCAATTAAAATTTAACTAAGCTGTCAAAGGTCCAACTTCTAATTAGTAATATTATTTATTATTTTGTATTTATTATTATTTTATATAAATTTTTCTTATATAGAAAATATTTTGCACACACTTCAATTTTTATTATTACAAAGATAACTTTATACGATATAGTCGTATGTCTTCTATAAAATTGAAGGGTTGCTTAGCTGGGTTTAGTAGTAGATATTGTGCATTTTGATAAGTGTTTAAGGCTCAAGATTTATTGAGCAGAAATATACGTAATAAATATAATGCAAATTGTGGCAATTGTGTGTAATTGATGGCATCAAAAACTGGAAACAAACGAATTGGAATATCATATTGCACTGCATATATTAAATTATATTAATTAAGTCTTAAATAATTAGGGCATATTTAAACATTATATAGAAGCAATAATGTTTCAATAATGAAAAAAAAATTAATTATGAAATATATCAAGTATCAATCTGTAGCTTTTTCGACTTTTTTATGACTGCAAGTTACTTTTTTTTACGAAAATCTAAAAAACTTTTTAGCTCAGCTATTATTACTCCATTGAATTAACGCACATTGTAAATTTGTGATACTTTTCCAGTGCAAGCAGCATAAAATTTGTTTTAATTTAATTAATAATAATTTTCGAATAATAAATTTTAATAATGCAAGCAGCTGTCTGTGATATGGTATGATATGCATTACACACATAGCATATAGTAAATCTAATCGAGTTAATGACGCCCATTATGATTGAAAATTGTTTAGTCAATTTCCTCTCGTTTCGCTCGGTTACAGCAACAACAACAGCAACAGCAACAACAACAACAACAACAAACAACATAAACGTTTTATGAAATCAAAGCATAGACGCAAGCCCAGATATTTGTATTTACACAAAATGCACATGCCACATGCCATGCCACATGCCCCGAAATGGCTGCAGTTTTTTTTTCTTTGCTTTTTTATTATTTGTCAAGAGTCGGTGCCGCATTGTGTTTACCTTAACGTAGCCCAAACCCGCTAACAGTCCCACTGTAATTGCTCCGATTGTCGATGTCGCGATTGTTGTTGTTGTTGTTGTAGGTTGTAGGAGGTGGGCGTAGGTCATGCTTGAGGGCGCCATATTGCAACATAATTATATCGTTTCACCTTTTCTTTTTATTGTTGTTGCTGTTCTTTTTTCTGCTCTCAGAAATGAGTTTTTAATGACGCAATGATAATTCAATTTGATGGTGATTTATGCTTTGTGATATGGCACTCATTGCTGTTGTTGTTTCACTTTTTGTCTGTGATGTAACGAGCATATTGAATGCTATGAAATCGAGAATGTAATTATGCATTGTATTATGCTGAAAGCTCATTCTCATTTCAATTTCCTACCTGCTGCCAAGGTGTGTAACTGCCTGCATTGCCTACACACACACACAGTTTTGATTACTGTTTTTAATTGACTGCGCTGGTATAACAAACGGATATTGTATAATACTATAGACAGCATAATGATTCTATGGAAATTATAGCCAGTAGATATCAAATGATTGCAGGTTTCTGCTCTTTTTTATGCAAACTAAATAGAAGCTCAGTCTGGGAAAATGTATGTAATAGACAGCAGAAGGTAGAGCATCATAAGCATCAATCTACTATGCCTAAAAGCTAAAACCAATAAATATAGAATACCATATACCATGTGCATGACTAATATACATCGAAGTTTAAAGATATATTTATCTTGAATTGCGATATAAGAATATCCAATTAATTCAATACTAATTTGTTCTGTCTCTTTGCAGTGCCTAGAATCTTTAGCCCGAATATATTCGTGGTAAGAATGTTAAATGAAGTTAAGAAAAAAATTAAAATAAATGCATTAATTAAAGCCAAATATCAATAGTACAATATAATAAAAAATTCATTGCATTGCAATTAAAATTATATGGATTTTTCAACTCTGAATTTACGTAATATAAACCATTGAGCCTACATAAACACAAAATATTAATATGAAATAAGAGTGATAAGTAAAACGATAACATTGACAATGATAAAAGTATTTCATTAAATACAAAATATTAATATGAAATAAGATAACATTGACAATGATAAAAGTATTTCATTATATTATTTTCTGCTATATATCATAGAGCATATACCATAGCCACCTCAGCGACTCACTAATACAGACTAATATAGACACGAGCCAATAAGCCCAAACACAGCCTGTCTAATTCTCTTACATATCTTCCATCATATTCAATATTATATTTCAGTTATTATCAACTTGAGCTACTCACAAAGAAATACAGATCGACGTCATGAACTCGTTTGGGTGCACAGATTTCGGTTCGACTGTGGCAGCAGCCGCTGTCCTCGCTGCAGCGATGCAGACTGGTGCAGTGGGGCGTGTAGATCTTGGATGGATCCCGTTGGATGCGCACACAGCGTTTCTGTGGCAGGTGGCATGTCTCCTTCATCACCTGCGACCAATGGGCATTGGCCAAAGCTGCAATAAGTATTGTATTTTGTTTATAGAGAAAGTAATTGAGTTTCTCATTAGGCAAGTGCTCACCATTATTCTGGTCATGCTGGCGACGCGACTTGAGTACTGCCTCCGGTGTGCTCAGGTGCTTCACCTTTTGGCGCGTTAATTTACCGGGTATATAGTTGTGTGAATAACTGTTGTCCGCATCCTGTAAATAATCACGTAATTTGATTAATGACCAGTTAGCTGCAGTTACTACCAGAAAAACTCTCTCTGCAGTTGAGTTAATGATAATGAATTGAATTGGAGCAGAAAGCCGTAAATGTCGTTTTCAGCATAGTTTATGTAGTTTAAAAGCGCCCTAGGGCCAGGGCCCAGACTGTATATACTATATTGTGTGTATATACTTCGCCCGCATTACGCATACGCCATGTGCAACACATAAAAGACATCACTAAATAAAAGCTCCATTTGTGCCCGGTGATGGCAATTTGTCACAATTTTTATTGTTCAACTGGCATGAGGTGCGCCAACAGCCAACAGCCAACACAGCACACAGATTCAGCAGGTAACGTGCCAGACAAACATCAACTGTCCGACAGTTGTCCAACCAGAGAGACGACTGGCTGGCTGGACTCTGGCACGGGGCAATCAAATGCTGCAGAACTTCATAAACTAAGAGTTCATGTTCACACACACACACACACACACAGCAGGTACAACAATGGTCATAAGTATAAACGGGAGTGTTTTAGAACGAATATTATATACACTTTCTAGGCATGGAATAGTATGTGAATGATAAGAGTGGAATTTTAGCTTAAAAGCAAGTGAATCAGTCAAGTCAAATTTATTGTTTTTTATATTATTTTAATTCTTAGTTAATTATAATTAATTAATCTATTATAGCATCTGTTTATAAGCTTATAACTTTTCATTTGTATTAACAATTTATTTTGTTATATTTTATTCAGTAACATACTATTATAGTTGTTATTTCGATTACTCGTTAATTTTATATAAAATATAAAAAATATATAAAATATATTTGTTACTTATCATATACTTATTTTTCTTTATTTTGAATTTTATATTTAATTAATTAATAATTATTTTATATTAAATTTATATATTAACAGCAATAAATATGTTAAATTAATATAATATTTCAACTAATAAAGAAGTTATAACTTGTTAATATTAATATTTATTATAATTATTAAAATTTATTTTATTTCATTTTTTTTGTATTTACAAATTTATTTATATTTAATTTTAATTGTGCAAAATGTTGCCCATTACAATTAATTATCTATTTTTTTAGTATTCAGCAACTAACTCGAATGGGAATTATTTTCATTGTTTCCATTGCGCTTGTCCAAGGCAATATACCCCAAGCTGATCAACTGTGTTTATAACAATGGCAAAATAAAACAAATTGGCATCCAAGGCAATAAATACGAGCAACTGAGCAATAGAGAACAATGCTGAATGCTGAATGTTGGACACTGCAGAGAAGTGAATGTAGAACCAGCCAAAAAAGCAAAAAAAATGTATATAAAAATGTTGACCAATGCGCACAATTGGCAATTTGTGAAGTTAAGCGAAATTAATGAGCAGCCATGCAGGCAGAAAGACAGACAGACAGACAGATACTCGGACAGACAGGCGGCTAAGCTTCACGCGCGACCAGTGTTGGTTAACGTCGAGTGAAGAAGCACAGGGCATTTAATCGACGTGGGTGGGCAGTGGAGGCGATGGCGGCGATTGCCAATGGCAAATGGCTAAATAAAAGCCAAATGCTGAGCTGTAATGTCCAAAGCACAGCTGCGACGACGACTAAGACTGGGTTAGAGGCGAGGCGCTTAAGACTGACTGTTCATTAGTCACACAGGAGTTCCAACTGAGTAGGCAGTGCCACAAGAGGGAGGGGGACTGTGGTAAGTAAACAAGGCACATGCAGAGTATTTTAGTCAAAGGCGCCAAGGTGCTCAAGAGGCAATTGGCATAAATCTTCGTCTCTGGTGTTTTTGTTGCTTCGCTTCGTTCCGTTTCATTTGGCTTAGCACTTGGTGGCCCAGAGCCAAAACAATGGCGCTTTGATGTTGGTCAATGATTTTTAGCGGCTTAACCTTGTAGGCTTATGAATGCTCCATTGTTTTATATTGTGTTTTTGTTTTGTTTCGCCTCCTCAGGACAACAATGTGGCGTTAATGCGCAAATATATGGAATGGTTGTGTTGTGTTGTGTGGCATGAAGTGCCTTGGCTTTGCTTTATGGCCAAATGATGTACCTGACCGACTGACCGACCGACCGACCGTTGGGTGGCATTAAACCTAATTCAATTTGATTAAAATGTTCCTCGCTCTGCCCCATGACAGCCATGCAGAAGCTGTTTGGCCCAGACACAAATCGCTTTTGTGGCCATTCAATTGATTGCCAAATGCCAGAAAAAGCTACAATAAAATAAAACTGACTTAAAGTTGAGGTTGAGTACATGAATATAGGGTAAAGATACTTGTAGAGGTGGTATATGAATATTAGGAAAAGGTACTTGTAGAGGTAGTATATGAATATGAGGTAAAGATATGTGAAGAGTATATGAATATAAGGTAAGGATACTTGTGTAGGTAACAGTTGGTTGTAGTACTAGGGACTATCTCCTTGATTGTATGAATATAGGCTAAAGATATGTGAAGAGTATATGAATATAAGCTAAAGATACTTGTAGAGGTGGTATATGAATATGAGGTAAAGATATGTGAAGAGTATATGAATATGAGGTAAATATACTTGTAGAAGTAGTAAATGAATATGAGGAAAGGATACTTTTATAGGTAGTATATGAATATAAAGTAAGGATACTTGTGTAGGTAGTAGTTGGTTGTAGTAGTAGGGACTGTCTGTCTGACTATATGAATAAATAAGGTAAAGATACTTGTATATGTAGTATATGAATGTAAGCTAAAGATACTTGTAGAGGTGGTATATGAATATGAGATAAGGATACTTTTATAGGTAGTATATGAATATGAGGTAAAGATACTTATAGAGGTAGTAGTTGGTTGTAGTAGTAGGGACTGTATGTCTGATTATATGAATATAGGCTAAAGATATTTGTATAGCTAGTAGTAGGGACTACCATCAAATGAATGTGATTGACTCATGTGCCCATCGTATGCTGTAATTAAACCTATGCTAATGAGTACAAGGCAAATGTCAGAGGCTGTTCTGACTATTGAACAATCTTCCTTCAGGCAGGTGAAAGTCAATAATGCACTTGCCATATATGCATGATGCCACCCACCGAACCACCCACAGTCCAGCTCTAGCTATAAGCTACAGGCAGTTTGAACTGAGTGGCAGACAATAGAGG
The DNA here is from genome assembly GCA_035045005.1 of Liodrosophila aerea. NCBI lineage: Eukaryota > Metazoa > Arthropoda > Insecta > Diptera > Drosophilidae > Liodrosophila > Liodrosophila aerea. The sequence goes on from JAWNNL010000065.1 coordinate 22,560, forward strand.
TGCGTCAAACTAAATTTAAACAGACCAGGATAAAGGGGCGGAAAAGTGAGACAAGGGGGCAAGTAGAGTGTTTGCACTGTACTGCAGACTGTTGCTTAACAAAGGGCAGCAGTTGTTGCTGAGAGGGGTTTGAGTAGGCAGAGTGCCTGAGTCTGCTGCATACAGGTGGGCGCAGACCAGACATCTGGTCACTCACAGGCGAGTTAAACGGGCTGTTATAATTTTACTAACAATGTTGTCACTATCTCTAAAACTGCAGGTGTCTAACTGTATACCAACATCTTAATACATTATATTATTTGCAATGCGTTGATCAAATTTAAACCAGGTAACCGCAAGAGCTCTTTAAACTCAGACATCAAGTGAAAAATAAGACACCTGGGAAATTTGTGCAAATGCTGAAGCAGCTCATAAATAAAAGTAGCAAAAACAACAAGTGAAGTACATACATAACAAGCACAATATAAATATAAATGTAAGTGTGTGTGTGTGTGTCTGTGTGTGACGCAGTGTAAACGTGTCGTATGCGCAATAATTAAGTTTCAAATGCCAAAGGCCAGGCAAAGTGTGTGTGGTGTGTGTGTGTGTGTGTAGGTACAAAGGGCCCCGCTGGGCAATAACGACAATGATATAAATTACAACAATGCCGAGTAAAAAGTAATATTTCACAGCATTTAAATGCAGAGCACAATTGTGTATGTGGAAATAGAAACGTCGTGTAAGACACTTCTTCTGTTGTTTGTTCTAATTTAATTACATTTGAGTAAAAGTGCAGGGAATATTCACACTAAATAAATAAGCAACATAATAGTGTTCAACAACCTGTAAAATTGTAGCTACAAATGCTGGCAAATCAAATATGCTAAGCGCCTTTTAAACCCACTAAAAGTGCACCCACAATGAACCTACAGCCTGGTTCTCTTGCAACAATAAATAAAATAAATTTATGCGTTACAGTATAAAGTTAAAACTTTATTTCTATTTTGCTAACAATCAACTTTTGCACAACAAAGTTTAAATGCAGATCTCTTCCCACTCCTCGCCCTACCACTCCCTCTATCTATTTCCATCAGAGAACTGTGCTTAGTGGAAACATCAACTCCATTGCCATTATAAAGTTCAGCAAATAAATTTTATTCTATATGCATTGCAAAACGCATCAACCCAGCAGGTAACAAAGGGCAAAGTGAAAGAGTTGGGGGGAGTCAGAGGTCTACTTTTTCTTTTTTTATACGCTTCAGAGTAAACAACAATTACGAGAATATTTCTGTTCCATGCTCTCTCACTGAGAGTTCTATCATTTGTCAAATATGTTTGGAATTTGAACTGGGAAATTCCAAGGCAGAAAGGAATTTAAAGTGAGTCTATTAAAGATTTTGGTTGAACAAGTAACGAGGGAAGAAAAGTATAAGTAAGAGTATTATTTTATTTAGTATATATTAGTTGAATTTACTGAAAAGTATAAAGAATTTTTGCTAAATACTACACGTATAATTCACTTAAAAATTACTAAGATACGATTTAAAATACCAGCTAAAAATATAAATCATTTGATTAGAAATTTTAAACATAAATCTCTGCAGTTAATACTACTTGAAATACTTCTCTTTACAATACTCTGATATTTTTTGTAATTATAGAAATTCGTATAAAGTTTAACATTATACATTCTATTCTATATATTCTATTCTTGACAATCATAATAATATTTTAATATTAATGCCAAGTAAACATGTGAGTGAGTCTAGTGTATACCCGTCCTTGCAGCAGAGTGCAGCGTCATTTGTATTTTCCGCTTTTATTTGTTGCGAAAAGTTTTCAAGTAACGAGCAGGGCACAAAACGCTTTTCATAATACTTTTCTCTTTTGCTTTTATTTTTTCAAAGTTTTAGTTGCAGCTTCCTGTTACGGTTCTCTTTTAGTTTTAGTTTTTGGTTTTTATCGGGCAACAACTTTTTATCATTTAATTTTTTTTCTGCTTTTACATCAAAGTTTTGTGCAATTGTCATGCGTGGCGTATGCGCAATACGTACACACATATGCAAAATAAACAGAGTTCCCCTGAAAGCATGCAGCAAAACAATGAAGGAAACCAGACGTGATGCAGGGCATAACAAAAAGCCAGAATGCAGAAAATGCAGAATTGACAGGCACAGCAAACAAGCCACAAATTGCTCCGATTTAACATGGCTGACTGAAGGAAGGAATGAAGTGGAGTGGGGGAGTGGTGGAGCGGTGGAAAGACTGACAAATTGGCAGTACGATTTCTCATTTTGGATCGGCAGCTAATTCTGTTGCTGACTCTGTGCTGTTAATAAATAAGAGCAAGCTGCTATCATCTTGACTGCTTGCCACTTTTCACTTGCCACTTGCCACTCGACGACGCATGGAATATGATGTAACTGACAGCCCTATACTATAGTACAGCCAGTCTGCCTCAGTCGTGCCCATATTTTAGCACTCAAGAGCAAAGTGCCTGATGGCGGGGAGTTTTTAATAAGCAGACGCCAGGCACTGGAACTTTGATGAATGCAATGACAGCCAGACAGTGGGACACTGGGACAGACTCGCTGCTCTTACTATGTACATTCCTGCTCAGAGCTTCTCCTCCTTTCTCTGGCCATGGCATGACTGTGGTGAAAAGTGAATAACACTGACAGCAGCAGCAGCATCAGCAATATGAGCTGCAAACTGAAGCAGACACCCAACTCAGGCAGAGAGTTGCCTCTAAAGTGCCGACACTAAGTAAAGGTGATAAATTTTCATCGTTGCAAAGCAGTCTAAAGTGTCGTCAACAGATGCGACGACACCATCCCTGGATCCCTGGATGCAGTTCAGCAATTAAATGCCGTGCATACTTGAAGCTTAGCATCTTGACTGATGAATTTTTGCCACGCAATTTATGAATTCTGGCAAAGATGCTTATATACACAGCTCTAGCCGGAAAGCAGTGGTTGTAACATAATTCAGGGTGGATTATTATTTTGCAGTTGAGCTGGCAGTTTAGAGTGATAAAATAAAGGATATGCTCCTTGGGACTGGATCAGCTAAATGCTTGAAAAGTGTCACTACAAAACAGTGATGCAGAAACTGTAGACTATAATCGATAATAATGATAGTATTGTCCACTTCGATCCATAGTCCATATGTCCAAAATTCATAGTTCCTATCACAAGTACGTTTTGCTTTGCGGCGCTGCTTTCACACGCACAGTAGATGCTCTCACACGTATAGGCTTCACGCTTTGATGATTTTACGAGCGCTATTATTAGCTTTGATCTAATAGAGAGAGATTTTAAAGCTAAATAGCCTAACTTCAGTTTACAGAAAGCCCCTTATGGTGTTAGCTGGCAACCCCTCAAGCTGCTTAGCACAACATAGACTTAAGTTCATCGCAAAAGGCCAATTAATTAAGCGAAATGCTTCAGCGAAAACCTCAAAAGCAGCTCGAAACCATTTAGTTAAGTACTGCATATTAGTAAGCATATTTCAGCTGCTTCAGTCGTTCAACTCAAGCTTCTCAGCCCTTGGTTAGTTTCGCATCTTTGTCTATAATTCGCTCAACTAGTTTGCAATTCAAAAGCAAAGCAAAACCACAGAGAGAGCAAAAGGGACTGAGAGTCAAAAGTTTACTTTGCATAGATAAAACCACAGAAATACTTGCCAACTTCAATGTGAGTGTGTGTCTGTGAGTGTGTCTCTGTCTCTGTGTGTGTGGTAGCGGCATGTGGCCAAAAAGCGCAGTCAGAAGCAGAAAGCTGAACCAAAAACAACAACAACAAGAGTTATGGTGGCAGCAGCAACCAACTGGCCATGAAGCCAAAAGTGTCAAATTTATGAACGCCTCAAATTTAAAACTGCAACCCGGGACAGCCGAATGGCCAGGAGCTATGCAGAGTAGTAGCAGGTCTGTGAAGTAAAGTTGATCTCGCCCGGCTACTGCAGCGCGGGTTATGCAAAGTTTAAAGCCTGCTTTTAGGCGAAAAACACAAACCACATAAAAGTTTCCTTCGCAAAAAGAGCGCAAAAAACAAAAACCCAAAAAACCAAAATGAATTTTCAGTGTTGCCAACTTTCTGCGGGCTTGTTGCTGCCAGCACTTGCAGCACACACACTCACACTCACACACACACAGAATGAGCGTAAAAGTTACGCATATTTTTCTACTATATAGTAGTCCCACTACCACAGACCCAAGCCCAGCCCCAGACCCAGGCCTTTAAATGCAAGCTATAAATTCATTTAGTATGGCAACACTGCTCATAAATTTTCTACTATCGATTGGCAAGGAAATCCGACTAAAAAATAACGAAATAAAATATAAAAAAATGCAGCGAAAAGTCGAAAGGCGATAAATTGCAGAGCTGAGCGTGGATACAGCTAGAGGGTATTGCACATTTCACTGGAATTATGGACAGTATTTACGCAAACTTCGTGATAACGAGCTATTTTTAAGTTTGCGATGAAAAAAAGGATTAATAGTAACAATAATAACAAATATTGGGCGATTCATGGGAAAACTTAGTGGAAAAAAGTCAAATTAAATAGTTAATTATATAAATAAATACTAAAGGAAATTCATATTATATACTATATACATATACGAATTTTAAAATAAATATATATTAATGAAGAATATGTTAATGAAATATATACTACTATAAATGAAATATATACTAATGAAATATGTATTAATGAAAAATATATTTATGAAATATTTATTAATGATATATTTATGGAATATTTATTAATGAAATATATATTAATGAAAAAAATATTTATGGAATATTTATTAATGAAATATATATTAATGAAAAATATATTTATGGAATATTTATTAATGAAATATATACTAATAAAGAATATGTTAATGAAATATATATTAACTGAAACTTATTAATCACAATTTTTAAGTGCAATACAATTTTTATGGTTCTAAAGTCATTTAAGTGACAATCTGTAGCGATAACGATATACAGAAATCGACCCTTGACTAGTTGTATATGCCTTTGATCGATAAAAGAAACTCATATATCATTGTACAGTTCGATTTGATTCACACTCACTATAGAATTTTGTTTATTACTTTTCATTTGTATACTTTTCAAATATATTATCAAACTGCTTTTAATTTAATGTATCTATAATAATAATATATTGTATATACCATCATTTATACATATCTGTGTGCTAAGTATAAGTACATCGATAGGATATCGATGTGTGCTAAGTAGAAGTATATCCATAGGATATCGATATCTAAATGAAGGGCAGAACAGAAGCTTGCCTGGAAGTGAAGAGTCGAGTCGTGCGTTGTAGTTTATCGCGGAAAGTAGACGATGATGTGTTAGAGACAAGTTTAATTTTAGTATTCTTTAATGTTCAGTTTAATTAATTATAAGCACATATTACCCGTCAAATAAATATTACTTGTGTACTTTAAAATACCACATATCTTTACCACATTTATATTTGCCTAAATTATCTGTAGACTGACTTTTATTATTTTAATTTTTATCTTTTTTTCTAATATTTTTAAATTATTTAGTTGCTCTATTTTGGCTGCTATTGAACCTCACGTTTGCCTATGTGCACAGAGGTTTTGTATCAAAACATGGCAACAATTTAGCACAGATGAAAAAGGCAACGGAAACGGAAATCGAAATGCCATTTGAGCAGGAAGTGAGTGCTGGACTCCGTATTGGAATTTTACGTGAATACAGGTTGCCATTGCGACGACTCTTTGGTTTGTTATGAATGCTGTAGCAATTAAAGCGACAAGCGATAGGAGAAGAAGGGGGAAGGGGGATGGTATTTGGGTGATTGTAGCTCTGCTGTGTCTCATTATGGTGCAAGTCTTATGGCCTTTTTTGGCTTGTGCACTTAATATTAATGACTTGCTGCGAAATTAATTTCTTGACTTTCACTTCTTGCCCCCGCCGAAGCGTCGCATTAAGCATGCAACTTGGCTTGGAGGCCAGTCATAGCGCCAGCAATACCGTCCTTGCCATCTAGCCATATAGCCAAGTGGGTCAACATTGATTTCCGTCCGTGGACGCCTCGGACCCTGGTGGAGAGGAGCAAGCACAGCTCATAAATATTCCAGAGGCACGCGCTCTGCGTTGCCAAAGTGGCAAAACGAGGCGACAAAGTTGCGGACCATGTTGCCTCACGAAGAGAGGACGGAGGAGAGTGGAGGCAAGCATTGATTGAAAATAAATAAATTCGTCTGTGTTGCAGCAGCAGAGTCAGAGACAGAGTTGCTCCGCTTTGAGCCAGGGTTACTCAGCAGATGCAATGAAGATAAATTTCTTATTATGGCAGATGCAAAAAGGAATGGAATCAAAGAGACAAATGTTATTTGATTTACTAAATTGAATGTTGAAAATATGTAACTGTCTGAGTTCGAAATAAATCAAATTTTAATTAAAATATTAAATTTTACTTTGTCATCTTTACTCAACTCTGTTATTCTTGATTACTTTTCACAATTCTTTTCTGCACCTCAATTTAAGCTTTCAAGCATAATTTATGTCATTTTTTTTATCGTATCTCTTGGCAATAATTTCTGCTTTCCGTAAAGCAATCTTTTACACACACACACACACACACACACGGGTTACATATATATTCATTCATTCATGTTTAATATGCATATTTAATGGCAGTTTATTGAGATTTTCAGCTCTGGCAGCAAAAAGGTCTGTGGACATGGCCCAAGGTGAAGGTGGAGTGGAAGTGGAGTCATTGCAATTTATTGATTTTGTCTTTTATTTAATTTTTCATCAATGTCTTGAGTCGCTTGTCGTGATACACGACAGCCAGCATTTCAATAAGTAATGATGGGCTTCAAAAATTCTTACAAAACTCAAAACGAAGCGACATTTAAACAACATTTGAGCATAATGTTTTGTGGAGTTCGGTGGAGTTGAATTTCTCATGAATTGCTCATCATCAATCCGAGACGAGGCGAATCAATTGAGGCTTGGGACTTGGCACTTGGGACTGGGTTCATTGGCTTATGGGGCTCAGCTCCCTTTCCTCTACATCTCTGCATCATTTCAATTAAGTGCATCTGGCGCCGCTTTGCTTGTCTGCATAGTTTCCTCAGCCACTGGCTAAAAAGTTTGAGCTGCTTTTCCCCCCTACTCTCTCGTGACATTCTCTGCATAGTTGTTGTTGTTGTTACTGTTGTGATTGTAATTTAATTAAAAAACTTTTAACCCAATGAATTTTTGACTTTTGCAGCTTAGAATTATCCCATTCCCCCAAGGCTAATTGGAATACATTTTTACCTCATTAGCCGCCTCTAAGCTGATGTCTGATGTCAACGGCAATTGTCTTATCGGTTGGCATTTCAAGTACGCTTCCTGGTTGCTGGTTCCCGGTTCCCTTATCGCGCATTAAACCCTATAACAAGTGCAGTCTCTGTTAATCTCCCACTGGAGTTCTCGTCTGCACTTTGAACTCGCTGTGTGTACTTTCCAAATACCATTTCGCTGTTTACTCAACACAGCAGCAAATAATTGAATGGACTTGTATCTCCCCCTCTGCAAACTGAAGTCGTGTTGCAGCAACCATTGTCTCTCCATTGTAGTTGCCGACTCTAATGGAAACTAATGAACCGAGAACTCTCTCTGTGATACCCAGCAGGTACCCAACTGAGACTGTTGTCTGTGTGTACGCATCTAATTAGGAGCCATGTCTAGTCAGACATGCAATGATCCTTTGTCAGCTGCAGAAGGGAACCGAAGTAAACACAACTGCAGTTTCAAAGAGCACAAAGCAGTTATTCGTATTCGAATACAATGAAATTAATTATGAAATTTTAATTACATTTATTAAACAATCATTCTGATATATGTTTATGATTTTCCATTATTCACGGCCTCAAGTTGCAAGCTTCATTTAATTAACCGCATTGAAATGAGCCTTTCCTTTAAATGCAGAATTGCAGTGCGACTCTTTTAATTAATGGTACTGTATACACGGTGAGAAAAGTAGTCAAACTATGATTAAGACTGTGTTTAGGAATTGCAATTTTATTAGCAGAAAAAATAAATATAAAATAAAGTTAGTCTAGAATTAAAATAGTCTTGGTTTTAATGTAGAAATTCCATAAATAAACTAAAGTTAGTCTGGAATTGTTTTAGTGTGGAAATTAACAATAAAATAATGTGTATTTCAAATAAAGAATGAATTCCTTTTAACGATCTTTTTGCAATAAAAATATGTATATAGTCAAGAATGAATTTCTTTAAATAAATTGAAGAACAATATATAAATTAGTATATTAATTCAATGGCTCTTAGAATTTGCCTAAAGTTCTAGCTAAGACTTGGGTAGTATCAGCAGCTGTAGCTAGTCATTTATTTATACTATATTAGTATTAGTATATGCTTAAAATGCTACACTTATATAAGCAACATATTAAGACTTCAACTTTAAATAAGATTCCTAGTTGACTTTGAATTCAGAGTATTTTCAGTATTTTCATTTTGATCAATCAAAAATGTCTTTTACTTGATTTAGTTTCTCAGTGTAGAGCTGCTCATTTCCACTTGTCGATGTCGCCGTGTTTAAACTGTACTGAATGTGGAATTTAATAATTAATCTCTGTTCAAATGTTTGCACAAAATTAAAATTATGCGCGTATGCTCAAATTAAATATTGAAGTGGCCAACGTCAGCTGAAATAAGTCTATAGAGAATCATGTGGATAAAGAGCATAAAATACACATACACACACACACACGCATATGGTATAAATATTTGAATTCAGCATTTGTCTGTTTGCATCAGATATTCTGATTTTGACTCGTGTCAAAAGTATATGTTATGTAGTTGGCGGCATCAACTCCATTTAGAGCCCTTTATGGGGTCTTAACCCTGCCACAAAACGATTGACACAGCAGGCAGTAAATGCAATCAAAACAATTCAAAGCCCTTACGCGGATTTTGTGGGCTCTAAATTGAATTTGCCCAACTGCCTTTGCCATGTCCATGTGTCCATATGTTCCTGAATGTTCCACAAATATTTGTTTAAATATTTTCGCTGATGTTTAACATGTTTGCCATCGTTTACTTCTGTCTGTTCTTGTTTCTGTCGTGTGTGTGTATTTTATGGTGATTTTAATGGCCACGGCTCTGACACCTCATACCCCGCATCCTTTAACCATTGTCCATTAGCCAGGGAGATGCGTTGACATTTCACATTTTGTTTGTTCATTTGACTGCATTTGACAAACGTCCAAATTGTTTTGGGCCAAAATAAATTCACGCTATGCCACACAAAATGTCAGTTTATGCATAAATATTTACATACATAAAGATTGTCACAAAATTGATCAGCAATTATTTAATTTTAATTTTGAAGTCGCTACTACACATTTAATTGAATTTTATAATATGTAGATACACATTTCATTAAATTTTAATATATTTAGATGACAACTTTAAAGAGAGATTTTTGGTAAAAAGAAGCTAAAGCTAGTACACATTTAATTAAATTTTACAATATAGAATAAAATAGAGGGCAAGCTTAAAACGAGATTTTAATCTCTCAATTATTTGGTATAAAAATATAGAGGGGGGAAAATTCAAGCGAATTGAATGCGCTGCAAGAAAAAAGTAAGAAAGTGAAGGCGCTAAAAATGTATTGAAATTAATCCCTTAATGGGTTTTAGTTTTAAAATTATTCACTAAATTATTTACAGTGCATTTGAGCAGTTCTTCCATGAGACTCATATTAAAACAGACAACTCAATTCGAATTCAAAAGGGGAGCCTGTAATCTGGGCTAGAATATATTGGCTATAATCTCTTTGACTTGTGTGAATTGAGTTTCAAAAACTCACTGCTAACTTTATACTTCTTTATTGGCTTTATTTTATACTCTACATCAATTTTAGTTCATCATTATATAATTGTCGAATTTTACTCAAATTAAACTCTACAAACGTATGCTGAAACCCCACAAGCTTATTAGACCCCTTTCTACTTTTGCATAGGCTTTAAAAAGTATGGATATTACGTTCAACTACTTTTCAACTACTGTTTTCCTTCGGCTCAAAGTCCTATCTCCAAATTCCACTCTCGTCTCAGTACCTCTTTCATTACATGTATTAATATATTAACTAAATTCAGTGCCTCTTTAATAAAATATATTAATTTATTCACTAAATTACAAACATTTCAATCCACTTAACTCTTTAACTCTAGTTGTAGTATAATAAATGCCTCAAGCACCCCATACACTGCTATCTGTATCTTTACAATTTGTAAATTATCATACCCAAGCAAGGCTCAAGGGTATCCTTGAAAAAATGCTAAAATATTTGCTAGGACATGTAAAAAATGGCTTGTAATGTGGATTTTATAAGAATACATTATTCAAGTTGCCTGCAAAAGTTTCCCCATTGTACATCTGCAACGTAGATAAATTTTGGTTAGTTGTTTTCGTTACGTTTTGTTATTGTTCTAGTTAGCCGTTGGTTAGCGTTTTGCCAGCCACAAAAGAACGTAAACATTTTGTGCCACATTTCGTGGCAAGTCCACAAATGAAAGCCATAAACTTGAGAAGGAACCAGGGTAGAGTGGGAACTAAGTGCCACACCATAGAGTAGTAAGTGGGTCAAAGGGTTATTTGGCTTGGCTTAATTCTTAGCCCAATGAATTGCAGAGAACAATTCAATTACAGTGTAATAGACGATGCATAAACATAACCTAGACAAGTCGAGGCGCCTCTAAAGCATTTTTATAGCCATTTTCAGCGACTACTAGACTACTATGTAGTAGTATATTTGCAATTGAATATTCCAAACACAGACGCCGAGACGAGTCTGTCTGTCATGCTTGATTGACAAGCGGCAAGGGGCATGGGGGCAGGGGGCAGGTCTAGAGATGTAGACGAAGCCGGACGGACGATCGTATAATGTAAATATTTGCTCATGTCGATGCTGTTGACTTGACCAACAAATTGGTCACGATCGTTAAACAGACGCCCATTGTAGTTATAGTCTCTTTCTGGTTGTGGTTGCTGTGGTGTGTGTGTGTGTGTGTAGTTGGTGTGATCATTGCGGGTTCATCTACCTCGAGTGGTAAACGCTTTTCGGTTGGGGGCGTGTTGCAAGTTCATTGCTTTGCCATTTGAGAGCGGAAGTGCCAACAGTTGTCAGGAGTGGCTCACCTAATGGCACAGACCACACACCAGAGGGACAACACTACTATACTACTATACCATTACTATAACTGGCGGAAAACTGTGGAGGTGCGTTTAGCGCATCGTGTGGGTGGGTTACAAGTACTCGTCGTACTCGTATGGCACTGTTACTTACATGCCCATTGACGTCTGCGAATGGCTTCTTCGCTGCACTTACCTGTAATGGAATAGAGAAGCGGAAAATGAGCATAAGAATTACTGTTGTTGCGCTTCTATTTGCTAAAGTTCAAACTAGATACAAAGTTGCGATTGTCAGAGAGACAGAGGCTGTTGGGTATATGTAGTTAGCCGCCTCGTTTATGGCCCTTAAAAATGCGGCTAACTATTTCGAGGGCCGACAAAGTTTTTACAGTCCAGTTGGAGTAGAGTCTTGAGTGTCCAAGTCCAACTGTATAACTGACATAAAAATTATGGCAAATTCTTTGTAAAGTGCTTAATATAAGAGTGTGTGTGGGAGTAGAGGTTGCCGCTCAGTATTTATGTGGAATGTAAATGTACTTTGCAGCTTAAATTATGAGAGAAATGAGACCAAGTTTAAATTATTTAAGATGCGACCTTTGGGTCTGCTATACCAAACAGCTAAGCTACAGTGCGTTTCATAATCATAAGTCACTTATATATATATATCTTATATCTGGTGATTAAAGCGAAATATAATGCCTATACATCTGAGCTGTGAATTTACCTTTAGAATTTTACATTGGAAATTGTTTTCAATATTTTTTTGAAAAGTCATCCCTCTCCTCCTTGCAAAGATATTCCCAGCATGAACAGTTTTAGAGTCACTGTTTTCCTTTTTTGCGTGAATAAAGCTGTGGATGCTTTGAATGTTTGGTGCGATTTGCAACCCAATCGGACAATAAACACCAGAGATATTTATATTTAGTATATCGTCCTCGACTTTTGAGAACCTCTATCAATCGGTTTTGCTTGAATCCTATTGATTTTATTTCAACTATTTTAACTATTCGTTTTATTTTAACAAATTCTAAAGTATCTTATGATTATGATACGAACTGTATATATGTGGGGAACTATCCCAAGCAGCTAAGCTAATCTAAACTATAGCATTATTTTAATTAAACACCTAATGCAATTTCCATATAATTTTCCTACTTTTAGATACTCTACTATATTTACAAACTGGTTCTTTTATTGATATGAGCTGTCAGACGCTATGCCTAAATCATTTTTATGATAATGACTTGCAATCTCATCTAATCACCTGAGGAATAAACATGAAATCTTCCACACACATACACACACATTTTCGCATCAAATCTTGGGCAAGAAAACTTGACTGTTTGCCTCCCTTCCTACGGCAATTGGCACTTAAAGTTTTTGCGCAAATCCCCATATAATCGTAAGCAGGTGCTTGTATGCAAACATTGCAGACACAACAGCAGTAATAACAGCAACAACAGCCACAACTAAAACCCACAATTTTGCGTAGAATGTGGGTGTGTGTGGTGTTGCAACTTGTTGAGTCATTGGCTGCGTTTAGTATGCAGTGTTGGCCTTCAACTGCCACCGCCTGAGGGCATGTTGTCGTCTCCGTCCTCCGTCCGTCTCTCTATTGCTATCTTCTGACTATATCTTAGTCTCTGGCTCATCAATCAAGAGGCCCAAACGGATCCAATGGACTTCAAACTGACGTGACGTTGTCCACACTTGGGCGTAGCAGTTTTCACTGTTCCCAGACGATAGCAACATGTGGCTCCACGCATGTCATTAGTAGCTTTTGGCAACATGTTGCACGTTGGGCGCTAAATGTTGCCAAGTGAAATGCATCGCACGTTTGCGACTTTAATTGGTATTTAATGTATTGTATTTCATTAAACTCGAGGCATACGCATTCCCATTAAAATTGTATTTTCAGCTTTCACGCAAACAATGCGCATTTACAATGTTGCAACAATTTGTTGCATTAATTATGCATTTATCAACAACATTGTTCAACTGCTTAACTGTCTGTCTTTATATATGGAGTACTGTAACCATTGCAAAATTTCGGTTCACCGCGTGGGCGTCAATTTACGGGCTTAATTTAATTGTTGAATAAAAGCGCATAAAAAACGCACGGGTTTAAATAAGTGCCGCATAAAAAACAGTAATTGAAATAGTTTTTTTTTTTTCATTAAGACAAAAAGGCAATTACGATTGTGCGATTTAATGCAGGCCACATGCGGCTTTGGCTCAAGCTGCAACAGAATGGGTTTTTATATATGTGCACTTTTTAATTACAGCCGCAACAAACTGCCACAAAATGTTGCATATAGCCTAAAATGGCAAGAGCGCTAATTACATTGCTGATATTTTATTTGTCATTTTTTTTTTATAATATTTGCTGTTTGATTTCTGGCGAAAATGTCAACATAAATCAGCAACTAGAGAGAATTGAGTAAATAGATTTTATATTGGGTTTTAGCTAGAATTCGATTTAATTAATAAGCTAATTTTAATTTATATAATCACTGCTTTATATGTAATGATAGTTAGGGTTAAAAATAAAATGTGAAAAAAATTTTATAAGAATTTAGATTTGTTAGTTTAGCTGGACTGTCTCTCTTCTATTCTAGTCTATTTTTTCAAGTACAAACTATACAATAAATGTTAATTAAATGTTTTTAAAAACACAAAATAAAATGTAAAATATTACGTAATATACAACAAATGTCATTTAGATATTCCCACTTTAAGTTAAGATTAGAAATTAAAATTGTAAATGCTAAAATTGTTTTAAAAACTTTAATATAATATTTTGCCTTATATTCTTCCACTTCTACTTCTACTTCTACTTCTACTTCTACTTCTACTTCTACTTCTACTTCTACTTCTACTTCTACTTCTACTTCTACTTCTACTTCTACTTCTACTTCTACTTCTACTTCTACTTCTACTTCTACTTCTACTTCTACTTCTACTTCTTCTTCTACTTCTACTTCTACCTCTAATTCTACTTCTACTCTATACATCCTTATGCTACTTTGTCTGTTATTAAAATTTTTATTACTTTTAGGTGCGTTACTTAATAACGATTTCATCAGAAATTTCATTTTCGTACATTTTTCCCAATAACTTTAAATTGAATTGGAAAGTGTGAAACGCCTACGTGCTTGTAATTGTCTGTCACTGGGCCAGGCCCCATTTAGGCCAACAAATTGGCAGCATTTACCATTTCAGAAAACTGTAAACGCTCAAATATTATGCAAAATGCCGAATGCCACAGAGTGACAGGCACAATGAAATGCAAAAGGAGAAGGGGGAGAGGCACACAGAACATTCAAGGGAGTGGGTAGCATGCCGCACAGATCAGACCCCAAAAACCAAAAGTCACTCAAAAGTGGGCACGCGACAATTAGCACATCATTGACACATGTATGGCACACACACGCGCACAACCAGACACACACACTGATAGAGGGACAGTGAAAGGCGCTGTGTGTGTGTGCCTGTGTGTGTGTCGTTGCATTGCCGAGAAATGGAGCATTTTATGCTCCAATAAAAATAATTAAGTGGCGTAATTGATAATGACTTTTTTTATTTTTTATTTTCAATTTCTTGTTCACGCTTTTGTTATTGTTGTTGTTGTTGTCTTTTCATGTCATATTCTGTGTCTTTTTTGACAGTCTGAGTGTTGTCAGTGTGTGTGAAGCGTGACAAATTTATTGGCAGCGGCGATAAGCATTCATTTCATTTCATTTTGAGGGAGGAAGTTGCAACATGCAAATGATCTACGCACTGAAAAGCAATCAACGATTATTCACAGTGAAGAAAACAAATTGAAAGCAATTGAATGAAGTTGTAATTTTATAATGTTATTGATTAAAACTTAAAAAAATGTAATAAATAAATAAATAAATATAGTAATAATTTAAGTCAACTGTTATTAGTTTCTGTTAATATAAAAATACTTTTACTTGTAAGAAATTAATAACAAATCATCTACACTAAGAATCTTACACTAATATTCTTAATATACTTATAAAGTCAATTTTAAATTTTACAAAATTACAACTAGAGATAATTGTGCACTCTACATATTATTCCAGCTTATCTCATCCTTACTTTATCCTCTTCAAACTCTCAGTTGCTGCTGCCAAAGTTCTTTATCGGTTTACTATATCTCAACTTTAATTTATCCGAAAACATTGTTACTTAACTTTTTGTTCAGCTCTCCCCCCGTCCAAGTGTTTTGTTTGTGCACCTTCTCAGGCAATTGACATGGTCCTCTGCACTTAGGAAAATCCATGATAAAAACATCAGAAAATACAGAAAAAAGGAAACAGGGAAATGGAACTTTGGCAAGCTCTGCAATTGACAACAGAGTGCGATGTGGCAGTGCCACCTACAAGCAAACCAAGACAATCGACAAAATGGGACAAAAGACATACACACACACACACACACACACATAACGGTAGAGGCAAACAAGTGAAAACAACAAGAGAAGCATTGAACTCTGTATACATGGGAAATATTGCAAACAGCATCCACTTTTCATTTCCATTTCCCAGTGCATTCCCATTTTTATTGAACCCGAGTGTGTGTGTGTGTGTGTGTGTGTATGGACACTGATTCTCCTTGACTGGCATGTAACCAGGCCATGGCAACAGATACCAAAATCCTACTTTCAGCCACAATAACTGAAATGATCTGAGTAGTCTAGGACTCTAACTAAAGAGAAATGAACTGCAAAACAAAGTTCAGTTTAAAACTGTTTTTTTGAATATTTAACTTTGTTATTCGAATATGTAAGAACGCCCACAGTTATAGCCCTATTTGGACTCTGTTCATATAGGGTTTAGGCTTATAATATGCCATAATAAATTAGTAGATTAACTAACAAATTGACGCAATTTAAATATCGATTAACAAATGCCAGAGGTTAGCTCTTGCCCCACATGACGAACACTTAAGCTACAGTTTCTTTTCAGATTTCTTTGATTCTATTTTCTCGTTTGTAAATTTCCCTCAATATCAATGAATGGCTTTACATATTTGTGGGAATTGTATTCGATTACGTGTCAATAAATCTTGTTGATATTCAAAAGAGACAAAAGGTCAAGCCACAACCGACTAACCGACTAATTAGGAACGCCCACTTTCAGTTTCATTTCATCTCAGTTTCATTTCATTTCGATATGTTTACATATACTCGAATGTATCTTACGGATGCACGGGCTCGTAATTCTTCAAGTGTGACTGCGCTCGAGTGCCTCTTGCAGTTCGAATACATAACGAACAAGTGTGTAGTATTTTCATTCGATTTTTATTTCATTCATTGCATGTAAATATTTGTTCAACCACAAGTGATGCTTATGCCACTTTTTTATGTATAATCTTTTATTATGATTTTGGCGTAATATTGACAAGAGTGTGGGGCTTCAAGTCACACACGCTTCACGAAACTTTAAAGGGCGTAACGAATGCAAATATTGACTGAGTGACCGACTGACCAGCTGACCAACTGACTGACATTACGAGAGCTGAGCTTAAGTTGTAAACTGTTGTTGTCAAGTATCTATCTACATCGGTTTTATATATCTTCAGGTCGTAAACTTCACTTTCGGAAGTCAATTGATTGTGACCCATGGTGGAAAATTCAAATGTTTTTATTATCGATAGTAAAAGTAATATTTTTCCAAGCATTAAATACGCATAAAACTCTTTTCTTTCGATTGTGTCAAATGTGCCATCAAACTTGATTCTTTTATGGCCCAAGATTAGTGGGGGGTTTCCATGGCTTCCATCGGCTTCTTCATGTCTTTCTTTTTGCCGACGTCTGTCTGCCTGTGTGTGTGTGTGCGTGTGACATGTGACGATGCCTACATGAATACAAATCAAATTGCTTAATTGGGTTTCCCCTCCCCTCGCCCAGAAGAAGACTTTTGTGGCGTGCCACGACCATCAAATGTGCTGTCAGTTGATTTTGAAGTGTGTCACACGGCGCATTTAGACATTTCTTCAGCAAAATTATTGACTAGACTCCACTGTATGCCTCATTCCACTGTTGTTGTGTCTGCGTGTGTCTAATGAATGGGCGTAACCATTGGCTACATGGCATGTAGTTTGATTATAGCGGGCTTGACCATGACAAGTGCATGCGTGAAGGCCCACTGATCGCCTCTTGATCTCAGAGGCCAGAGTTCGTGGGTCTTTGATGAGTGTGGAATAAGCAATTATAAGACGATATGATGCAAGAGAAGAGTTTACCATTTGTAGCGGAGTTTACCATTTGTAGCGGAGTTTACTATAGTTATTTAGTTAATAGACATCAAGACTGAGTATTCTTAGGGGTATTTATAATTGAATTGAAAACTAATACTGGAAATTAACAGAGGAAGTTATAGTCATCAAGACAGATTATTCTAAAGACTATAATTGAATTGAAAACTAATGCTTGAAATTGAACTATGTATGAGCAGGAAATGGAGCGCATTCCTAATATAATTTATAATTAAAGATTTTAGACATAACTATCCCAATACGTTTCTAATTTAGAATTATAAAACAAACAACATTCAGTGTCTAATATCAACACTATATTTTATAGGTGTACAGCTGAACTTGAAGTGAAGATAGTAATGTTATTAGATTTGATATTATTTGTAATTAATTAATATATTTAGAATTAAATTCTACAGAACAACAGTTGGGCATAATAATGTTATTATATTTGCTATTATATTTACATTATTTATATATTTAAATTTGAATTATAAAGCGCAATAGTATAGGAAAACCAACTAGGACCTTCAGGCTGTATTTAGAAATTATTTTTTATTTTCTTCATATAATAATGAAGGTAAAAGTAAAGTTCAGATACAGTTTTTAGAGCTAGATAGAAAAGAAGTGTTAAACTAAAGTTACTTTAAAAGAAATCCTTAAATCTTTTAAGCTACTTTAAACTTAGTCTACGCCACATTCTACTTACTATTTACATTTAATCACTGTCACAGCGCATTGCCATAATTGAAAGCAATTATTTTGCTTGTAAGTAGTTCAACCAAGAGTGAGCTGCTTCTACTTATTCTTCTCGTTTTATACAAAGGAAGAGGAATGTGACAAGAGAAATGAGTTTTAGCATTTTCTTTTGCGTTTTGCAACGTGTAAATGACATTTTTTTTCTACATCTTCTACTTGTTGCCATAATTCATTATTTGCATATATTTCCACGCTGACAATTCTCAGATGCCTTGCCACACTGTTGCAGTGTGGCACGAAACTTATTGGCAGAGAACATACTTATTTGTAGCACTACGTAATTTAGTTTTAATTTATGGCTGACTCTACTTAGCATGAATCGAAAACAGCAGCGTAGCTGTCATAAATTGTGAGCAGAAATATCTATGGAGATAGAGTGGATATACTCGTAATTCATTAGACAAGTGCATGGAGTCGTCTGTCCAGCTGTCCAACTCTGACTCTGGCTATGATTTAATTATGCTGCAAATGAAATGCTCAACGAATCGCCCAAGGCGTAAGTGCAAATTCATTCAAGAGAGAAAAATGTACCAGCTGAGGTTGGGCCAAGTAGTCATAGATACATACGTACTACATACATGTGCTTAACCCCAGGCGCAAGCAGAAAGTTCATGCAACATCAACGGCATGTCAGGGAGTCATCGTCATCATCATCATCACCATCATCATGATCGTCAACAACTTTAACAACATTATTATCTTCATCATCATCCACAGCATTGTGTTGCCCAGACCCAGACCCAGTACGGGGCGTCTGTGCAGCTTGTGGAGCGCACATAAAAACTGACATAAATTCAGTTAGCTGTGATGCATACAAAAGTATCTAATAGATATCATCTTGACTCTGGTCCCCAGTTGCGTTCCCTCTAACATTGTATAATTGACTGCATGCCCGACTGACTGACTGAGTGACGGACTGAGTGAGTGAATGAGTGCGTGAATGACTCTGTGAATGATTCAATACAGTCTACTCTGCACTTGGCAACTGCGGCAGATGGAAGCAGAGATAAATTGATGGAAACATTCAGTATACTATCAAAAGACAACTGCAGCTGAAGTTGCAATAGAAGTACGGGCTTCTGATTGTTGTCTCTCCTCCCCCCTCTCTTTATGCCCTTTCGATTCTAGCCCACCCGCATATGCAATCAGTGTTTGTCAGTTTTTGGCTTTAGTCAATTAAAATTCACCGAGAGTATTTAATGGCAACAATCTGTGTGTAGGCGTGGGTACTGATGGAACCATAAAACTTGTTATTACTCTTAGGGAGTTTTACAATTTGAAAATGTGGAAAAATCGAGAATTAACTGAGATTGCATAACGTCGCTGTAAATTGTGAAATTAATCAATAAAGACTATCGTTAAGTAATATGATATAGGGGTGAGTGAGCAGGGCTGACAGATACGAGTTTGATGGGACTTTAAAATAGGAGAAAAGGGAGAAATATTGAGAAATTTAGCTAGACAATGAATGAATGAAAACCTTGTAAAATATATATACACAATGAAATATTGAGAAATTTAGCTAGAGAATGAATGAATAAAAACCTCGTAAAATATACATAAGACAATTAAAACTTTCAGCTTGAATAAACATATCTTTTATAAGCAATATGAATGAAATTCTTTTATGAAAAATCCATATCAAAATCTATATGAACATACTTAAACAGAAATGTATTAAAACTAATTCCTTCTTAAAAGAAATTCTCTATTCCCTTTCTTTCAATTATAATGAAGTATAAATGATCTTTTATACGAAATTTTAATTACCTAAATGAACTAGATAAAACAGTTTTGATGTTTACTATAAGATGATCATATACACCTTCTTTTACTCCGCATTGCGCCCGACTATCGCCTTTCCGACTGCCATCTTTTCCTGTATGTATTTCTGTCCCTTTTGTATGTGCAGAATTTTATGTTAAACTTTTCATCATGGTCTTCCCTTGACTGAAAAGTGTACTATAGGTCGGGTCGGGGGGTCGGGGGCAATCCCGATTGGCTTCATTTGGCAGTTCGACATGCGCGTTGGGCTTCATTAACTTTTTGTTTTTCACAGCATTCGACATTTGCTTAGAAGGCAGCCAACCGAGCGAGCATATTTAATGGATTGCCCAAAGTTGGCGACCTTCAAAGCGAGTGAGAGCAAAAAAAAAAGTAGACCGAGAGAGTGCGAGGAAAGCCGGAAAAAAGAAAAATCTTTTAGTTACTTTTGTGTAAGCTCCGACAGGTGCATGTCGTGTGTATTTACTTGCTACAGTACTTAGTGCAGGCCTTTGTTTATGCCAGCGGCAATTGCTTTGTTTATAGTACTTTTGTGTACTCAGTTGCCATTGTTGTTGTTTTCCGTTTATTACAAGTAAAAAGTGCCACTTGCACTGCACTCGCTGCAGCCTTCTGAACGCCAGCCAATTGTAGCAACTGGGAAAACGTTTACCATGGCATTGGCCAGGCCATTGAACCTGGCCAGCGGATGCAATCAGTTGCTCCGATGCACCACTCTCCGGGTTAGACAACTATTTCAAGGTGTTTGGGCAATCAAAACTTTCAGATTGAAGATTCTGTTTAAAGTTTTTGGAAGTATCAGGCTGAGGTACGATGTTTATTTATACAATGTCAAAAATCAATATTGAAATGAAATGTATGTGAAACAAAATATACTGAAATACATACTTTAGTACGATAATATTTATAATAAATTTCACGCCGAAAATAATATGCTATTTTATACTATATTTTTGGAAGTGAATTTTCTAATTCAATTTAAAACTAACAAAACAAAAATGTTAAAATGTGTATATCAAACTTTGACGATTTTTTTTTGACTAAATTAAGCTTTTCCGCATGACCATAATTTATATTCACGATAATTCATATTAAATCGAGCTCTATCTATTTTTTTTTTAACCGGAGCTATAACAGTATTTACCAAAAATATAATACACTTAAATAACTTTTTTTAAGTGCATATTCAAATTCAAGTTAACGCAAACAAAATTCGAATATTTAAATCAAATTTAATTTATTTTAATTCCATGGGAGACATTAATATTAATAATTGAAATTAATCTTAGCACATTTATATTAATATTTTGATAATTTTTCCCTAATATTGAAGAGTCTGAAATAAGGTTTTATAACCAAAAAATTGAACTAAGAAGTTTTTGCAACTGTCTTTGAGGAAAAAGTATATTTACATTAACTGAAATCAAGACTGTGATTGCTAAATTCCAGCACAATTAGTATTAGTAGTTTTTAGACTAGTAGACTAATTGCCTGACATTATAACGCCCTCAATATGACGACATTTAGCACCTGATTTGTGGCATAATAATCTGTGGCACACAAAGCAAAGCACTTATAATAACAGCAGGTAAATTTATGTCACTCTATGTGAGTAAATTTTGGCAATTGCCTCAAAGCCATTAAGGGAATGTGAGTTCGAAATCGGAATTGGCATCGGAATCTCGATTATGTTGGCCGTGTAAACAGTTACAGGGCAATTGACATGGCGGCAGAGCTAATTTGTAATGCCAAAGAGTGAGCCAAGACCACACAACAACAACAACAAAAAAACGACAAGAGGGCAGCAAGAGTGAAAAAAGAAATTCAAAAGGAAGAAAAACACAACTCGAAACTGATTAATGGGCAGTGTGGTAGAAGAAAGAAAAGCCGTTTTGGGAAATTGAAAAGCCAATCGCATTTTGTATTTTGCTTGTTGCTCTGTTGTGTATATTGATATTGCCGGCAGTTTGTATTTGTATTGGTGTTAGTGCCTGTATTTGTATTTGTATTGGTGTTTGTATTGGTGTTTGTGTTTTGTAGTAGTACTACAACAAATGATGTGCCGGGCAATTCGACAGGCAATCAAAATGAAGTTACGTCCACGTGGCCATTAATCAAGTCCCACCACTTGCAATCCGTTCTATGTGCCTTTTGCCCGGTAATTGGAATACTACTACCTACCAAAACAGAGAGAGAGGAAAATAATAAAAAACAACATGCCGAAGAAACGATTTAAAAACAAATTAATAGTGAGGCAACAACATTCATTGACCTGGCATGGGGTTGGGCTGCAGTTGGCCTGGACTGGGCTCGTCAGTGTGAGGTGTTTCTTCCAATGTTTAATTAGTTTGCAGAACAAAAGAAACAAATTTCAGGTTGTTGCTGTTGTTGTTGTGGCAACCGCAAGCACATTGAAAATGTGTCCGAGTTCGAGTTTAATTAAAGCCGCAAGCTGGTGGCAACAACAACAAAAAAAAGAGTGAAAACCGTAGCTTGCACTTTGAACTTTGCAACGGGGCACAGGCCAAACAGTTTGGCCTTCATTGGATTCGCAGGCAAAGCCAACAAGCCGAAGAGCTGGCCTGGAGGAGCCGGTTGTAGCCACGCCTGGAGTGCAGCCTGGGGCTCGGCTCGGCTCAGATCCTTTGTCAAAGGACCATAAACAACAGTCCCGGCCAAAAGCCTTCCATTTGCAAATAATTAAAATTGTGTGGCCAAAGCGAAAAGAAAGAAAACTGTGAAAATGTGCCGTAAAATTGTATGCGAAAACAAAAGCCAACATTAAATAGCACCAAATAAGCAAAAGGGAAATAAAAACCACAGCAGTCGGACGCAACCGACAGGGGAAGACCCTGCACTCAGTGGAAGACAGTAATTTGCGAAGTGTGGCTCCTTTGCAGTTACACAATTCTTCTGCCTGTGACTCCCACATTAGCCTAATTCTCAAACCTAATAGTCCCTTTTATACTGGTAAAAAGAAAAAAGCAAAAATGGCCGTTAATGCAAATAAAAGACGAGAAAAAATGCAAAGAAAAGAAAAGGCAAGAAAAGCGCCCTGGGGAGTCGATAAGGGGATCCCAAATTTTCAGTTAATTAAAACTAAAAGTGAAAATGCGAAAATTGCTGGTAATAAAAAGCGCTTAGGGGCACCCAAAAGGCGATAAACGACTGGCGACAAATGGAACTCGAATAACGAATAACGAATAACGACACCAAAAAGAAACGAAATAGAAAATTGATATTCTCACGTGGTAGTAAAAATATAATGATGCAAAATCTAGCGAATAAATGAAAATATACAACTGGCAAGCAGAGGTAGAGAGAGTGCCAAAAGCAAATGCATTCTGATATGCAAACACACAACAGCAATGGAAATGGAAATGCTGTAAAAAACAGAGAGAGGCAAAAAGCATAAAAAAAGAATAAATAAAATAAATTTGTGCAAATTGTGGAAATAAAATGCGAATGCAAAACGGAGCTGCATAAATGAAAAACGGAAATAACGGAAAACTGAAAAACTGAAAAAGTGCCAAGTTGATAAGCTATAGCAGAGGGATAACAGAGGGAGCAAGGCTTGGCACAAACACAACCCACAACAACAACAACAACAACTGTCCAGCACAAAGGATTCGGAATGCCACAGGGTAAATGCCGTCACTGCAAGGACTTTATTTGAGGTGACAGCGAATTAGGAGTGTTGCAAATCCCGCCATTTGCCAGGGCTATATCAAAATATCAGTTGAGCTAAGCAAATACACTTGAGATGGAAATCATAATGGAAATCATAATACAGATGCAGTGCAGGATGGTGAATGACTAGTCCCATTTGAAGTATATTCAAAGTAATCTATGCAAAACCAGATAAGCAGTGAAAACGCTCTACAACGGACACTGACTCACTTCGTCCGCTCAAGGGGGTGTTTGTAAAAGAGGAGTGAAATTTGTTTGAATGAGTATAGGAATGTTCTTAAAAATGTGGTGGGTACAATATGGTGTCCCGAATGGAGGGGTGTCCGCTAGGAGAGGGTTTTCACTGGAGATGTTTAACTGAAAATCTGTTTCCAGAAAACTATTTGACTGACTTAATAGTTAAGACCACGTAGGCTTCAAATTTCACAGAACTAAAAAGAAATGATATTGATATTAAAAAGAAATAAAAATTGCTTACACTTTATGCAGATTATAAAGAATATTTCTGTGTCTAACAAACAAATTGAAAAGCCCTAAAAAGCTCAATTTATATATTAAATAAATTATATACAGTAGAGTCCGGTTATAACGACTCTGCTTAAAGCGTCCGTCCGGTTATTGTGACGAAAACTCGATGGCTTGGTTGGTCCCCATACAAACTTATATGAAAGGGACTCCGCTTAGTACGTTTCCGCTTTTAGCGACAAACCGCCTATACAGACGGGATTTTTCACAATTCAACCGGATATTGCGACGTACCGGAAAAAAATACAGCGAAATAATGCCAAATTTAAGCATCAAACGACGCTGTTAGAAATGTATGTATCTATCAGTGATCGGCACCCTTGCTTGTGTGTGTAGCAGCGACTCTACTCTCTCTTAGTTTTAGTTGTCGCCTTAGCAACGCTGCTGAGAGAAAGAGAGAGAGAGAGAGTCGAAGTGCAATACCGACGTCACACAAATGTTTACAGCGTGCGTGTGCAGACCTCATAGCCTATTCTATGAGATGTCCCGTTATAATTCTAGTTTTTTCTGATTTTTTTCAAGTAAAACTGAATGCGTAAATTCACCAAATGTGAGTTAATGCGCAAAATGCGCCATAATGAGCTCATTCAGTTTAAGCTCGACACTTGTGCATTTCGCCCGCAAAATGATACATTTTTTGTTTTGATTAAAAAATTAATTTGTTTTATTTTAAAACCTATTACAAACATGGCAACCCTAAAATAAACAAAAAAAAATTTTTTTTGCTCCTTTTGGTTAATGCGTCGTCCGGGTATAACGACGTAAAATCGTCGGTCCCTTGAAAGTCGCTATAACCGGACTCTACTGTATATATTTATATTAAAACATACTGTATAAATGAATGCAGTTTGTGAATGAATGAATAAGAAAAATCTTGCAGAAACAAAAGAAAACTCTTTAAAATATTTACAAATATTACTTAATATTATTATAATTTATAATATAAAATTATTATTAATATTATAACTTAATATATGGCCTAGACTTTTGCCCTTTGTTTTATTTAAGAATTTATTTATTGTGATTAATTCTGTGCAACGTTTAATTACTTTGCTCTCAGAGTTTATCAATTAAAGCAGAGACACATACTACATATTTGAATATCAATGTGAATAGCTTACTGCTAGCAATTAAGTGGAGTTTAAGTTTCTTGTATATTGCATGATTTCCGCTTTGGAATTGAATTGAAAGCCCGGAAACTATGCAAATTTCCAGCTTGTTGACCAAAGAAACAAAAATATAAACGCAAACGTAAGCAAATTGCAAATGGTACCAAAGGCAGCCAGGGAACAAAAAAACGAAAAGGAAAATAAATATGAAGAAGAAAAAACGAATAGAAAATGCAGATTAAGTCAACGACTTGCCTGAAGACAAGCACAGATGAAAAGGAATAAAGAATGGGTGGAGCAGATATAAAAATGTGGCAGCCAGCTGTTGCCGGACTCCACCGGCTCCACCAACAGATGCAGATACAGATACAGATACAGTGTGTAGCAGATACAGATACAGTTTTCTCTGTGTATCCCCATTTGTTTGGCTCGCTTCATACTCGTGCATGACAATTAGGTGCAAATGAGTTAAAACGCATGGAGACGCGGCGTAGAGGCCATGGATGTGGATGTGGATGTGGCCTGGCCAACACCCTTGAAAAGCTGCCTGCCTCTGGTGGCAGCATTGTGGCATCAAAGTACCCGACCCGAAATAGAAGACCAAACAACATTTTCCATGTTTATTTCAATTGCAGTCGGCGGCGCAATGACGCCTTCAAGCTGGGCGGCCAAGTTCTCATAAATTGCGTAAAAAACAGAAATAAAAAAACGCAATAAAAGCATTGGGGAATTATGAACAAAAAAATGCCAAGTGAAGTGGATGCTCAAGTTGAGGCGTTACTGGAAAATCATCATTAAAAATTAGCTGCACTAATTTGGCTGAAAATTGGGTCACGACTTCGACTACTCCAAGACGTGTTGATGCGGCAATGCATTTGCCAAAAGGGGGGCAGCAGAGATGAGAGGGACGTTTGTATAGAGAGAGCGTGTGCCAAGTCAATGAAGCCACAGCCGCTTAATTGTTTTAATGCTTTGAATTAATTGAATGGTAACAGCAGCTGCCCCCTGCCCCCGTTCCTGCCCCTCCTCCTACCCACAACACTCTGCTCCTCCTGCTGCAGCTGCGTTGTTTACTTGTGCCAAATTTCATGTTTGAAGTGGCCCCAAGAGGCGAAGGAGCACCGCAGCCAATGAAGCACAACCAGCAGAATATGCCAGCTAATAGACTGATTGCAGAAGTTGCAACAACTCCCCTCTTGGGGGAGTGTGGTGGGGGGTAGGGAGGTGTTAAAGCAAACAGCAAAGTGTCGGGTTCGATTTGAGCGCAGCAAATAAAATTGAGTGGCGCGATAAGGGCAAGAGTGTGCAGTCAGAGAAGGGAAATCGATATAAATGTGGTGTTAATAATGCAAACAGATTAGAAAGATGAAAGTGGTGTGTGGAGTGTGTGTGCTACATGTGTTGCCACACTACTTCTAAGTGCCGCGATTAGCCACTAGTCTATGGAGTCTGCTAATGAGCCACTCGTAGTATGCAAAAAACTAAGAGAGAAAATCAATTGCATATATTACAGTTGATTACAGATTGTGAAAATGTAATTCAAGTATCTTCGAAGTAAATCAATTCACTACTTCAAGTTTAGCTGATTCAATAAGCCATCGCATCGCAAAGTTAGAATAAAGCCGCAGTCTTTTGCATCTCAAAGAAATTGCATAAGTAATTTGTGTTGCTCAACTTTCCTGGCATTTGCAACAGACACATAAAACCAGTGCAAAAGATAGTTGAAGTCAAACTATTTGCAATGGATCGTCCAACGGCAAAGTTTGAGTTATTCGCTTAAGCTGAATAAGTAGCTGTAATGCAACTGATATAGTTTATTTATTAGATGTCAGTACGGAGAGTTGCAAACTAAATGAAGAAAACCAATAAATGCTGAGTGAACAAAATGCTGATTGCCAATTGAAAATAGAAAATTGCATCATAAAGTAATAAGAAACAGAATCTATTTTATTATTATATATAGCACAAACATATTTTTCTGCAGTATCTATGGTTATATATTTTAAAATATTTCCATTTAATTAAATCAATTTTTTATTGCTCATTAAAACAGATAATATTTTGAGCTATAATAAGAGACAAAATCTATTTTATTTGTATGGAATCAACATATTTTTCTGCAGTATCTAAGGGTATATATTTTAAAATATTTCTATTTCATTAAATCAATTTTTTATTGCTCATAAAAACAGATTTTATTATTAGTATTTTGAGCTGTGAATTATAAAGAAATTTCTCAAGAAGTAACTATGGAATGAAAATGAATGATAACTACAAATGAAACCGATAAAGTTTGATTATATTTTTACACTTTTTTCTTCAAGTTATTTACATCAATTCTGTGAAGCCCCTGTCTGACTCTGAGACTCTGTTAACTTGGCAACACTTGAATACCAACGATTCATGCCACAATACAAAACTCTTTACAGTTGTGGGCGGACGCTTTATTGAGGCGATTAATACGCTTTTAATTGGTCATATGGAATGCAAGCTTTGAATGGAAAATGGGCATTACTTTTGCTTGCATTGTTGTAATTTTTACTCATAAATCTCAATTGAATCTGAACAATTATGCCAAGCAATTAATAATAAAAAGCGTGGCGCACAGACAATCAACTAATCTACAGCTAAAGATCTAAGCGCTACGTGCGATGCAATCCCAATAGCACCACACAAATTAATTTGTATGCCAAGTGGCAACTGAAACTAAAACTGAAATAGAATTGAAATTGAAATGGAAATGGAAATTGAAACTGAAACTGAAGCTGAAACAGTGCCTGCCATTTCCATTCACACAATAGGCTATAACTATGAGTATGAAGATGAATATGAGTGCAAGTGTGAGTGTGAACTGAGTGCTTATCACTCTGCTTTTTATTTTCTAGTGTGATTAATTAACAATTAAATGCACATGCATGTTGAAATCCGGGCAGACTGAACAAAACAACCCAAAAAAAATTATAAAAAATAAATAACTATAGAAAGACTAACAAAACATTGCACTTTATCATTGTGTTTAGCAAAATGACGCTATTGTACTTTAATGATCTGAATTCAACACCTACCGTTTAATTGTATAGAAAAGTGTATAATAGCTATTGAAGTTTTATTTTAATTCAATTGTTTTCATAGCTAATTATTTATATATTTCAATTATCATGTGATAATTCACAGAATTCTAAGTTATGTGTTTATTTTTTGTGGTATTTTATGTGTTTATTTTATGATACGATAAAAGAGGTAAAAAAAATAAAAATTTAGTTATATTTTTTATATTTCGAAGATAGAGAAACAGATTTTTGAATATTTCAATTAAATACTTTTTTACGATTTTCTCTGAATATATTTAACTATTTTCTCTGAATATATTTAACTATTTTCTCTGAATATATTGAACCACTTATCTAAACAATTTATATTTATATATTATTTTCTCTGTATGTTTATTTATTATATTTTGTCAATTAATATACAAATTTCTCTTTGATTACTGTTGCAAAGTTTAAGTAGCTTTTGAAACCTATGTTTTCATAGGTTTCCCTCGTTGCCCTCGTCATAACATTAATTAGATGAAATTAAATTTAAAAAATATAATAAGTTTTTGTCGATTGTAGATAATTTTAAAATAAATATAGGTACATATATGTAAGTATTCTTTTCTTTTCATCTCTGACTCATACCTGTAAATAACTATGCGAGTATCTCCTCAGCGCAAAGGCAAAAAGAAATGCCTGATTCCGATTCCCTTTTGCTGTGACTAAGGCACAAGTTTATCAAGCTGGCAGCCGATGCAGTCTAGAAAGTAGACTTTTGTGGTAATTGGAATTAAAGACTGTAAAATAACTCAGTGCATACCACACTCACACACACATATGCACTACGAATGTGTAGAAGAAAAGGGAGCAGATCAAATTGCTGTTGCTGATGTCAGTACTGTACTGGGCTTGTTTTTATACAACTGAAAACAAGGACTTACTTGTTTTATTAATTTAAGTTATGCAGAAACTCAAATCAAAATTGAAAACTTGCAAATAGTAGTTTAACAAATATGCATGACAAACTTCTACCTAGCCTACAGGTGATGATTTTCTAATGAAACTCAACTAAACTTAGTTTCAACTCACATTATTATTTGCTGCTGCATCATCAGTATTTGCCTGGGAATGTTTCAAAAGTTTCCACTGTTGCCTAAGCGCCTGCATACGCTGCTCGTGCTGTTGTTTCTGGTGGCGATGCTTGCGTTTCCTCTGTTTCCACTGCGATTGAGTGAAGACATTTCCACTGTCTGCCGCCGCATCTTCCCCCTCTCTGCCCTCATGCTGCTGCTGCTGATTGGCCGTTGCGTTTGTCACCAGTTTACTCTCAACTAGCGGTCTGTCTGTCTGCACCACGCCTGTCTCTTGGCCCCTCGCGAAAGAGTAATCAATGTCAATGGGAATCGTAGATGTTATTGGTGTTGGTGTTGGTGTTGCTATTGTTGTTGTTGGGCCATGTTTAATGGCAGTTGGTGTATCGGCGGGGCGGTTAGTGGGCTGTGACTGGGATTTATGCTGATGATGACGACGCAGTTGCGGGAACTGTTCCTCTGGCTCCCACGCCAGCCGATATTTGTCTAGTTGTTGCCGCAAATGATGGCGCAGATGACGATGGTCTGGCGATGCCTGCAGAATCTTCATCTTGACTGCGCTTTTATCGTGCTCCGCCGTTCTGTAGTCATCAGCGGGCAACACCTTCTCCATGGGGACGACGACGTGTTGCTGGTCATTAGCGATGGCCTCCAGGCCAACGGCACAGAGCAGCAGCAATGGCCATAGAAACGACCCAAGCCACGTCACGTTTATGTGCATTTTGGGCAAGTGGCAAGGGGTAAGGGGAAAGGTGAGGAATAGCCTTTGAAATGTTCACGAAAGATTTTTAATTAATCGACTGCAATTTTCTTTTATTTTTGGCCGTATTTTCAATTACACAAACGTAATTGGTTTTGTTTCTTTTTTTTCACTTTTGGCACTAAAAAACGAATTTTATTTCTGTGTCACGTGAATGGAAATAAACGCAGGCAACAACTGCAATACACAAGTCTGCCAAAAAAAATGAAAACGAAAACAAATCATAAACCCAAAGCACTCAAAATTATTGGGGAGTCTGAACGGAAATCGGGTAGACAAACAATTGATTGCCAAATGCCGTCTGTGCGTATCTGTATCTTTAGTGAGCTCTTAATTTTACACAACTTGGGAAAACAATCATCTCATCAACGTAAATCGCGTGGTACTACTGCTACACCACACACTTTTCCCATTTTCTTGGTCATTTCACAATGCACTCACACACGCACGCGTCGGCATGCGAACTGAGTTTGATTTCGCCTTCGATTGCGCTGCCACACACTGAATGCGGCGAAGTTTGCGCTCAACTAGTTAAGCGGTTGCATCGAACCGAAACTCTAGACACAAACACAACAACAGCTGATTGGCTGCGAACATAAACAGGCAGAGCAAGAGCCGCGGCGAGAGAGCGAAGCATGCGTGAGAGCCAGCCAATTGTTGCTAGCAACATGTTGCCAAGAGGCTAATATGCTGACAGCACACAAATAGGCAATAATTACTTTTTGTAAAGTTTGAAGCAGAAATATTTATAGTACTTATGGTTGTTGGAATATCCCTATTCTATATCAAAAATATCATTAAAAGAAAATACTGTTTAAGTATTATTTAGTAGACATAGTTGGTCACACTGAAACGTTTGTTACTTCTTATTGTTTCATACTTCGTAGAGTGTACATGTGATGTTGGTGTTGCGCGAGCTAAATATATAAACTACAAAACATAAAGAATATAAAATATGAAACCAATAGTGTGTTATTTACTACAAGTTCTATTTCAGTTTTCCAACAATGATTTATTGTCTTATATGCTAATGTATTTGTGAGTTGTAGTAAGTTGTTATTATTGTGATGTGTAATGGTAGTAGCCACCTTATTGTTGCTAGCAACATGTTGCCAAGGGGCTAATGTGTTGACAGGCAGCTCAATACTTACTTTCTATTCAAATCAAGCTTGAAAAGTTTACAGCAGAAATAGTTATAGTACTTATGGTTTATTGTCTTAAATGCTAATGTATTTCTGGGTGTTGGATTAAGTTGTTATTGTTGTTCCTGTGTGCTTGTTGCTAGCAACATGTTGCTAAGTGGCTAATATGTTGACAGCAAGCAACTAGGCAGCTCAATAATTACTACTTGTAAAGTTTGAAGCAGAAATAGTTATAGTATTTTCGGTTTATTGTTTTATATGCTAATGTATTTGTGAGTTGCATTAAGTTGTTATAATTGTGATGCGTAATGGTAGTAACCAGCTAGTTGTTGCTAGCAGCATGTTGCTAACTGGCTAATATGTTGACAGCATATAACTAGGTAGCTCAATATGTAATCACTTTTTGTAAAGTTTGAAGCAGAAATAGTTATAGTATTTAATATGTATTTGAGTATCGGATTAAGTTGTTCCAATGGTTGTGTGGTTGTCAACAAGTCAGACATTACCACTGCCAGCTAATAGTTGCTAGCAACATGTTACTAACTGGCAATAGGCAATAATTACTTTTTGTAAAGTTTGTAGACAAAATAGTTATAGTATATCTCACTCATTGTTTTATATGCTAATGTATTTGGCTGTTGGATTAAGTTGTTACGAGCATTATTATTATTGTTGTGGTGTTGTCAACAAGCCACGCAGTGGCCATATGATTGATCGACTCGTGCCTCGGTGTGGGCAACCTGCAACTTGGCCACAGCCAGGCCATCCATACACCTTACAGCTGTCGCAGATGAGGTGTTGCCCACTTGCAGTTAATTGCGTGTGTTGGGCCAGGCAGGCACATCAACGCTCTGGCCGACAAAGCCGAAACGCCTTTTGGAATGCGGCGGAGGAGGGGCGCTGTGGCAACAACTGGGCGCCCTGCCGTGTGCCACAGTGGCCTATGTGGAAAATTTATGTGGCCAGTTGGTTGCACGGTCCGCGGTTGCTTTTGGTCGATTCGCTTGGGGCATCTTGGGGCGTTGCAAGTAGCCTTGCTGTTGTTGCTGTTGCTCCCGCTGTTGCTGCATAATTGATAAATGTTTACAAATTATTATGTTGCACACACAGCAGCAGCAGCAGCAGGCCACCCAGGCGCAGATTGTGTAGACTGTGGAGTTTTGTGTCTGGTGAAAGCACAGAAGCCAGAATGATATTGTTGTTGTTGTTGTCAGCAGCAGCAGCAGCGTTGCCATTTTTCATATGAAGCTGCCGCAATGTGGCGCCAGACTGCATTTCGGTTGCTAATTAAAATGAATTTCTCAATGAATTTTTTGCTCCATTAACGGCGAAAGAGAATGCCATGCCGACTTACCTCACAGCTGATGAATATTTATAGGCAAGGTCAGTGGCAGCAGCAACAGTCTCAATTAGATCGGATTATAGCCGTAACGAAATGCAAAAGAACTTTTCAATTGAAAATTGAAATGGAAATCAAATTTGTTGCTGATGAGCGAGATTGCGCTGCTATCAGAGTCGGCTGTCTCCGCCTCCTACTCCTACTCCTACCCACACTCATCTTCATCTTCATCTCTTCAGCTGAACTCGTCTCGTATCGAATCATCTGCTGCTCCAGCTCCATGGCCATTAGCCTTGTTGTAGTACTCTCTTGTTGTTGCTGCCATTGTTCTCGCATTCACCCCGCTTTCAATTTGCCTAAGTTGCCATTCGCCATTCGCTAGGGGCAAGACACATTGAGGAAGCCAAGCCGCAGCTGCCACAGCCACAGCCACAAGATAACCGCAGACAAATACATATATACATGCCACACTCGATGTATATACGTGAATTACAAATACGAATTCAATACAATATGCAAATGAAGCACAACCGAAATGCGGCGCAAAATCATAAAAATCAAATTGAAAACGGCCCCAGGGACACGAAGGGGCAACTGAATTGCAAAAGAAGCCGCCTGATTTGCCCAAATAATTGACATATCGAAGTTGAAATCGAAACCAAAGTCAATGCCACAAGCAAAAGGTGCAATGACGAGAACCTCAGATAAAGGCTATAGAAAATGGCTTAATGAAATCACATTAGGGCCAACCAACCCCTCTCTATAAGGCTGTCTGTCTGTCCCTCTGTCTCCCTATCTGTCTGTCACTTCCTGCTAATTGTGCTAAGCCTGCTATATAGACTAAAATCCGCTTCCGATTTAGGCCTATAAAAGGCAGCACAGCGGGTGAGCCGACTATAAAAATGTCAGCCAGCTTCTAGTTGCTGTTGATCTATGTGCAGGGTTGCCAATAGTGAGCACACTGGTGTTGAAAGTGGTGTTTATTTCCCATGTGCTGATAGAAAGTTATTGATAACGTATTAAAGTATTGAATATTATGTGAATGTAAATGAAAACATATTAAAGAAATTTGTGTAAGTGAACGAAATGTTGAATTGGTTTGGAAATTGTGTTTTCCTTGAAATGTGATTCTTATGCGAACAAGTGCCTTTTGAATAAAATTAGTTCTCGTTTATGTATTATGGGAACTAACTAGTTCCTGTCGAATAAAATTGAATCACTTTTTCGTATTATAGCACCTAGTTCATTTTGAATGACATTGGTTCTCTTTTCCGTATTATGGGAACTAGTTCATTTAAATGACATTGGTTCTCTTTTTCAAATTATAGGAACTAGTTCCTTTTGGATGAAATTGGTTCTATCCGAATTATGGGAACTAGTTCCTTTTGTACGATATTGCTTTTCTTTTTCGCATTATGGGAACTAGTTCCTTTTGAATGAAATTGATTCTCTTTTTCGTATTATGGGAACTAGTTAATATTAAATAACATTGGTTCTCTTTTTCGTATTATGGGAACTAGTTCCTTTACAACGATATTGATTTATTTTCGTATTATAGGATTTAAATGAAATTAGTTATCTTTTTCGCATTATGGGAACTAGTTCCTTTTGAATAAAATTGGTTCTTTTTTTCGTGTTATAGAAACTAGTTTCTTTTGAATAAAATTGGTTCTTTTTTTCGTGTTATAGGAACTTGGTTCTCTATCCGAATTATGGGAACTAGTTCCTTTTGAACGATATTGCTTTTCCTTTTTGTATTGTGGGAACTAGTTCATTTTGAATGACATTGGTTCTCTTTATCGCATTAGACGCACTTTTTATGTTCAACTGGCATTTGTGTATAAGAAACAAAAAAAAGGTTCAATTATATTTAAAATATTTAGAGAAAATAAACCCCCTAACAACAAGAAGAACTTGATGGTGATGAGGGGCAGCAAATTGACTGCAGATAAAGTGGCTCAAGAGCTGAAATGTTTGGCTGTTCTCGTTGTCTCGGACTGACAAAGTGTGGCCCTAGGGCACTGTGAATAAAAAGGGTGCACGAACGCAATTTCCGGTTATGCAGTAGAGAGAGGGGAGCGGGAAGGGAGGTGGCAGGGCGCGCTACAGACAGACAAACAAATATTTGACGCTTTGCTTTTGTTTGTTTTTCTTTTCTCTGTTTTTTACAACGCTAAAAAGTTGACACAGTCAAAGGTCAAATGTAAAAGATCAGCCAAGATTTTCGTTTTGATATATGCAAATAAGACTGATATGTATGTGCCACTTGTGCAGCTGCTGCCTGCGGCACACACACGCACACCATAAACTTGCCACACTGCCCCGAAACATTTCCAACTTTTACGATGCGGCAAATTCCCGTGAAACCGTCTTGCCTCTATTTCTTTTCCCGCTAAATAAAAATAAAAATAAAAATTTGAAGACGCTTTTCTTGCTGCATCTAATGCAACATGCCAGACCCAATGACACAGTTTGCCACTGCAACCTGCCAGCCTGCCACTTGCAACAGTTGGCGGCCACCCGTTGTTGCGCCTAAAGATCCCGGAATGTGCAGCTGCCCCCCATACCCCACACCCCATACCTGTTGGGGCTCATTAAAGGAGGAGCTGGCGTAGCCCATTAAAGCGGCATTTATAGTGTTGAAAGCCAATGCCGCCGACAATTAGATGCACACAGTGTATACACAGGGGGAGGGGGCAGATAAAAATGGAAATGCTGTTGCATGCGAGAAAAAAATTTAGAAGGGGCCATTGCGAGCTGTATTTAATGCTCTTAGCAGCTAATTGAGCTACAAGCTGAGGTGCAGAAACGCTTTCAAGCGGCAGAGAGTTGGCTAAAGTATGCATAATCAGTTATATCGGTAGCTTATGGTTTTATCATGGTTTAGATATGTGCAAGTAATGCTGACGCTTATTTGCATAATATTCATGTTACATGAAGCTGTAAAAACTTTGCACTGAAAAGCGAGGATTGAGTAGCTGAAGGTGCGTCTTTCCTTA
This sequence comes from Liodrosophila aerea, assembly GCA_035045005.1. NCBI lineage: Eukaryota > Metazoa > Arthropoda > Insecta > Diptera > Drosophilidae > Liodrosophila > Liodrosophila aerea. Next base: position 58,241 of record JAWNNL010000065.1, read on the forward strand.
GTGCATAATAAGTGGATACTATTTATAGTTGTTCTTCTGTTTTAACACATTTTATATAGTCAATATATGGTATTCAAATCTGATAAAAGATAATCTTGATTTTAACAGTTTAATTTTGATATTTTTATGCATTTTATTTCATTTAAGTATATCAAATTCTTTCTTTTACTAAAAGCTAATTCTATAATTTTGTATCACATTTTATATACTGACTATTTTGGTCAGTCAGTCAGTCAGGACAAACTACTTTATAGATTACCCATACAAGCAAATTGATTATCGAATATCTCTGGCGTTTATTATCCGATTTGGCTGAACTTTGCAGCATATTGGCTTTATGACTCAAGTTTAATTCTGTTTTATTCTCAAGTTTACACACTTACTAATTCTTGAGGGAGGTGGATTTTTGCAAATTTGTGATCTTAAGGGAAACATACGGCCCATAACTAATCCACATAAAGAAAATCTTAATTTTAACATTTTAATTTTGATATTTTCATGCATTTTATTTGAATTAGGTATACCAAATTCTACCTCTTACTAAAAGCTAATTCCATAATATAACTGAATATGATATTCTAATGGCACTCAACAGCAAACTCGGTATAAATATTACAAAGTTACAACGATTTACTTACATTTACTACACAAACGTTTTCCTTAACCCAGCTGAGCCTTTAATGGTGTGCATTTCGTTAACCCATTGCTGGCCCGCAAACTGAGTTATTAACTATTTGCCAACCCCATTGACCTCATAACCTCCTCTCCATGAGATAACTGTTAAGCACACAGTGTTCCGGCATGTTCTGGCATCTAATCTACAGCTCAATTGATATGCATGTGTTTGTGGGCAACATTATAAAGCGCATAAACAATTTGGGCAATTCCGGTTAATGGCCAAATTGAACAATAACGATAACCATAACGATGCCAACGTGAGCTGCTGAGTGTCTTCACAGTTAGTTAAAGTCTAGCAGATATATACAAGTAGTAGTACTATAGACAATGGACAGGCATATAATTATGAGACAATACGTGGCCAAATTGAAATGGCTTCATCACTGGCCAATAGACGTCTCCAGCCTAATCCCATGATGGATGCCCAACTGGGGATTATGCAGAGCCCACAAACAAACCATGAACTACGGTCAACCCACATGATGGAACCTTGTACTATAGGGGATCAAGGCGAAAGGTGTACAGATCGAGAGCAGACCGACCGAACGACCACACAATGGCCAAAACCGCAAAGAGAGAGCCCATGGCTGATCCATTTAGACACGCAGTGTGGCAGGCAGTGTGAAGCACGAGGCCAACAGGCTGCCCACTCGACTTGAGCTCGTTAGAGGCGTGGCACTGAGGCATACAAAATGCCAATCCATTGTTTAACTAATTGGATTAGTTTGATGCCTAACCAGTCAGTGCCAGAGCCATCCCTCTGTTCCTTTACTCACTCTCTGGCTGTCTGTCTGTCCTGCTGTCTGTCTGTCCGCTTTAGGTACCTCATTCAGGTAGGGAGAGCAGCATACACATTTCGCTGACTGTCCGTTTTAGTTGTAAAAATAAACAGGATATTCTTGTACATCTCAGCATCTTGTGTTGCTCTTTGTATCTTATCTGCCAGCAATCAATGTAAACAACCAGCCCACAACAACAAGAGCAACAACATTAACATCTACAACAACAACAGGAACAACAACTACTACAGCAATTCCAGCAAGTCATTATGTTTGTTGCACCTTTTCATTTCGGCTTTATTACACGATGATTTCTTTCGACGATAACAAAACGAATCGATTTGAGTGCATTTTAAGTGAAATTAAATGAAAACTATTTGCCTTTCCGTTCTTGATAGCATAATGCATTCGAAATCTAACAAATTCCTGCTCTCGAGCACAACAATAGAAATATAATTGGAAGCGAATAGTAGTGCACAATGTGAAATTAAATAAATACATGCTCTACTACATACTCTTAAATGAAATTGTATTTGATATGGCGAGCAGCAGCAGGTGTTGGCATATGCTCAAATGTATTTACATTAATTACTTTCTTATTTTTATTGAATTTATTTTACATTTTATATTTAGGTAAATATATACTTGATTAATTTTTCTAAGTTTTGTATTTATATACTTATTTATTTATTTATTTTTTTTGAAAATATTTAATATTATATTATTTTAATTTTATTAGTACTTTTAGTGTTGTAATTCTTTTATGTCATTTATTCAATTTATTTTAATTATTTTTGTACGTTTTTTCTATTTTATTTAATTATTTCGTTATTTTCATTACTTAATTTATTTTGTAAAAGTCTTTGAATACATTTATTATATGTATTAGTTTAGTTTATTTTATTAGGTTGATATTTTAGACACATTTATTTTATTTAGTAATATACAGATAGTAATTTATTTCATTTAATATTTTATATTACTTATTAAACTTTTTTTTTATTATTAAATTTAATTTATTCAAATTAATTTAATCATTTCATAGAAATAGTAGCAGTGATTTTACCTCACAAACAAGCATATATTTTTCCTTATTTATATACTCGTATACAATGATAACTTCCATTAAACAGAGCCAATATTTCATATTCATTTGGCATCTTAGCAGTTCAGCTTGGGTTCTAATTTTACTTCTTTGCGACAATATGTCAATCGGAAGATGTCAATCACATTTTCCCTTCACCGATGACAACGCTAGACTAAAATTTACACTAGTGAACATAATTGTGACTTCAGCTTCTATCCTAATTTCACTACCGATTGTCAGCTCTAATTTTAACGCTATTAAACAGCTGCCATAGTTACCTCAATTACATCTTTTGTCAGTTGCTTGCTTCACTAATAAAATAATCAATTAAATATGCAAAACTGAAATGAGCAGAAAATGAAGGGGGAAAATCTTGTTAAAGATTTTACCAGAGCAGATGAGATTTGACTGTTGGCTGTGTTCAACTTTTGGCTACAACAATTTGAATGAAACTTTATGCACAAATATTTTGGCAAACAAATTTAATTTTTGTGCCATCCCGATGCGATGCGCGAAATTGGAAGCCAAGAGAAGCCGTCGCCACAGTAAAGCCACAGCAACTGACATGTGGTGGAGCCGAAGAAGAAGAGGGTAACAGTTGAGGCCGACTTGAACAATGCCATAAGCCACAGCTCTTGCCACGGCCAACATTTTGCACGCTGCCGACTTAATTGTGCGAAAAAGTTTTTCAGCGCTAGAAAAATGCCGCAAAGTGTTGAAATTATTTGACAGACTGTTAGGAACAGAGAGCGAAAAATTAGAAAATACGTTCAAAGTGCCTGATGCTGATTTTTTATAGCAGGAGGGAAAGTTAAAAGACATCCTCCTTTACTCTACCACTACTTGAGTTTGCTTTAGTATTAAATTGCTTACTGCAAATTGAAGCAAAGTCAAATCAAATAAACATCAAAAGAAGTAAAATACATTACTTTTTTTCTCCTTTTTTTTAAGTTACTCTGAGTTTTCTTTTACTCACAGCGCAGCGACATTTATGATGATGAAGTATGAAAACTGAAAACTGAAAACTCAAAACGGAAAATGGAAAACTTGCATTGCAGTCACATGCAGTTGCATGCCCTTAGCAAGGCGAACACACACTCGGAAAAAATGTCACCGACACACGCATAGCAGCACTATCTCATACACACACACGCACACCATCACACACACACACATGTCACATGTGCCCATAGAGCCGAATTGTTCTTGTGCAAGACTCAATGATGCGCGCGATGAACAACGTACAACTAAAATTGCTTAAAAGTCTGAGTATTGGGTAGCATAGACAACGAGATACCAAGTGGGTTAATAGACATTATTCGGCTTATGTTAAGGTCATAAAAATGTACCTTAATTTATTATAAATATTTAACTATGACTCGTTCTTAAAGTCAATAGCAAAACACTGGATGTAAACAGGTGATTGTTATTAATATTCCCAGATTTATAAAAAAAAAAAATTAAATTAAATAAAAGTAACTCAAAACTTTATTGAAAATGTTAATTATTAAAAATAATAGCAGAAATAAATCTTAAAAAATTCAATTCATAATGAAACCGATTTCATAAAAAAAGCAAATCATAATGAGTTATTCACTCAGTCTTGTATTGATACCAAGAGATACCAATGAAACCTTTTGCTTATTCTAATGATATTAGAAAATATTTAATAAAATATTTTAAACAATATTCATAAACATTTTTAATACATTTCTAATGTATTAATTTCAAATATTTTAAGCAGTATTGAAAAAAATGATTATGATGAAGTATTCATAATGAGGAATTCTCTCAGTCTTGTATTGGTAACAACAGATACCATAGAAACCTATTGCTTTTTCGAGAGATATTCGAAAATATTTAATAAATAATTAATAAAATATTTTTAAACAATTTTCATAACCATTTTTGACAATTTTCTAATGTATTAATTTCAAATATTTTAATCAGTATTGAAAAATATTTTTATATAATTTTATTTATATATGCTACTAGCTGGATGAAATTCATACAGTATCTAAAAAATGTTGTTTATTTTACGGTCTAATAGCTGCCATTGATTTTGCAGTACTTTAAATATTTTTATATATTTTTATTTATTTTGATAATACATACATATTTTGTAAACAAGCAACTTTGTTGGTAAGCAATTACAGGGTATTTACTGGCAATAGAAAATAATAGCAGTCGAAAATTGTGAGCTGCATTTTCGACAACTGCATTGGGACGAGCTTTTGTGGGCGGGCAGAGTCTGTCTCCTGTTTGCCTTGTGTGTTTGTGTGTGTGTGCGTGTCTTCCTCTCTTAGTCTCTTTGGCTTTGCGTGTGTGTGCGTGTGTGTTTGCGTTTGCTTGTGCTTTCAAGTGCCTGTCTCTGTGTGCATGTGTGAAGAAGAACTCATCAGAGTGGTGCCAATAACGAGTGTTGACGCTTATATTGAAACACAAACTGTAAAGTGCCCCCCTCCCCCCCTCAATAACCCTTTGTCGATCAAGTCTCCTGTGGGGCAGAGCAAGTTTTCAAAAGTCTTGGTGCACAGCATTCAATATTCAATAAGTTCGCGTGTAGCTTATCAGACTCACTCATAGCCACAGGCGCTTAATAAGAAGCGAGGGCAGTGGGAGAGTGGTGACTGGCTCTTATCACTAGCTAAATAATTAATCAAGCCAAACAAAAGCTGCTGTGTCTGTGTGTGTGTGTCACGCCCAGGAGGCCGAAAGAAACCGTCAACACATTGGCAACATTGTCGCAGCGTATGAAGCGCCAGTTGATTAATGAGCTGCGATGGCAACCGAAAGACACCAGCAATGCAACTCGTTCCACTTCACTCGGCCAGCTCTCTGCACTTGGACTGGTTAATAAAGGCAAACTCAGTCAGCTGCAGGATTTACTTCCTAGGTGCTGCACACCCCACACACCCCACACACACCCACATACCCAATTGCAATACCGGTAACTGGGGAAATGAGCTGCTTGTTACGTGACCAAGAGAATGAGATGATGGAGCAGCTGCTGCCGCATTAGCTGTGACCGAAGCATTAGGAAGCAGCGCACTGAGCTGGGATTTAGCTGATGAGAGCAAGTACGACCAACAGCTGAACTGCAATCTAACTAAAGGACTTAAGGGAGCAGAGGAAACGCGCTTAAATGTATCAGGTAAATTTCGTTAAATTATAGATAAAATTAAATTAAATAATAAATACATTTCGTTGTATCAAGAGCCAGAGAAACATATTTTAGCTAATTCAAAATGATGCAATAAATCATTAAAAAATCAAAAAGGCTACAGTCGGATGTAACCGATTGTAACTTTCAACTGACAATAGTAATAGAGTCATTAGCAAACTGTCCATTATTTTGCATAGAAAAGCATGCATAAGTGATTACTTTGCTTAAGTTTTCTTTATTATTAAAGAAAATTCTAATTATATAATTAAAAAAATCCCTGAAAGTGGTCTTTGTCACCGCTAGTAAACCTTAATTTTATAATTTTTCTTTATTATTTTTTTATTAAAGCATAGTTTCTAACACTACAAGTATTTCTACTTCTCTACTTACAAAGCTTCAAGATGTAACTAACTGAAAAGAAACTTATAAGTTTATCAGTCAGAGATAAGGCATATTATGAAGCTACATATATGTAAGTAAATACTACAAAAAAATTTCTAGCTAAAGACCTTCAACTGCTATTGCTAGTACTATTTCCTCTTATATAAAGTTTGAACTTTATATAATATAAATAAATACAAAATTTAATTTCATTTATGGAAATTTAATCATCAACATTATGCACTTTAATTATATAATATGTGAAGTTTTCTAACACAATTATATTTTATTATAAAGACAAATAAATATAAAGAAAAGAAAATAAATTTCTCTATGCAGATAAATTATATTATTTCAAATTTCACTGTCCAATTTAATTAGCTGCTGATGCGTAATTAATGAAACTACTGAGGCAATTGGTTTTTATCAACATTGACAGCCTTCAACATGGATCTGCGACTAGTAGCAACTCATCAATCATGCTTCAAATCACGCAGCCACACACACACACATTCTATATCCATGACAGCCTAATCAACGCATAACACGCGCATCACAACACATTTCAGACACACAAACACAAATAAAGCACTCTAACTCCAACCATTCCCCCATACAATTAAATATCACTGCACGTACAACAGTGCGTATGCGTATTCTGTGTTTTATGTACTCTAGAGCAAAAAGCGTAACGAAGTTACGGCACATCGAGTTACAACTATATTGATCACTGCTCAGTTCACAGTTACAGACAGAGTCACAGTCACAGTCACAGTCACAGTTACAGACAGAGTCACAGTTACTCCACAGAAGCAGTTCACATTCAATTTTCAATGCAATTGCAATTGAAATTTAATTTTGATTGATTTTCTAGCTTGTTCCAGCTGCGTTTCGTTTTCCATTTTTTTTTAAGAGTCTGTGATTTGTGCCACGCCCATAGACAACAAAACGCCTCTGAACTATTTTCGCTGCTTCATGTTTGCGTTTGCATTTTTCAAGCGTTCGCCATTCGGCACGTGACCCATTTGTTTGTTGGTTTTTGTATGCCCCGTTTTTGCCTCTATGGCTCCTTCTTTATTTGTGCTTCTTTTTATTTTGGCCACAGCGATTGAAATGTAATCAAAAATTGCTCTGCAAATGCACCTAACGCGCTTTCAAAGCGTTCAGCAAGTGCTTCAGCTTTTTGCGCTTCACGGGACGCCAAGTGTTTTTAAAGCAATTTGATTTCGTGCCCCAGTATGCAGCAGCAGATAAAACTCACACTCTTCACGAGTGTCACTTCGAAATGTGATAATCTAGTTTAGTTTTGTGCTCTTCTGACGGTCTCCTCTTTATTAAGAGCGTTGCATTCAATTGGAATTGGAATTGCAGCAGCTTGCATTCAAATTGATAAGAATGAACGTCAAGTATAGTGGTAATTTTATCAATTGAAAAAGTGATGAAGAAATCGTATTGGAGGAGAAAGCTATTTAAGTTGCTCTATGTTGTATAATATTAATATTTTTGTACACTATTTAAAGTCAAATAAAAGCTAAACATAGTATAATAAGTATAAGCAAATTTAGTGTATTTAAAATACGGAAAACCATATTATTATTAAAAGAATTTATATAGGACTCAATATTGTATATTATTAAAATTTCTTTTCATTATTTAAAGTAAACTAAAAGCTGATTAAGTATAAGAAAATTTATTGTATTGAAAATACAGAAAACAATATTATTTTTAATAGAATTTATATGAGAATAATATTCCTGAAAAAAAAATATAATAAAGTTAATTTAAAACGCAATTGAAACACTTTCTTTTAAAGTCAAGCTAAATAGCTTGATAAAGTCAGCTAAATATAGAATAATAAATATTAGCAAATTTTGTTTATTGAAAATACGGTAAACTATATTATTATTAAATGAATTTATATGGCAATAATATTACTGAATATTATATATAATCAAGTTCATTTGAAATACAAATGAAACATTTATATTTTATGAAAAAGGAAGGCCCATACTTTTTAAACTATGGTTAAGATTTCAAAGCAAAAATCACAAATAAAAACAGGTAAAATATGCCAACAATTACACAAATATATAAATTAGATATATTTTTATAATATTTATATAATATATAAATATGATATATACAAATTTTATATACATTTCATTCCACAAAAAAATATAAAATAAATTGCAATATTCACACTTTGTTTCGCAGTAATAAACTCAGTTTCAATTAAGTATTTTCCCTACGCCCACAATTTTAAATTAGTGCAATTAATAAATATCATTTCACTGTAATTAAATTCAATTAAATAATTTGCTAATCAGCGGGCAAATGATAAGTAAAAGCGTATACGTAATGCTGGCGCCTGGGTGTATGCAATGGCTACTCGCTCATGTTTTTGCAGCTGAGTTGCTTTGAGTTCTCAGATTACTTAGCGCTGACTAAAATTAATTAAAGCAAACTGAAACATGACACGCACTCAACTGCATGGCTAATAAGCAGCTCGACTCGGTAAGTGCTTGTCCTCGCCTGCTGAGCACGTGCTGTGCCTGCCCCTCATGGGAATGGGAATGCGAATGGGAGTGGAATTGTGAATAGAATTGGGCATGGACATGGACATGGTATGCTGGTGGTTCTTGGAGCTTGGTCTTGGTCTGTCACGCTGATGTCGGTACAAGCATTATGACGGCATTTACACTTTAGCTGCATGTCCCATGTATGTAGCCCAAGGATTAGAGGCTCCCAGGACTCTTTGTTGCTCATAAGCTGCCCGCAAAGGCTTACGGCCACGACATGGCAGCTGTAGCTGTAGCTGTAGCTGCCTGACCAAAGGCCATTAGTTCACACACACTCGCACACACAGTTGCCAGGATCAAGAACATCTTAAAGTCTCTGCATGACTTTAACATTTTGCACTATGCAAATAAATCCAAGTTCTCGACCAAAACTCAATTTAGCCAAAAATGCCAGAGGAAGAGAGGCGACAGCAGCTGCTGCTGCCTGTCCAACGTTTGCCATCGAGAATTTCCAACATGTGGCAAGTCAGTTTCGCCATGCATGCACACACACACACACACACACACACACAGTGGGGCAGCAGAAAAAAACCACGGACCAGCCAAGCTGCAACAGCGACAAACAGTGCCGCAGTTTTCTGTTTGTTTGCCAGCCTGAACACGCGCAGTAAGCGCTGCTTTTGCCACCGAAGGCCAAAGGAGACACACACCCACACACACACATACACCAGTATAGAGGATGGACATAGAAGGATGCCATGTTGAACATGCACTAGACCCATTTCAATGCTCTGTGTGTGTGCGTGTGTGTGTGGCAAAGCCACAACTGCACTTTTCACTTCCAAAATCAAATGAAAATCTAAACTTTTTTCCACTGTCAAAAATATTTTATACAACTCTATGTATATAATTTGGCATTTGACAGATAATTTTATAGCATTCATTCGACTTAACTTTATATAAGGCATAGCTTTATTTGTCATTCGACTTGCACACACTATATTATTAAGTGTTGAATGGCATCAACATTTAGTTGTGTTTTAAATTCTCTTTAAACTTGCTGTTGTAATTTCAAGTTTGTGTGAAAAACTTTTAAACCTACCAGCTGACTACAGTCTGTATTATGCCCAATGGCTAAGTGTAGCGAAGAGTCGAAAAAAGAATGTGCAAAGGCAGTCGCAGTCAGAGCGCATATGGCAGAAACTAGTTGCATTTATTACCCTGTATCCGTTGAAAAGAATGTTGGGTATGACAAGTTTGTGTAACAGGCCAAAAGATAGTGTGAGATACCTTAGTGTTTCCAGCAAGAACTTAACATAGAAAGCGTCGTTACTTCATTAAAAAATCATATATTTTCTAACTCCTAAATCTATCAATTCTAAAAGGTAGAAAACATAAATATACTTGAGAAATATCTCGCCTAATTCTATGGTTAAATGCGTAGATTTCGGTAACTGTGAGAGTTAGACACTTCAAATTGGATATATGAATAATCAAATATGGTATACAGATTAGAGTTATTACAAATTTTCTATACCTTCAGCCAGTACATCACAAAACAACAGAAAACTTCGCTTAAATTTTCTACAAATTTCAAATTTACAAATTTAAATGTTCAGAACGGGAAATAAGTTTTACTCAAAATTTAAATGAATATTGAATCAAAAATTTAAATATTCATCAAATAATTTAAATATTTATTTTTTTATAATTTTTATTATATATAATTAATATTATACATATTTATTGGGTAATAATTATTATTATACATATAAAATTTAAAATCTTACAATTGTCTGCTTTTTTCTTTTCCGAGAAAACAAAAAACATCGTTGTGGAATAAACTACTTCAATGTGTCACGTCTAAGACAGACCATTCGAGTTTATGTGTGACTGCATCCAGCACAAGCAAATGTCGAAGGCACTCGACTGTAACCTGACTGATTGCTTTTTTTGTGTTAACGCTATTGCCTGCTTGAAATTCATTTTCATTTTTCTGCGCACTGCACACGATGCGCTGCGTTGCGAATAGCGTGGAGTGGAGAAGAAACGGTAGCTGGACCAGAGGCAATACCTGGTTTCCAGGTATCGTCCCTTAAATGGATTTGCCTTGGTTTGCTGTTGTTGCTGTTGCTGTTGCTGTTGCCGTAAGAGCCATCTACAGAAATGTGTTTATTTACGTGTCCATATGTGCGTACACACACACACACACACATTCATATACATATGTGTACACCGTTACAAGTATATAGCCAAATATTTTTGCATGCTACTCGCATGCTAATAAGTATGCAAATTCAATTCAATTCGCAAATCAACGGACACACACACGTAAAGGGAAAAATTTAATATTGTTGGGATAGGACAGGTACTCTGACATAAGGCTGATGACATTGAATCAACATCCTTGGCGAGGATACGTTTTATTACAGTATTTAATTGCATATTCACAGGAAATTCGCAGCAGAATTCTGTTTGACACTCAGACGTAGTAAGCTTGAGCCGTTTAGTAAATCATTTATGCGATTAGTTTAAGTTGAAATATTAGTAAAGAAATGTATTAAAATTCTCCTAAGAAGTAGCTGCTGAGATTGATTAAAAAATGTTTAAAAAAGTAGAGAACCCCTAATGAAATTTTGTACAATATTAACACTAAATTTTCACTCAAGATTTAACAATATTTTTTCAACTAAATATACTAAATGCATTTGACAATTAAAAATAAATTAAAAATTAAATTAAATAGAATTTAACATAAATAATGAAAGTGTAATTAAAGATTATTATAATGATAATCTGGAATAATATATCAAATTCGCATTTTAAAAATTTCTATAAAATAAATTATAGCAAATATATTAGGGAAAATTAAGAAGAAATCCATTAGAACTATGCTTACATTAACTATAGAAAATTCGAGAAAACCCATCTGAAACTTATTACACCAACACATTAAAAATATCTACATAAATCTATCTAATTTTCAGTCCAGTTTAATCATGCATTAACCCATTAATTATTACCATATGCAATCAGCTCAGTTCTGTGCCCAATTTATACCCCAACACAAGCAGTCTCTAACCAGGGCTTCCTCTTATTGCTGCTATATAAATTTACTATGGCATTTTTAGCCATTTTGTCGAGGCGTTAGCTGAGTGACATTTTGTGGTCAGTTGATGGACAGTTTTGCGCCAGTAAGGTCGTGTTTGCATAGTCCAGCGCCAAGGGAGGCTAAGAGCACACACAAAAATGTCAGGCAGCAAGGGTTAACTGTCCAGGCGCAAGGAAAGGGGGGAGTGTATAGTAATAGACAGTGGGCAAAGAGAGACTGAGTTGAGCAGAGTCCGAGTCAGAGTGTGTGTGTGTGTGTGCGTGGGGGAGATTTCGCAACCAGACACAGGGCGTGAGTGTGGATACAGTGTGAACCACAAGTTTGTCAACACTTGGCAAACATTTGCAGACGTCGACGTCGGCGTCGCGTTGACGTTGACTTTGACGTCGCTTATTGCTGTTAGACTTTGTTGTTGTTGCTGCTGCTGTTATAGTATGTCTGTGCGACTGAGTGACCAACAACGACAACAACATCAATTGGTCACGATCACTTTGGCCTTTATTGTTTTCTCTCGGTTTCATTTCCATGTCTCTTGGCCATTTTGTTGCTGTCGCTGTCGCTTTCTGTTGATTTGACGTGACTAATGAGTCGTTAGGCACCAGAAAAATGTTGTAAATAGCATGAGAGCAGCGCACTCGTGTGGGCCTATGGGAAATATTCGACTTGGTCAGTTACAAATTGCCTACTGATGCCAAAGGGAGTGTGTGTGTGTGTGTGGTAAAGCAGGCTAATTGCAAACTGACCTCGGTGAAGCCTTAAGGGATGCTCAGCCATAACAAAGAGGAAACGGATTCAACTGTTGTGTTAGACAAGTTTTTAGCTACAGTACAGTATGAGAAAAGGGGGATTACTGCTATAAAAGTCAGAGAAGATAGTACAAGTGCTTGAGAACACAGCAGCTTATGAGGCATATCATATTGAATCTTCTAGAAAAGTAACTTATAAAAGGCCTACACTCAGATCTTATGGCATATTCAGGTCTCATTGAATGTAGTTAGATGCAATTGGAACAATCAATACAGTATATGTTATTTAGTAATATAAGGAAAGGGGATTAATGCTATAAAAGTCAGAGAAGATAATACAAGTGCTTGAAAACAAAGCAGCTTATGAGGCATATCACATTAGATCTTTTAGAAAAATAACTTATAAAAGTCCTAAACGCAGATCTTATGGCATATTCACGTCTCATTGAATATAATTAGATGCAATTGGAACAATCAATACAGTAAATGTTATTTAGTAATAGTCAGAGAATATAATACAAAGCATCTTATTAGGCATATCATATCAGTTACAAAATAATCAATTTATACTGGACCTACACTCAGATCTTATGGCATATTCACGCCTCATTTATGATAGAAAGATTTCAACTATCAAAACAGAATATTTTATTAAGATTTTTATCAATTAAAGTTATGTGTAAGATATTTGACAACTTATAATAAGTAGCAATAGATTATTTGATAAGTTTTATAAGCCAAATGGAATCAAGGTAATCGGGTCAATCACATGACTAATATTCAGCATATTCATATAGAATATATCATTAAGCTATACATTATACTATCTCCACCAACTTGGCATATAAACATTTCAAATTATTTCATTTGAAATAATTTAAAGTTTTTACTTACTGCATTAGCAATTTATATGTCATTATCCAAATGCCACAGAGTTTCGGCATTTCAGCATTAAAGTATTTCGGTTACTCACCTGCAACGAGAAGAATTCAAGATACAAATTACAAATTAGCATTTAGTAAGACAAGCAATAACTAAATTTCAAATCGACATCGACACAAGTCAAGTGGCATGCCACGGCACTCCATTACAATCCAATTGGCAGCGCTAACCTCTGCATTGCCATCACCTTTGTCATTTTGCCATGGATTAGCTCTCGAAAGATTTTGGCGTATGACTGGGCTATGATTTGCATATGACATCATCAGACGGTAGCAAAACTTTTGCACAAAGCAAACAAAACATGGAATGCGAAACGAGTCAACAGAAAACAACAAAAAACAAAAACAAAACGAAAACATAAAGTAAATACATGCTAAAACTATAGTTGAGTGTGTTGGGAGTCACCGCTGCCAGTCAAATGATTTGCAACTCTATGCAAAAAAATGTATCCATCCCACTGCCATGCACATCAAGACTCTTGCCCCAGCATCTGCATCAGCATCAGCAGCCCAATCCTCCTCATCTGCAACTTGCAACTGCCAGCTGCCCCGCGGTGACCACGAAGGCCGCAAACAGTATTTCTGTTTTTTTTTCCCCTCTTTTGCTGACGCTACGGTTTGTCTAGCATTCGTGCAACTAGAGACGACTCAGTACCCAATACCCAATATACCCCCGCTGGCTGCTGCTGATTCGACTGATTGACTGAAGTTTTGCATTTAGCGAAATTCGACGTTGATGAAGTGATTAACAATGGCACACAGCCAGACAGAGCTTGATATCGTTTAGTTTATGAGCTGCTCGTGGAGCGTGGGGTCAGCGGTTATGGATGTTCATCTCTGCAGCCCAGCAGGTGCATCACATTCTAATAATTCCGATAGAGTGCGACCTCAATTAGGGTAGACCTTGACCAATAAGTAGCAAAGCAATGATTGGAAGTAAAATTAACGGGTGGATAAAATTTGATAATAAAATTATATAGAAATAGTATATTATATTGCTCTTTAACATATTATTTTATTTAATATACTATTAATACATATTATTTTATTTAAAAGTGTATTAAAGAAAATAATATATTATAGAGGAAATTGAATTTACAGAGAATATTAATTATGAATTAAATATGAACGAAAGGTTTAGAATTTACAGAATAATATATTATAAAGGAAATTGAATTACCACAAAATAATAAGTTAAATAATAATAATAATTATGAAATAATATGCACAAGAGGTTTAGAATTTACGGAAAATAATATGAAAAATAAGTGGAAGAATCGTCTTTCTATTATATATTTTCAACAGATCAAGAAAGAGATATTCTAAAGAAGTTCATATTCTACAAAAATTGGTGGCATTAATGTATCAAATTTGTTATTCTGGCTTTAACTGGTATAATTTTTAACTGGTGTCAAAATATAAATAAATCATATCAAAGGCTTCAAATAAAATATTAGCTTTTAATATACGTAAATAAAAATCATCGAATTATGATAAGTATAGAATTTCCTTACGATAAAAAGTATAGAATTTCCTGTCGAAGGGGTGAACCTATATTTTTTCCTTTTATTTTAGAATACAACAGCCAATTCTAATGAAAGTTTGCTATTAGCAAGTCATAGAAATAGTATCTCACACGAAAGTTCTATATACTCATCTGAAGTCTCTGCCACTTGAAAAATGCATAGTAAATCATATGGGCAAACATAAACTCATACACTGTCACAAATCATACTGAAGTTCTTGGCTTAACTCGGGCATATTTTTAGTCAACATTCAGCGAGTTCCCCTCACTATGTCTCACTAATGAATTATGAATCATCCACGACTCTTAAGGTGGCCACGAATCATCTTGGCGTTGCCACTTTGAAATGTTGTACTAATTATATATTTATAGACCTGCCCTTGGCTCGCTTTCCGTGCATCGATGGCAACGTCGTCCACTCAGACACCGACTATAACTATAGCTATATATCATGCAGATGAGTTCCAGTTGAATGAATGAAAATTTGGGTTGGATTTGATTGCAACACTAAATAGTTTTTCGTTTCTATGAGGAAAGTTCTTTGTGATGGAAGATTACGACATTCTAGACAACTGTCTGGCTTGGTAGGAAAAGCGAAAGTCTTAGTCTCAAGTGACCACACGATGGGATGGTCAAGGAGTACCGTTAGAGGCTCAGTGTCAAAGTGTTTTGTTTCCCATTGTGTAATGAAAGAAATGCGTTTACAATGTGTGAAGCGGGGCGCGGGTAATCAAAATGTCAGAAAAAATGAAATATTGATGAAATTTACTGATGCATTGTGCGCATGTCAAACACACCGCTCACCTCTCATGCATAATGCAAAAGTGCAACTCGAGACTCCAATGAAATTTCCAGCAACATATCAAAAAAGAAATAATAAAAGACGCGACATGAAGACACAAAAAACAGCCAGACAGAGGCCTAGAGCTACTGGGCTTTTTACAATATCTGTTGTTGTTGCTGTTGCTTTTCATCATTTCGAATCAATTAGACAATTGATTGTTGTTGCGCTTTGGCATTGGCATTCAATTTGATGTCTTTAGCTTGAGGAATTTCGTATCTCATAAATTTTGGACACACAATGCATTCACATTGGTTCAATCGGGCCAATCGAATGTTGTGACTCGCTCAATTGATATTAGAAATTGAGTCATAACCATATACGGAATTAATTATAAAGTCCCCATTCGAATGCTAAACTCATATGCGCAGACCTCCACGAACAGAATTGCATTAGATGTCGATGGCGATGTGGATGTCGATGCCAACTGCAGTTAAGTGCACTCACTGCTGCCGATCTTGTCAGGGGCGAGAGTTATGTTTATTGATTTAACTGTCAAATGCGTTTTTGCCAGTCATTTGCATAACACTCGTTCTCCTTTCGGACCAACTCGACAAAAAAATAGAAAAAATAGCAAAATAGAAAAAACCCAAACCAAATCCAGCCGAGTCTGAGTGCTGTTGTGCCATGACAACTTTGTGTGTCAAAAATTGTCTGCACAGTGGTTGAAATTAGCCAGAGTTGGGCAAGCGAAAAGTACACGTGAATAGAACTGAGATTTTTGATTGGGTGCGATATTATTTTGAATGCAACATTGTGGTTCATTAATGTATGCAAATTGTTGAAAATATTACACATACAGAGGAACAGAAAACTAAAATAAAACCTAAGTATATTTAGAATTAATAATATTAATCTCTTTTTATTCCTACGAGTATATATGTATATACATATGTATGTACGTATATGTGTATAGATATACTATAGATTACGTTCAAGACATAGGACTGTTAATCGAACTATAGTACAGTAGGTGGTACTACTATAATAGATCTTATAGTAGATCTTCTTTTTGGCTATGTTTAATATTAATATGTGCGCAAATACTATACACACAGTTCAATTTCGTTACGGTAATTCTTATTTCAACCAGAGCCTTAGTCAATAGCAACATCTACAGTAATAAGTAGTATTGATAGCGACTTTAAGCAGACAACCAATTCCAACAGAATTAAGAATCCAGCAGGAGGCGAATTCAAGCAGAAGGCAGACAATAACGACGGCGAATTCAAGCAGCAGACAAAGGAAAGCAGCAGGCAACTTCAAGCAGTAGGTGAATTCGGCAGGAGACGAATCCAATCAGGAGGCGAATTCAAACAGCAGACAAATTCAAGCAGAAGGCAGACTTAAACAAACGAAGCGAATTTATGCAGTGGCCAAAGGCAAACAGCAGATAAGTTCAAGCTGTAGACAAATTCAAGCAGGAGACGAATGCTAGCAGAAGGCGAATGTAAGCAGCAGACAAAGGCAAGCAGCAGGCAAAGTCAAGAAGACGGAGGCGAATGCAAGCACAAGGCGAATTCAAACAGTTGGAAAATTCAAGCAGGAGGCGAATTATAGCAGAAGGCGAATTCAAGCAGTAAGCGAATACAAGCAGGAGCCAAGTTCAAACAGCAGACAAATTCGAAGTCAACAGCGAATTCAATAGGAGGCGAATTCAAACAGAAGGCAGACTTAAACAAACGAAGCGAATTCATGCAGTGGCCAAAGACAAGCAGCAGACAAAGGCAAGCAAGTAAGTAAGTTCAACAGTAAACAAATTCAAGCAGAAGACTAATTCAAGCAGGAGGCGAATTCAAGCAGAAGGCGAATGCAAGCAGCAGTCAAAGGCAAGCAGCAAGCAAATTCAAGAAGACGGAAGCGAATTCAAACAGCTGGCAAATTCAAGCAGGAGGCGAATGCAAGCAGCAGACAAAGGCAAGCAGCAGCAAAATGCAAGCAGTAAGCGAATTCCCACACGATCAAGAACCACACACGAGGAAAAGAATATCAAACAGTTACAGTTTGACCTTCAAAGCGTGAGCTTAAGCTATAGTCAAAGACTTAGACTTAGACATAGCAGTACAAATTAGCTTCGTTAAAATTCATGTAGTATATATATATTTAAATATGTACATTTTAATTTCATGTACGTACTACATATATACAATTTTGAAACCAGTGTGCAGTCATATGAAACTGGGTGACACTTGTCATACGCTGAAAGTATCATAGACACACACACACGCACACACAGAGTAATGCCAGGTGGGTGTGTGTTCGGGTTGCCCTCTTTTGCGTGTCACGCTGTTGTCGTCGTCTAATCGGAGCTTTTACTTTGTATAATGGCAACACAATTTGGCACACACACACAAACACAAACACACTTAGATATTCACACACACACACGAGAGTGTTTGTCCGTGTGTGTGTCGAATGGACAACTGGCAAGATTTATGTTAAATTTTTAATGAACCCAAAGGCGAAAGGGCACCTAGAGCCCATGGGGTAATGCATCAATATTATATCAAGACATTTGCCAGATAACCTTTGACCTTTTTTTATGAGGCGTAGACTGCACTTGCTGCAGTTGAATGCAACAACAGGTAACAGGTGCACAGCAGGTGACATTGAGAGGGTTTTGTTTGTGGTTGATCGATTTGAGTTGTACGCGCCTTAACTATTTGATTTATGCGTTGCGCTTGATGGAATAGAATAGAGTCCCAAACAAAGCCAATGAAATCACAGGTATTTACAGCTCACCTGTGCAACAGTTTTCCCTACAATGATAGTTGTTCTCTTTCGTTTGTTTGTGTTCATTAAATCTGCTGCATGCCCCACAACAACAACAACAACAACAACAACAAGAGCAGTATTGGTCATGGCCAGAATGTTGCTTTTTGTTGTTACAAAAATCTCTGCCACATTTCGAGCTGCCCCATTGCGGCTGCCGCTTTGCATATTTGGCTTTTGGTGTGTTTGTCGAAACGGGAATGGAGACTGGGAAAATGTTTGCGATTGCGAAATGGACACACACATGCATATATGTATCTATATATACACACACACACACACTTTTCGTTTGTTGTCATGATTTATTGTTGGACTTTTTTGACAGGCATATTACTGTTTGTATTTTCCAGTCTTGTCGCCTGTCGCTTGCCGCTTTTGTTGTCGTTCTTTGCTCTTTGTCACTTCAAAGTGTTGCGGTGGAAATGTAGGAATTTTCGGCACTCATATTTGGTTACAAAACACGCACTACATATTCATATATGAACCTATACATAATCTTAAGGTGTATCTATGCGTGTTGAAGTTGATTTGATACTGCCATGGCCTTGGGCCATACACAAGCTTATGCTTCACGCTATGTTAAGCTACAATTTAACTTTAGCTAGAGCTTAGTTTAACAGCGCTCGGGGGGAGTGGAGGGGGTGGAGTAGAAAGTTGTTGAAATTAGATTTACATGTGCACGATTATGAGGCAGCTTAGATAGTAACTTAATTAGATCAAAGAACATGATTGCAACAGGTGTAATTCAATTGAGTTGAGCTAAAACTAGTTTTTGTAGATGTAATTTTGATTTTCATTATAAAGTAAAATATATTTGAATGAATATATTGGTAAGAATTTTAGCTAGTTTAGATTGACAGACTAACAGAGCTCTAGTTAGGTAACGTTGCTACACAGTTGTTAAGGATAATGATAATGATAATAATAATGATAATGATAATGATAATGATAATGATAATGTAATGATAATGTAATGATAATGTAATGATAATGTAATGATAATGTAATGATAATGTAATGATAATGAAATGAAATGTCTGCCAAAAATACTTTCAGTAAAGATATCGACTGGAAATATTCTAGGACTGTATACAACTGTAAACTTAGTATACATTTCTAAATAAAATGTGCTGTATAAAAATGTAAAAATATTCATTTCTAATTAAAATAAACATAATAAGCCTGCTCTCACTCCTCCTTGCTCCAGCCTGTAGAACAGCAAATACAATTAAAGAAATTTAAGCAATTTATTACTCATTAAAACAACATTTGATAGAGTGAAATAAGTATGCTAAATAAAAATACTTATTTAATAAAATATACAGACAAAAATTGTCATATAGTAAACTATACAATTCTGGGTTATAGCTGAATGAAAAGCGATTGTTATTCGACAGCATTCGAGAACTTCTTTAGCTTCCACGTGAAACACACATTCAATATTCGAAATGTATCTGAATTGGTGTGTTTACTTCTTCACCCAACAAGAGTTACTTCTACCACTAAGCACTACCACTAACATATGTATATCCATTTTATCCATTTGAAACATGCTACCAATATACGAAATGTATCTAAATAGTTTATTTCTCCAGCTAAGCAGCGTCACTTCTACCATTCATTACAAACATATACTTACAAAATTTTAACATAATTTTACCACTTTCAAAACGTGAAGATATATCCACAGTTTTAATAGCTGCCCTGCCCATAAAGTTACTGACCAAGTCTTAGTACTTCCACTACCAAAAGCAGAGACCAGCACGCACTTCTGGCTACTTCACAGTGCGAGTCACGTAATAATTTATTTATGTGTGACACGACTGTTGTTTTTTATATGTGAGCCACGTGATCAGTGATCAGTTCTAACTGTAAGTTTGTAATGATGTGTTGTCTGTTGTCGTGCACCTTGACCCCAATTTGAAGCAGTGCATTTGAATGAATCAACTCATCACAAAGTCGGCATCTGCTAGGGTTAGCATACATCCACACATACATATGTTTTAGGTTTTGACTAAAGAAATGTTATAATAAAAATGCAAACTGACAGCAATGCTGTAACGCATTTAACAAAGGCGAATGCATCCAGCAGATACACAGATACAAGGCAATAAAAAAAATACAAAAACATACCATTTTCTTGCCTTCTGCCAGTGTCAGACAAACAGTTTGCTGTCAGATTAACTAGCAGACTGTCGTCGCTTTGTACATACATATATAGTATGTAAGAGTATATAGTATGTCCCCCCTCCACATGTGTCGTGATGATTTATAAAGTGACGAAGAAGTCGTTGCCGCAAAAGATTTTGCGGCATTCTAAGAATTCTATGCAACATGTGTGGCTTGACTGGGTAATCGGAGTCAGCATCAGAGTGAGTGTAGGAGTCGCATAAAGTGGGAGTCAGAGATCTCTCATCGTTACACTTGAATCCACTTGTTTGTCTAATAAAGTCATTAAACAGCCTCAAGCTCTAGCTGCTGTTCCAGGCAACAAGTCTGTCTGACACTGGCAGCAATCTGGCCAAAAATGCAAGCGCCGAACAACGCAACGTTGCCAATTAGTTGGAGAGAATTTATATTGCTTTTCTTGGGCGAAAAATACGAGCAAGTAATTTCTCGAAATTTATATTAGATGCTGCTATAAATTATGGTGCCCCAGAGCAGCCAACAGTCGACAGTCGACAGCCCTACAGCCCAACAGCCCAACAGCAGCCCAAGAGCCCAACAGCCAAGAGCTATTCTTTCATTTCCAATGGCAGAGCCAAAAAGTGAGATATATATGTATATATATGAGAACTCCAGCAATGTGCACATTTTCAAGAGACAATAAGCAAAAGTTGTGCAATTGAAAATGTGAAAAATTCTACTTAAACGCGGTATGTGTACACTCAACGAAATCTATACACTGAGCTAAGGAAAGTCACCTTTAAGAGTCGCGTTGGTGTTCTGAAAGTTACTACATAAATTATGATTTTATTTGATATTTTATAGAAAGAAAAAAGTAACATAAACAGAATAAAATAATAATAAAAAATTCATTGAACATATATAAATAAATTGGGGGATTTCGCTAGCTCGAGGTCCATTAAAATAAAAAACCAGTACCATACTCCACGTTGAACAGAGCGGACGTGTTATAAATTGCCCTGAAGACGATCTGCCTTTGAGCGATCGAAATATATTGGCAAAATTAAAAACGCAGGTTTTTATTTTAATGGACCTCGAGCTGGCCAAATCCCCCAATTAAATATGGAAAGGTCACAAAATACATTATATATAAATAAATATAAAATAAGTAAAATTATATAAATAAATATAAAAATAAATAAATATAAAAATTTAAATATTAAACAGTATTTATTTATTTTATTTTATTGTAGCTTGAGTCCGACTGTAGCCTTCTTAAATGTATTGGGATTTATAGTAACAATTACCGAAACTGTACCAAATTTTTCCAATCTATTCTAAATATTTGAAGGGTAAAAAATCTAATATACATGTATAATATAGGAAATCCCTTCAGGTGAGTACTTAAATAAAATCAGCTAACCGGTTTTGAACCGAACCTGTTCGAAACCAGAAACCTCAAACTGAAGTGGGCATTAAAAACAACTAAATCAAATGTTAAGGTTAATAGAGTCTTAAGGATATTTTCAGGTAATTTAAAATTAATTCTCTTATAATAAAACAAAATAAAATCAAATTAAATTTTCTTAAAATTTCTTGAGTTTAAGAAAAGTTGGCTCAAATTCGTTATCATCAATTTAAGGTCTACTTTTTTTGCGTGTATCATATTGGTCAGAAGTTGTTCAAGTGTTTAGTTGTTGTTGCTGTTGTTGGGCATGCAGCTGCTGGCTAATGAAAGCATGGCAAATAAATGGAATTCTTAATAAGAGCTGAGGAAAATATGTACATGAGATGCGGGTGAAAATAAGCAGCAAAATGTCAACAGCAGCTGGGCGAGAGTAAACACACACACATACCCATACACACGTACACTCGCAGAGGCAGCAACACGCGATACAACAAGAGTAACAACTTTTGAAACTACTATAAGCAGTATGGCAATATAAAGAGCTAACACGACAGCAACATGCAACAGTAGGTAACAACAGCTGAAACAGTAAAGCATAATCAATAGCAACAGCAAGTACTAAAAAATAGCAGCAACAGCACGCAACAGCAACAGCAACATGCCACAACTAACAGCAGCAACACAAAAAAAAAAGTTGTAAAAAAAAGTTATAAAAGGAAGGGAGGATGGGAGGAACTCAAGGTCAATGCAGCTGTGATTGCTGTGGGTGTTGCTGCTGCTGCTGTTGCTGTGGGGCTGTTACTGGCAGTGATAGTCGCTTTGTGGTTGGTTTTCATTTCACTCTGAGCCGCTTTAGCATCTGAGTAGAGGGCTAAGCCCAACTTGCATGCTGTTGCTGCTGCAATCTCAGTGCAAATACATTTGCTAACAGAGAGACATGGATAAAGAGAAGCAGCATCAGCAGCAGCAGCAGCAGCAGCATGAAGCACAGCAGGGAAGTTACTCGATGGCAGCAGTAGATATAGACAGAGACCCTCAC
Source organism: Liodrosophila aerea (assembly GCA_035045005.1). NCBI lineage: Eukaryota > Metazoa > Arthropoda > Insecta > Diptera > Drosophilidae > Liodrosophila > Liodrosophila aerea. The sequence goes on from JAWNNL010000065.1 coordinate 81,362, forward strand.
ACACAAAAGGCAGTTAAAAGCTTATGAACACAGCAAGATACGAGTTGCTACAAATACGAGACGATAAAGCGACAACTGCAACAGCAGCAGCAGCAACAATTGCAGCTACAGCTAGACTGACAGCACACAGCATGGGCGTGGCACATGTGGTGTGTGCAAGGGGCGTGGCAGTTGAGTGAGTATGTGTGTGTTTGTGTGCAAAGCAGATGAGCAGCAAACAGCAACAGCTACAGCAACTCGACTGCAACAGCAACAACCACCAAAATTTGCAAAACATTTGAGCGGCTATAGCAAGCAGTGCCAAATATTTCGACAAATATTTCCCACTGTGTGAAAAGGCAGCCGTTTTTTACGATGCTTACGAAATACTAGATAAAAAAGAGAATTCACGGAACAGTCGAATGGAATCGAATATAGATGAACCTAGCTACTCTACTATGGAGTGGATCTAGCTCTTAAATTTTTATAAAAGACTGGACTATACAGATGTGTGTGAATATATTGAAAAGTGAAGAGAAGAGAGTTATATTATATGTATAATTAAATTATTAGCACCTTAAAATGCATAATATTTATAAAAATTAAACTAAATTAAATGGGAATAATATACAATTAAATAGTCACAAAAATATTGAAATATACAAGTATATACAACATTAGAAATATTTAAATATATGTATATATAAAAAAAAATAATAATTACATATTTAAATATAAAATGCATAACAAATATTTATATAATTCAATACAAAATATTTATAGAAGTATAAAAATTAAATTAAATTAATTAAAATATTGAAACATAGTACAAGTCTATACAACATAAAGAAATATTTAAATATAACATATATAAAATAAAATAATTAATTAAATATGCAAATATGCTTATAGTATGAAGATATAGTTCACATGTTTTTCAAATATTTTTGTATGTCCTTTTTAATCCTGAACATACTACTATGTATGCCCTTTGTAATTCCCAAAAGTACAGACTGGTAAAAAGTGAACAAAAACTAAATTTTGTACCGAATTGTTAAAAGGATTTTTTCGCATAGAATTGTTGCTGCTGCTGACAGGTAAAATGCAACTGCAACAGCTGTGGTCAGAGCCGTTGAAAAGGCTTTATTTAGCTGAATGCTACGTTTAACAAATGCCGCTTAAGCCATTAGCAAATGGCAGTTTATTTATTTAAATACAAAGAAATCTAAAAATAAATATTTGAAAATACTTTAGTAGTGTCAAATATGCAAATATGAAGAGCTAAAAAAAATAATAGGATTTAATTTTTTATTTATTTTATTAGTCAAATAAAGTGAATACTAAATAAACAAAGTAAGCTTCCATGGGTATTAATATTTTTATTATATATTTTTATAAATTTAAAAAATAAATAAACAGATATAACTTTTGATGCCAAAAGTGGGTAATGCAAAACTTTACTAACGAACGTAACATTAACATTTTATAAAGCCAAATTCTAGCTACAGCATCAACTCATTATTTTTCTACTAAAAGTGAAATACAATTTTTACTAACAAATTTTAAACATATTAGTGTTTAGTCCCGTAGAAACTTTAAATATAATTTGCGACAAATTCACACATATAGTGTGCTTTATATTTGACCCTATTAAAATTACGCATACGCTCTGGTTAACCGCAGTTGGCGCCATAATGAACAGAATCGAATAAAGCTTGCAATAACAGCAACGGCAACAGCAGCAGCAACACCAACAGCAACAACAACAACAACAAAATAATTAAATGTTAAAAAATGTTTTACCAAATTTGCAATTAAGTACAACAACAACAAAGCAACAAGCAAATAATGCATTACGTAAACATTGGGATACAATTTACGAGGGGGAGTGGGGGGACAGTTGGGGGCAGGAAGGAAACAACAGCGCCACGGCATCATCCGCAGACATATGTAAATAAATATGTGTGCATATGTGTGTCATTTTATCAGCAGTGGGAGTGTGGGATGCTGGAGGGGTGCGGGGCGAGGGGCACAACAACCACTGGGCGCCTCTTGTCATTTCAATGGCTCGGTGCCAATTTCACGACAGGTGAAAAGGCAACTCACAATGCGTTGTTTTTGTTACACACATATACACACACGCACACCCACAGCCCACTCTTCTTATCTCCATACGCTTCTTGTTGTTATTGTGTCAGCTGTTCCACTGCACTTTGTTTTTGCTTATAATTTGTATTTCCTTTTGTTTTTTGTCGGCATATTTTTGTCAATTTTTCTTTCTTTATTTTTTGCTATTTTTCATTATTATTCAAGTACTTTTCATTTCATTTAATGCTTTATAGCAGCGCTCTTCATTTCATTTCACGCTTTTATTCCACTTACAAAGAGACACGCGATAATTGTGTGTTAATTATATTGACAATTCTGGGAAATTGTGAATAAACGCCTCATGTGAAATAAACAGCAGCTCAAGTCATTTGTCAACCATAAACGACAAATGTCAGTTGAATTTAAATAATTTACAGATCAAAATATGATGCCAAATTGTAGCAAGACTGAGATGAAATAAGACTGACTGAAATTCTATAAAAAAGAAATCAATATAAAAAGCTTTCTACTTTCAATTAATTTTATTTAATGCAAGCTAAATATTGTGGAGATAATAAGTAAGTGACATGCTTGAAATTGTGGCTAAATAAAAATGAATGAATGGAAATAAATGAAAAACTTATCAATCATATATTATGCTTTGTAAGAAGTAAACTATACGATATACTTGTTATCAACCCCGAGCTGAGAAAGCCATAGAGTCCTTCGGCTTATTTATGCTAAATAAATCAATATGATAGATAAGTATAATTTGGAATACTAGATCAACTGCAGCTATTTGATAAGTGGCACTGTTTTATCACTGATTTATCATATAAATCAATATCCAATATTCCTAATTCCTCCCTACATCATTGGCATTATCCTCAAGCTGATATATTTTATGTTTACAGATTTTACAGATTTGTTATATATGTATACTATAATACATAAATAGCTTAAGACATTGTTTTCCTATGCGTTAAATTTTAATAGAATTTTAAATTAAACTACGAAGCTTCTTATCTAACCATTTTCTATTCTGCTAATGTCAATTGCGTTCGACTATAGCCTTTCTACTGTAATTTTATCTGGAATTAAACAAATGGCAATGTGAGTAAGGCAAGATATTAAACCAAACACTAAATGGTATTTCTTTTACAATTTTCCTATTTTCTTTAAATTATCTTTATGACTGCAGATACTTTTGTTTTCCCTAGATATTTTTCGAGTTGAGAAGTTGGCCATTTGTCCGGCTTCCCAGGTCAACTGTGCCAGTTTCCAAGCTCAACATTTTCCAACTGGTCTACAATTGTTTGCTTTTGGTTAATTAAATTTGCGCTCTTGCAATTAGACGAAGGTGATTCTGAAGCACGAGTTGAGAGAATAAAACACAAAACGCATCAAACAAAAATGAAAATGAAATGAAAATGGACATGAAAATGAAGGAAAATGTTAACAAAATACTACTGCAGCAAATGCAATTAAAAGCTGACTAAACAACGAGTGTGCTAAAGAGCGTTAATTAAATGCAACAATTTGTTGCAGCCATTACTCTAGCTCGTGTTCGTTCTGTGGCATTCAATTAGTCTGCCGCAAGTGGACAAGTAATTTGACATCTAGACTGGAAATCCGTGCAGCGTTTTCCTTTAACAAAATTCAGCAAATATTTGACAAAGGGAACAGCATACTGTTGATGTTTTTGTTTTTGTTGCTTCTGTTGGTGTTCCTAAAGTATTTGATATGGTTGCGTTACTAGGGCTTGGGGAGAAAGCCAAAACACAAACGACATTAGCCGTGGTCAGTGCGTGTGCATGTGTAGCTATCTACATATTGATTTAAACCACATTAGATGCACTGCCCAAAATTCTATACTGCTTTAATGGAAGAAATTTGTATACTAAAAATGTGTTTATATTTATAATGTAATTTATATTTATACATTTTTCTTCATTTGTTAATTATATGATGTCGTTTTATACCATATATTTTCAGAACTTTTACTTTTATTTGCTTGATTTTCTGGTAAGTTTTTATACTTAATTTGCTTATATTTTTTATCGTTCTGTATACATATCTTTTTTATGTTACTCAGTGTAATAGATTTCCTAACATCTAGACCACACACAGACATTCACTATATGTTTGTCGCCTTTCAAAATTACACCACACTTCAAAGCGCTGCCTCAGATCTTAAAATATATTCATAATAATAATAAATACTAATTTAAAATACTACTAACAATTTATAAGGTCATCTGTTGTGCTGGCTTTTCTTTCGAAATTTAAGTTGAGCATTTAATTGGTAGTTTGTTAATGCTAATAATAATTTTGGGCTATTAATAAATATCAAAATGAAAACATAATTTAAGTTCAATTTAAAAAGGCGTCAGATAAAGCAAATAAATTAAATAAAAACCAACAGAAATTTTACATTATTAGGAAAAATAAATAAATAAAATAAAATGAATATTTTTATACCAAGAAAATATGTGGATAATAATATTTACTATACTATATAATGTGTAAAAAATATATGATATAAATAATACAAAATCTTATAATGTATTACTTATTATTATTTTTTGCTCAATTAATTTAATTTTATTTAGTTATTTAATATTTAACAAAATATTAAAATTTATATACACTTAAACTTAAGTCCATTCAATGTTAGTTTATCAATGATTACTTGTTTAAAAATGCTCTTCAAAAACCTAAAAATATGTAGTATTAATTTACTTATAATCATACTAAAATTTTACATAATTTTTAGCATTTTAAAATGTATTATAAATGAGTATTATAATAATGCGAATGATTCATAGTTTAGCTACTTTAATGTGCCTTCAACTTTATCTTATTTAACTTGAAGAACCCTGTCTTTCTTTGAGTGTAAATATTGGCTGTGGCTGCTATTGTTTGCAATTGGGTGCGTGTGTGTGTATTTGTGCCTATCTGGTTGACCAGTCAGCAGTAAACCCACCCAATTTGTGGCCTATTTCATGGCAACGCTCTGCTCAGCTCACACACTGCTCGCTGCTCACTGCTCACTGAGTTATCAGCTGAATTTAAAACAATGTCTAATGACATCATTGCGTAGCAACAACAACAACAGCAATGACAACAATAGCAATAGCAATAGCCATAACAATAGCATTACTTAATGAGCGCAATGCCAAACTTACCTCATTATCAATGGCGCCTCTTATCAGCGGCGTGTTTCGATTGCTCTCGCGTAGAGCTTGTAGCTCCTTCTGATGCTTCTGTTGCTTCAAGTGATGCTCGTGCTCGATTTTGTTCCATTGCTCATTGGAGAATGCCTCGGAGGTGTCATCGCTGTCATCGTCGCTCTCCTCATCGGGCAGACTATCATCACGCAGGGGCTTCGGCTTCTCCGTGGTGGCCTGGGGCTTTGGCTTGGGTTGAGTCTGGGCCTGGGCTTGGGGCTTTGCCTGTGCCTTATCCTTATCGCGCTTGAAGAGCCAATCGAATATGTTCCGCTTGGCCGCCGCCTTGTTATGTCCACCCGAGATGCTGGGATGCTTGTTGCTGCTGCTATTGGCGTCCACATCGGGCTGATCGTAGGCATCGTAGTCCTGCTCATTGGAGCTAATCTCGGGCAGCTTTTGGCTGAAGAGCGAATAGCGCGGCATCTGCTTGGCCAGCTCAGCAGCAGCAGCAGCCGCATCCACATCGGCAACCACATCATCCTCATAGTCCTCATCATCCTCATCATCGTCCTCATCGTCGTCATCATCCTCGTCACTCTCCATCAGCTGCTGCCAGTTGGGAGCACGGGTGGAGCGCGGTTGGGTCCACGCCGGATAGATGCCATCACGATCAAAGTAGCGAGAGGAAGAGCTGCTCGAATTGCCAGTTACCCGAGGCATAGGTCCATCTGTGGTCGAGGGGATTGCTGTCGTTGTCGTTGTTGTCGTTGTGGTTGTGGTTGGCATGGGAGCCAGGCGATGCTGCTGATGCCGCATAGCGGGAAACACACGCTGCTCCCAGGCGGCATGATGGCGATTATGATGACGCAAATGATGCTGCTGCTGCCCAGGACCCGGCGGCAGCATGCCCAATTGCTCCAGATCCAATTGCGTGGGCTGCTTCACCATCGGCGGCTGCCTATTGCCGCCGCCGTTGCCGCCACCCGCCTCCAGCTCAGCGCGCAGATGTTGCTCGTGACGCAAGTGATGATGATGATAGGTATTGCCAAGGCCAATGTCAATGCCAAGGCCAAGACCTAGGCCAGTGTCATCCTGTTGCTGGGCCTGTTGCAGCTGCTGCAGACGCAACTGATTATGCCTCACCCGCACCGGTGGTGGAGCACTTGTGGTGCCATTGTGGTGCAGATGACGATGCGGATGCTCCTCGCTGAAGCTCAAGTCGGCCATCAGCAGCAGTAGCAGCAAGAGCAACGGAAAGATGCCACGATGCGATCGGAACGTCATCTCGACTAGCACACTCTATACTATATGTATTGTAAGTATATTTATGGCTTGCTTATTGTATCTGTAGGTGATGAAATCTCCTGGTCTTTTTTTTTATTTCTTTATATTGTTGTTGAGCACTCTTGCACAGTCTCTTTGTTGTTGCACGTTTTGTTGTGTACTCTCACTGATATTTACTTAAAGCATTTTCCTTTTGTTAATGCATTTTTTATGCCCATAAATCACTCCATCACTGAGACACTCCAAGTGCGTGTATTACAACTCTGATAAACACTTGGCGGCATGCATTAATATTTATTTTGGAATTTTTATTAGCAAACACTTTTTATTTTTCTCTATAAAATTGCCCTAAATTGTACTTTTTTATTGTAAATATTTTTTACCAATTTTTCCAGCACAATTTTCACTGAATTTTCACAAATTAAGTGCAGTTTTCCGCCATGAATTCAAATTTAAATAAATATTAAATTGTACTTTTTTATTGTAAATATTTTTTATCAATTTTTCCAGCACAATTTTCAATGCTTTTTCACAAATTTATTTTAGTTTTCCGCCATAAAATCAAATATAAATAAAAATATTTTTTTTTATATTTTTTCAGTCACAAATTTCAAATTTTAATTACCACGCGCGCGTTTGCCAAATTCACACACACACACATACATGTGTGTATTTGTTTTTTAGTACAACTGCTAAAAACATGCACATATGATATTTCCTTTTTGTTTACACTCAGTGTGTGTTACACTTGATGGAAAATGATTTGATATGGGAGCGCGTTGAATCCGCACACGTGACGACACGAAGCGACTTACAGATAACAACTGAATCTGAATCTGAAGCAGCAACTGAATCTGAACTGATGCGCCGCCAATGTTGAGAGCACACAACATGTGTGCACTGAGAGAAATGCCTATATGAATACACGCAGCATAAGCGACAGTGCGAGCAATGCGAACTTATAGTAAAATATTTTATTTACTTAAACTAAAATTACTTTAAGCTTAACTGTGATTAAAAGTATATATTTACATATAGTTTAATAAGATATAATATTCTCTGCATGTAACTGAGAGCGCAACATGCTGGGGCAGTTACACTAGCAACATGTTGCCAAGCGCGCAGAGAGAGCGCAACATTTGCTGTTGTTGTTGTTGCCAGGCCACTGCCGGCATTTGTTTTGAAACATCTGCAGGCGAAGAGAGAGCGCAATTGAGAGAGAGAGCGCCACGGCATGTTGCGTTGCAGAGCATCGAACATGTTGCAGTCGAGAGTTCTTGTATTTTGCCAAGTTTTTCGATCAGCTGCATTGACAATTGGCATTGGCTCTGTGCACGCTGCCATGATTGATGATGAGGGAACTACAACACTACAACACTGCGGCAACTGTTGCAACGACTCTGTCAGCCAGTTTGTACCAGAAGTGCTGCATCAACACGCCCACGTGGTAAGTAGTAGAACCAAGCCACAACAAACGCCAACGACCATCATCAACGCTTCCTTTCCACATGGCTCTGTCAATGGGGCAACAATGTCGCTGCCACATACATGGCGTGTGTGTGTGTGGGCAGCAAAAGAAAGAAAAACAATTACATAATCAAGCCAAGGGGCAATGTGCATGGAGAGACTAAAGACTCAGACCCATGGCCATTAAGGTTGCTCAAGAACTTGCGCCTTAACCACAGACAACATTCGAATCTTTGTGGCATAATCGCTGCTTGGGTGTGATTTCAGTGGAACTAGAACTAGAACCGACGGTAGCCTCAACATATTTTCCAACTAATTGCCATTAAGCTGCATGCAATGAGTCAGAGTCTCTTTGGTTTTTGTTTTCCCTCTTTTATGGGGGACAGCAGGAAGCGCGAATGCATCTTAGCAAGTCCATAAAAATAGGAGACGGAGTCCGCATTGATCAATGATAAAAGGGTTGCCAGACGGACACCAACCATAAACCCAGCATACGCAAAGCAAATAAAGTTTTAAAAAAAGATTTTATGACGCAATATCATGGAAGAAGGCAGAGGTGGGGTGGAAATTGTTAAATTGATTTTCCTGCGAAGCGTGCAAATAGGATTTGTCAAGCGATCACATAATTCTTACTAAAGGTACACGCTATAACGAGCCTGATACACACACTCACACACACACACACACATAATCAAATTATACATATAGCCTGTGCCTTTTGTTCTCTTACTCAGCTCTCTGTTCCCCTTTGTTCTAGCTGCTCTCGGTTCTTATTTTCTCCCGTTTTGCTGTATGTGTTAAACGTTGTTTGATTGCTCTAAGCTCCAAGGCAAACAGTTGCGTGGAGATAGCTAAAGATTTCCCTATGTATGATGACTAAACACACACACAAGCATACAATATACATGCACGATTGCAACTAGAATGGGAGTAGAAGCAATTTGACTCAAGAAGAACCAACTTTCGTATTTTACAATAATTTTACTTGGTTATTTATTTAATATCTACTAAAGGCAGTTGATCAAGAAATTCAAATTCAAATTGAAGTCAAATAAATAAAGATGGAAAAAGAGGTGAAAATATAAATATAAATAAAAGGTAATTACTATGCAAAAACTATTTAGGAAATAAAAAAAAAATAAATAAAAATTAAAGAATTAAAATAAAATTAAATAAAGAATATTCCAGCCGCCAATGATACCCAATTAAATAATAATATTTATTCTTATTAAATCAGCATTTCTATACTCTAATAAACTTTTATTCTTATCAAATCATTCGACCTAACTACAAATCATTTTTATTAACGCATTAATTTGATCATTTACCTAAACTACAATTCATTTTTATTAATGCAATAATTTAAGATATCTATTAATATATTATATTATAAATTATATCATATAAATATATTAATTATCTTTATTAATGTATTAATTTCAAATATCCATTAACATATTTTATTATATATTATATTATTTTATATTATATAATACAATGTAAAAAGAACCCAATTGCATAAATGATTAAAAAACACCACTTTTAACACAATAGTGCCAAGTGTGGCAATCGTGCATTCATCTGTAGGCTTTAGTTTGTTGTAGCAGAGCTATAAAGCTATGCGCTTGGCTCATAAAACTTGTATTATGTGTTGAATTTAACGCTTAATTTGAAACGCAGCATGGCTTAAATGAGACAACAAATGGTCCATGTAAATGATAGCATAGGTACTATATTACATGATTAACCAGCCAATACTAGCTCAACATAATTATGAAAAATTCTGCTCTATATTATGTTTAGTAAGTACTTAGCTAGTATTTAGTTAACCCAAAGGGCAGCAAGATCTCGTTTGTTCGACCAGCATCTGCTTGAGGTTAACTCTGGAGGATCTTTCAACTTGCTGATCCACGGTAAGTGCTGCGTTTTTATTACCTCAATGCAATCGACATATTGGCACAAAAATAAAGGCAATGCTGTGACAGAGGTCTGTCTACTGGCTGTAGAACCGGTTCAGAGTTTAAGCACTTCTTACGCATGCAGCAAAAACTTCTTGAGGAATAATTTTGTGGGAAATATAAACGATCTCATACACGCTTAATGGATACCCTACATATTGGAGTTCAACAGCAGTTTATTACTTGTATGGGAGTATTAAAAATGGTTAAATCAGGGTATAATAACTTGTGTGTGAATGTGATAGGTGGAAGAAGGCTTGGCAGACTACATAGAGTATACATATTCTAGATCAGGAGGATGAGCCAAGTCGGTATAGCCCAGTTTGTCTGTCGTTTTTTTTTTTGAGAAAATTTTAGAAGCTATAGTATTATATACATGTAGTAGACAGAAGAATGCTTGGCAGACTCCACAGTGTATACATATTCTAGATCAGTAAGACGTTCTAAGTCTATAGTATAGTCCCGTCTGTCTGTTCATTTATTAAGAAAATTTTAGAAGTCATATATATATACTTATTTTACTTCTTTTTAGGAGCATTTGCTTCTAATTTTTGAATCTCTGCTCCTTTCCGCATAAATCAGAAAAAGATTTTGTCTCTAAACTCCTCCAATTTAATTGAAATATTGAGTAAATTCATATCTTACTGAGGCTGACATCTGAACTGCTTAAAAAGTAACCGATTTTTGACGTTCATTTGGGGACAAATGAACCACTTTGCAGCGTATCGAATAAAAGGAACATTCTGAATTAAAATTCTTTGCATAATAGATCATAGTACTATAACTTGAATACAAATCTATAATGTCTATCTATCTTATCTTGCGAAATATATCATATATTTATCAGCACATCAGATGCAACTTCTTATCTACTGTCAAATCTGATACCTGCCGCATTAAGAACTTTTTAATTCTACTTGGGATAGGCTTGGCATAGCAAGCCGTATGTATCTGTCGTCTGGTACTCAAACTGTCTGCCACTTAACATACGCCAACTAATTTGCAACACTTACAACTTTTCAACGACTCTCATAGAGATGCAGGAGCTCTTATACGTTTTATAGACTTTGCGGCAATTAAATAATCATAGCGTAGACTGCATGGAGCATAGAATTTCCCATAAACCCACTTGCCACATGGTGGTGGTGGCTTGTTGCAAGTTGAAAGTTGCCGTCGTCTGCTAGGTTGCACCTAATGAAATCATTGCCAGTGCTCGATTAGGCGTTAAAAATAATCAACTTGCTAATTAAGTTGACTAAACTTCGCCGCCCAGCGAACTTTTGCGGCTGGATGGCAACTCTGGCTGCAATTCCCGAACAAAACAGTGAGTGCGACGCAGAGAGAGGGGGTACGGAGAGTGCGGCGGTGTGGCAAATCAAACTTTTCTAAAAAGTTTTATTATGTGTTTAAACTATCCAAAAGTGGCACACCCCCACACACAAATGTGTCAAGCCCCCCAGAATAAAGAATAAATATACGGACAACAAGGAAAACAAAATTTTAATTGCTTTAATGAGTCTACTGAAATTTCTGTTCGGTATCGATAAATAAATATTTGAACTGACATTTAACACGGCAATTTTGGCAAATAAATAAGCCCAGAAATATATACATATACAAATAAGCTGGCAATTGTTAGCAGTAGTCGACGCAGAGCTACCCTGTAAAATGCAGTGAATTCTAAATATAAATAAAGCTCAGTGTAAATGTAATTATATGTCTATTTGGTATACACATACTTTAACTTACGATTCAACTGAATTGCTTATAATAGATACTATATAAAAAATTAAATTAAAATATATATGTACATATGTATAATATAAACATATAAATGTAATAATAATAAAATATACATAAATGTAATTATATGTAAATTTCGTATACTTAAAAGTAAACTTTCGATTGATCTGAATTACCTATAATAAATACTATTTAAAAAGTTATTATAAATTATTATATAAAATATACATATAAATATAATAATAATAAAATATACATAAATGAAATTATATGTCAATTTCGTGTACATATTTTACCGCCAATTAATCTAAATTACTTATAATAAATACTCTATAAAAAATATTATAAAATATAGTAAAATATTATTATTAAAAATTATTATAAAATATAGTAAAATATTAATATTAAAAATTATTATAAAATATAATAAAACATAATCAATAGTATTATAAAATATATATGTACAAAATATACTTAAAGCAGTTTCTTATTATCTTTTTACATCACTTTAAATCGGACTTTATAACACTGCCTTAACACCACTTCACGTGTACAGGGTATTACTGAGCTCAGTTTAATTCCATCGGCTATCAAATTGAAACAGATTTGCGAATCGAATTCCGCATATACCCCAAGTAAATTAAACATTAATTGCAGTTTTAGACTTTTGTGACTAATTAAAGACACGTTCACACACGTACCCACACGTACACACACGTTCACCTATCTGATGAATTCATTGCTTTGACAGACCCCCAAAACAGACATCAATTAGCATTTTTAATTGACTCGAGCAACTTTGCTGATAACCGAGAATCAATCAAAGCCAAGACACACCCCCAACATCAGCAGCAGCAGCAGCAGGAACAACAACAGCAACAACAACAAGAGCAAAGTGTAACAAAAATGGCAAATGGCAAATGGCAGCAAAGCCAAAAAGTCAAGAGCGGTAAACAAGTTAAAAGACGATGATGGAAATGATGATTTGGCTTTCGTTATTATTGCCAGTTTCTCTTTGTCTATCGATAATACACTATAGTGTGGATGCTACACAATGAACACACTGTCTGAGTGGAAATAACTTTTGGAGCGTTCTGTGTGCCAAGCTGTAAATGGGGAACAGTGAGAAAAAGTAGGTGAAAGGGAATACATTTTGACGCGAATCATGACTGCAATACGAAAGACTTTAGTAATACGAAGCAATCGCCTTTTTCTCTCAGTGTGTGCTACGATACAGCGAGCTTACTCATTATTTACTATAAGCAATGGAAGATTTGGAATAACTCTTAGTAGTCCGGGATTGTCAAAGAGCTGCAAATGAAGCTCCAAATAATGACTACAATTCAAAGTCTTCAGCAATGCGAAGTACTTGACTTTTTTCTCAGTCTTCACTAAAAGGAAATAAGCGACTTTATCTCTCAGTGTGTGATACAATACAGTGAGCTTACTCGTTATGTGGAAGATCTGGAAAAACTCTTAGTACTCCAGGGTTGTCAAAGACCTGCCAATGAAGCTTTTATATTCAAATACTTTAAAAAGGATTTACATACAATTAAGCCCTTTATTCCATTCATATTTATTCCATATATATTATAGATCTGGGATAACTCTTAGTACTCCAGGGTTGTCAAAGACCTGCAATTAAAGCTTTTGTATTCGAATACTTTAAAAAGGGTTTCAAAGTATTAAAAATCTTCAAATTGAGCCACTAAAAACGAGGTATAATAATGAAAAGTTTAACATTTGTTTTCACTTCCGATTTAGATCAAATTAAGCCCTTCATTCCTTTTATATTTATTCCATATTTATTATAGATCTGGGATAACTCTTAGTACTCCAGGGTTGTCAAAGACCTGCAAATGAAGCTTTTGTATTCGAATACTTTCAAAAGGGTTTCAAAATATTAAAATTCCTTCAATTGAGCAACTAAGAACGAGGTATAATAATGACAGTTTTAACATTTGTTTTCGAGTAATTATTTACTTATAGTTGAATATTTTAGATACAATTAACCTCCTTCATCTCTCTTTGCTTTTCGAAATATATTTTCTCAGTTATAAATTACAGTTTATAGTAGTTCAAAAACTTACATTTCATAGCCATAATAATTTTCGCATATTTCTTTATTACAGAGGCAAAACACCCTTATGGGTTAACACCCTGCTAAAATGACAGCTCTTAAGATGTTAAGTAAAGGCAACAATGTTGCATAAGTAAAACAACAACATGGACTACACACATTGCTGCTGCCAAGCCAAGTGTATGGAATCGGGCATTTGTTGTGCCAAGGTGTGAGACGACATACTGCATGTACTATGGAGCGTCTGTGCTTTCTACCTGGCACACTTTGTAGCCACTTTTTTATGACAAATGTAACCCCACAGAGTGTATATGGCACAATGTTGTGTGCGACACGCCCTCAATCTTGTCCAGTGGGCAACATAACAGGAGACAGGAGACAATAAAGAACACATTCCAAAGGACTGGGCTGAGACAAATGCCATGTGCCATTGATGGTGTCCTTCTAGTCCTGCTCCTTGTGCTCGTTGTGCTGCTCATCATGGCTGTGTTGCCTCGTTAAAATCTGAAAAATATGGCTGGGGCTTCTATTATACGCGTCTCGCTATCTGTTGGGTTACAATTTCCTTGTTTAGTTTCCCTCATTCTCTCTGGCCTGGGCTTTGGCTTTGGCTTTGCCTTGTTAACAGCACTAGAAAGCGACAGCTTCCGTCTCTCTACCTTTAGCTTCTATCCATCCTGCAGCCAGGATGCTGGCCCCATGTCTGTGTGAAAGTTTTACGCATTTTTCTCGTGTCTCGTGTTGACATCTCCCCCTTCCTTCCTCTCTCCATCTCCACACCAGCTCTCTATCAGGTCTTTCCGTGTAGTGTAGCTGCATTTTGTGTTGTGTTTTGTGTTCACTGTCTTCTTCACTTCTGGGCAACGCCTTTGTCTGTCTGCTGCCATTCCACACTTAGTTTAGTTTGAGCAAAGAACGCGACGCTTTGTGTCGAGTAAAATGGTTTTTAAAGATGAATGTTTAGGGCTTGCCTTGGCTTCTGCCTCCACTGAACTGCACTCCACTGTTGAAAGCTGCATCATGTGGCAACAACAACAATGCACCACATTGATGCAAATGCTGCTTGAGACACTAAGGCAGGAAGTACTGCTGGCGCTGGGGCTGGGGCTGGGGTGTCGAGCAAACAGGTTGCAAGTTTAGGGGGCACGAGCACTACTAAACTTGTTACACACAGACTCTGTGTGAGAAAGTTTTGCTGCCTAAGGCTAAAGTGTTGTCAAGTGAATCAACTTGACTCGATCTAAAATAAAGCTCAATTTGATTCTGAGCTGCTTTAAGGATTTTCTGCTTAGCTCTAAGGGCAACCTCAGATGCAGCCTTTTAGATGCAAGAAATACTATAAGTAGTAAATGCAACGTTTCTTTTTTAAAAAAATTTTGAAATAAAAGAAATATATTATTACAAATTTGACTTTATAAGTATCTGATAAAAAGTGCAGAGAATTATTACTAATTTTTAATTCATATTATTTCAATTTATTGTATTTAGTATATATTAAAGAAATATAAGCAGTAAACTGCAACGTTTCTTTTTAAATAAAATTTAAAAATAAATTAAAATAATTGTCATAAATTTGACTCTATAAATATTTGATAAAAAGTGCAGACAAATTGGCCTATATAAATATGTGATAAAAATAGCAGAAAATGATTAAAAATTTATAAGAAATTTATAATTCACATTATTTCTATTTATTTTATTAGGTATATATTCAAGAAATATAAGCAGTAAATGCAACATTTGTTTTTTAATATAATTTGAAAATAAGAGAAATAAATTAGCACAAATTTAAACTTTATAAATATATGATAAAAAGTGCAGAAAATGATAAAAAATTTATAAGAAATTTACGATTAATATTATTATTTATAGTAACCAATTTATTATTATAAAAAGTAGAGGAAATGATTAAAAATTCATAAGAAATTTATAATTCATTTTATTTCAATTTATTGTACTTAGTATAAAAACCAATTTAAATACTCAACTGTGTATTAAAACACATGCTCTTTACCGAAACTTGCGGCACTACAACTTAAGAACCTGTCACATTGATGCCTATCAGCTGGCCTCGACTAAAACTGTCAACTCTGTCTGTCCATTGTCCACTGTCTGCTGCCTATATCAATTTTGAAGCTTTTAAGCCAAAAACGAAAAGAACTTGCAACTGATGGCCGACTGATGTCCATCGCCATGGCAACTTTTTGAGGCAGCTACGCTTTTGCTTGTTGCCTTGGCATCGCATCGCATCGCATCACAATCTGCAGGCTACTATTAGGAATCCAGAAACTGAAATCCAACATTCGCAGAACCGACATCTAAGTCTGTCAGAGACAGTCACGTAGGTGGCAGCAAATATAGACTACCCGGTAGAAATGAAATACATACGAAAATCTGACCAAAATAGACATTTGAACTGAAACGAAGCCAGAACAGAGATTGCTCTACCACGGGCAACAACATCATCTTAAAGGAATATTAAAAGCCCTGTTCCCGTTTGCTTTCACTGTCCGATTGACTAGCTCAGTTGCCACGTAGCTCAAGGTCAAAACACACAACAAACACACACACTCACACACATACAGTTTGTATACCAATACTTGGTTTTTTCAGTCCATTTGCGGACTGTTTGCTGGTTTCTCTGTTTGCCTGTGTGTGAGTGTGTGTGTCAGAGTGTGTGTGCTTGCAAATAAATATACAATTTTTATGAATGAACACGTATAATGAAAGAGCAATGTGCTGGCACCAGTCACAATCAAAACACAATGGGCTTAAAATACTGCGAAGCAATAAAAGAAAAGTAATTAAGCTGCTGAACAAAAAGTTGACTTAAAATACTTAAAATTAATGTTTTAAGAATATAAATATTATTGCAATTAGACACAGCTGATACTATTTTCGCTTATTTAAATTTCTTAGTCATCTATATATATATATATATATATTTATATTTATTTTTATATTTTCATTTATAATTATTTCATTTTGGTAAGAAGAACTTATTATGTTTTATTCTATTTTAGCTGGATTATGTTATATTTTATTTTATATCTATCTGCCATTTATTCTTTAAATTTCATTTGAACTTATTTGGTTGAATTTTCAATTAGTTAATTCTTTATTAAATTTCAAAGTTATCTGCTATATTTATTTTTATATTTTTATTTATACTTATTTCATTGTGATATGAACCACTTTTTATGTTTTATTCTATTTTATCTGAATTTATTTTGTAATATTTTATTTTATATTTATCTGCAATATTTTATTTTTTTTAAATTTGAATAAAACTTAATTGGTTGAATTTTCAATCAGTTAATTCTATTTTATATGGATTTATGCTATAATATTTTATTAATTTATCTAATACAATTTATTATAATATAATATTTTATATATTTATCTAATAAAGTACTTTAACATAAATCCAGATAAAATAGAATAAAACGTAAAAAGTTGTTCTATTTATTTGCAATTATTTCATTACATTTTTTTTATCCTATATGAATTTAATTGGTTGACTTTTCAATTAGTTAATGCCTTATTTAACTTAATTTAATATTTTATTAAATACATTAAAATTATTTGATTTATTTAATATTTACATTATTTAGATTTATTTTTGTCAGCATCCTTTTGCATTGTACCCACTGTACATACAGCAGAAACAGCTTGTGAACTCCTTAGCTAGTGATACCTGCAGTGTTGTTGTTGTTGTTGTTCATAGTCTCTGACATGGTTTCTTTCGCTTGGACGAGAACAGAAATCAGTTAAAGGCACTGACTGCCACTGCTGCTCCTAGTTGCCATGTTCTGTGGCATTCGCGGCTGCTGCTGTCGCTGGAAACTGGAATGTTTTCTGTAGTTGTGTTTCAGTTTGTTTTTTTGCTTTTGGCCAACATTACTGCTGGTTGGAATGGAACTGCGCTGCATTTGCATGTGAAACAAGCAGATAAATTTAGACATGCAAACGCCATAAATTTTTGTGAGGCAGCGCCAGCGCCCAGTTGCAGCAATGGCAACAGAACTGAGGCATCAGCTGAGCACTAAAACGCAGCAGTAGCAGCAGCAGCAGCAGCAGTGGCATCCACGGCGTCGTTTAAAATCGAAAATTTCACATATTTTTGCATCAAATTTGCATGCGAATATGTGGAACAAGCTGAAGGGGTACACACTGGTAATATACATGCATAGATACATAGCCGTATTACCATAGAGATACAAATGTATCTAGAGGCAGCATAATGCATATATAGTAGTGGATGGCCCACTCCAACGCCTCAAGTTGTACTCCACATGCAAAAGTGAATCTCTTGGACGGCAGTTTTCATTTAAAGTTTACTTTGAAAGAGAACTTTCTTGCTCTCGTGTCTCTTTAAAGAGAGTGAGAGTGGATATAGATGAATCTATGAAAGACGGTTTATAGCAAATACTAAGTTAGAGTGTTTATTCATTTCATATTTAATTGCCATTGTAAATCTGCTATCGATTGTATACTGTTAACGATTACGGACTGGGAGATGAGCTAGTGTTGGGTATTATTATGTAACACTAGTCTGGTCACACTTTAAATTTCAATTTGGAATTAGAGCAATTGAACTAGTTATTTGCTGTTCAGTAAATTGCACTTTTGAACGAACCAAGTTCACGACTGGAATTCATTTTGTTCAGCGAGACCTAGAATTTAACTTTTGGATGAACTAGTTACATGGTGTTCAGTGAACTGATTCTTTTGAACGAACTATGTTCATTATTATAGTTCATATGGTTCAGTGAGTCATAGAATCTTTCGTTTTGTGTGAACTGTTCAGTGAACTTGTTCTTTTTAACGAACTAAGTCTTTGATTATAGTTCATTTTGTTATGATTCCTAGAACCTTTCGTTTTGTTTTACTTCTATTACGACTACTTTTATCAACTTAACTAAATGCAATACTAAAACACACATCTTAATTGCTTTAGTGAATTTGCTTCTACTAAAGTGCTATGTTATATAGACGTTTTAAATTTTATCACAGTTACAGGATAACAACTAGTTAAGCACATGCCTTGTGCGACTCCCATGTGGCTGGTGGCAAGGTGACAGCATCTGGAGAAGGCCTGAGTGTATGCTGATGCCCGTGATTAGACGCCAGACACGTTTTACGTTTTGGGCCCGCCAACGTTGACAGGAGGCGGCAACGAATGGACGGACAGAGGGACAGAGGGACACCGCGACTCACAACTGACAACTTGCAACTGATTTATGTGCGTCTTCCACGAGTCCAGTTATTAGAAATAGAGCATTCAATATGCTGTGGCTGTGGCTGTGGCTGTTGCTGTTACTGTGGCTGTGGCTGTGGCAGTTGCATAAATCAAATTCAAACTCATTTGCTAACGATTTCGCCTTGCAGCAAATGGCAATGGGAGCAGTCAAGTGATTAGCAATGAAGACATCGTTCAACTGGCACAAAACGAATCTCTGATTGAAATGCTCAACAAACTGACTTGCTCAGGTGGAAAAGGTAAGGCAGTTGGCAATTTGTCAGCAGCAGCAGCAACAGTGCAACAGTGGAGTCCAATTGGCACTCTTGACAGTGGCAATCTGTAATCAATCTGTAGATACATATAATGCTGAAATGTATGTTTGTTTTCCAACTATGTATATTTCGAAAGTGGTTTCTGAAAAGTGGTACAGTAAAAGAGCTACAAAAGTTGCTGTTAAGTTAGCATAAGGAAATATGAAAAAAAAAAATATTTGAAAAATTATTTAAAATTTGATTGTATACTAGATGCTATAGTATATGTATAACTATCATTTAAAGACTTGAACAGTTTATATGGAACACGACTGCTTCCCTTTAAGTACCTTGACATTGGCAAAAGAGTTGAACTGTATTTCCTTTTGGTACTACTTGTTTATCGAGTTAAACTAAAATAAAAGAGTTTACAAAATATTTAAAAAATTATTTAAAATTTGATTGTATACTTTATGCTATAGTATATGTATGTATTATTATCAGAACAGTTCATATTGCTCCCTATATTGCACGACTGCTCCCTTTAAGTACCTCGAACCCTGGCCAGGCTAAAGAGCCGAACTGTATTTCCTTTAGCTGCTATTAGTTCGCCAAGTTAAACTAAAAATAAAAGAGTCTACAAAATATTTAAAAATTATTTTAAATATATTCTTTAATTAAACTGTATAATTATTCAATTGAGCTCTTCATACTGACCTCATCTCACTACCCTTTGAGCTCCAACCTCCATTCCAAAGACGTTGAACTGTTTTCCCTTTTGCTGCTATTAATTTACCAAGTTAAAATTATAAAACAAGTCTACAAAATACTTTAAATAAATCTTTAAATTATAATATACATTCAGACAATTAAACAGTTCATATTGACCACATCTAGCTGCCCTTTGAGATCTCTAACCCCTAGGAAAATAACGTTGAACCCTATTTCCATCAGCGTCTATGACCTTGACAAGTTGAAACTATGAAAGGAGTCCACAAATTTCAAATAAATCTTTAAATTATAGTATACATTCAGACAATTAAACAGTTCATATTCACCAACAGTTAGTGCCCTTTATAGATCCTAAACCCTCCAGTCCAAAGGCGTTGAACCGTATTTCCATTAGCTGCTATTAGTCTGCCGTTTCATGTTACATGCCACAAGCAGAAAGCATTGAAAAGAAACCACTGGGTGAATCTGCCACACGCAATGCCAACTTGAGAATAGGCAAATAGTAGTAGATGCAACATGCCAATATGTAAATGAGAAAAAAGGAAGCAAATGGGCGACTAGCAACCAAGATAAAGGCAGAAAGAGGTACTCTGGATGGAACCACAAGAGCACCACACAGCACCACAGTAGGTTAATTCCTTGGGCATTTGAATAATTGAAGTGTAGGCCATATCAGAGAGATAGCAGAAACAGCCCCAAAGATACAGATACAAATCCCGTTTGTCGTTACTTGTGTGTGGGCAGGCAACAAGTTTCATTGTGGGTTTTGGTACAAAACTTTTTGCGGATTGTGCGGAAAGCGTGACAAATCGTTTGACAGAATAGAATGAAAAGCAAATCAAATTGCTGGCACATTTCAAGAGGTCATAAATTTCTCGAGTAAAAGTTCTGTGAATTTGTTTCATGGCTTAGCAGCATTGCCAATTGATTTAGCCAAGAGTTCGACAATTGATTGAGGAAAAAAGCAAATAGAATTCGAGCATCAAACAACCACTTACGTAACGTGAGGTCGGTGAAAAGTTTCTTTTAGAGCGCACTTACCTCAGCTCCGACCATAACAAGCTAAATAAACAAACCAGCTACAAAACAAACAAGTGCCAAAGATGCAGCTGCACGTGCGCGCATCTTTCAGATACAATACGGTACTCTGTACCCGGTACTCGCTTCCTCATTGCAAGCACTTCATTTAGTTGTTGCTGTTTGCTTTTCTAAGGTAACTTTAAATACCATCTGCCAAAAATTAGGTGAGAATTTTGTAAAAGCACAAAAGACTATCTCCGCTCGTATCGAAACTTTGCTTTGTATCTGTCAGTTGCATTTCAGAACTTGTGCGAACTGTCGCACATCATTTTAAGGAATGCCAGATATGCTCACCACAAAAAAAAAACCCATAAAAAAGTGATTTAAGTAATGATGACGACGATTAAATGCTCTTTCCGACAGAAGTTGTTTTGGTAATACAGATATAGTTAAAGAGATTTGCTTAGAATGTATTTTTTCTCTTAACTTAGGCTTTCCTTGCCACAAAAAATTCAGTAACAAGCTTTGAAAAATATGATACAAATTTACAATAATAGTAGATATTACTATTGAAATATTAGGCGTTATAAAATGTAATTAATTATAATATTATGTTATAATAATATGTCTTTGGATTTAACATCAGCATCTATAGATAAGGTACACATTACCCTAAGGTAAGTTAGGCTAGTCTTTCCCACAAAAAATTCATTAAAAAGCTATTAAAAAATATGATTACAAATTTACAATAATACTAGAAATTACTATTGAAATAATACTTATAATAAAATCTGATTGATTAAAATAAAATACCTTTATATAGTATCTACCTATCATCGGCATCCATAGTTAAGGTACACATAGACCTAAGGTTGCTTTCGTCTAACCTTAATCATAGTTCTTTAATAGACTGCACTAAATGCATTAAAAAATGCATTAAAAAGCTTTAAAAAAATATGATAAAAATTTACAATAATAGCAGTTATTACTATTGAAATAATAGTCGTAATAAAATGTTCTTGATTATAATAATGTCTTCATATCTACCATCAGCATCTATATTTAAGGTACACATAGACCTAAGGTCGTCCTTGCCACAAAATTGCATTAAAAGGCTATAAAAATATATGAAAAAAATTTACAAAATTAGTAGATATTATTATTCAAATAATAGGTAGTATAATAAAATTCATTAAAAATCTATAATAAAAAAATATGATAAAAATTTACAATAATAGTAGATATTACTATTGAAATAATAGGCATATTAAAACTGGATTAATTACAATAAAACATCGATATATGTACCTAACATCAGCATCTATAGTTAAGGTACAAACACACCTAAGGTTGCTTTCGCCTAACCTTAAGCATATGTCTCTAACAGTACTTTAAGTTACATGAAACTAAACTCATCAAATCTTCACAATGACAAACCGCATAAGTAATTCCTAGTACCCCAAAAAAACGTTGGCAAAGACATATCAACAGCTTTTTGTACGGTACATAAAAGCAGCTAATAAATCAAACCAATATTTGGGTCACGCATCCGACTGCAGAGAAATAGTTGGAGGAGGCGAGGGTGCCAATGGACATAGACAATGGTAGCTAGTGAAATAAAAATATTTGCTTGAAAATTGGCTGTAAATACTTGAGACTTATGGAATTCGAGTTGATTTATGCGCAACGAGCGGTCAGCCACACTTGAAGCCAAGACTTGGACTTGGGCGATTATGTGTTGAGGCATATATTTCATATCAAAACATAATTCAATGAAAGTGTCAATAAAGCCAACAGGCCAGCCAGGCAGCCAGACAGCTTGGCCAACTAAGCTGGGCTAACTCAATCAATTGAACAAGTCGTCAGTCGAAGTATGCTAAGAATAATAAACAATTTCTAAAGCAAAACATTGGGGCACCTCTTGATGAGTACGTGATCAGAACGAGACGCTCGAGTGTGAGTGTGTGTGTGCGAGTGTGCGAGTGTGTGTGTGTGTGTATAAGGCGAAGTCAAAGCCGTCAACTTGTGGCTTTAAGCAGTCGCTTAAAGTCGGCAGCTTAACGTCGAGTGGAACAAAATGGCGTCTGTTGCACTGTCAGCTGGCAAAGTGCACTTCCTGTCGGCCATTTGTCGAAATGAGCTGCCAGGATTGCGGCACTGTCACGACAACAGACAAACAACTGTAAAACGCATTTGGACATGTCGAGCAAACCAAACGAAAAGCAAGTTTCAAGTTTCCAACTGCAATGCAATGCCATAAAAGTAAATGAAACTGCAATGTGCACAGTTGCACTTCTCGCTTCATGTGTGTGTGAGTGTGCGTGTGTGTGTGAGTGTGTGTGTTTGCTTGTCCCTGCTGTCAACTGCGAACTTTAAAAGCAAAATGTTTATAGAAAACTCGTTACACAAATCGAATAGAAATTTGCCAACGTTTGACATCATCCCAAAGGCCAAAATGCCAATAAAGCTGAGGGCGTGGCAGTACTACTGCTGCGAAATCTCATTGTGCCATGGCAACCCTGACAACCCTGGCAATTCTGGGCTAGTTGGGCCATTGACCGAAATTGTTAAAAATACGATTTCAGTTTGTAGATTGACCATGAAAATATATTTACGGTTTCAACTGCCAGCAAAACTTTAACCAGAGCATTCGAAACACGTTGAATGCACTGAGAGAAACGATGGCTATAAAACGCAATTTTTACTTGAAGTTAAATTAACATAAAGACTTGTTAAGTCACTTTAAAGTCTTTATCTACTGCATTTGGTTGACATTAAATATAATATAACAAAACTTATTCTAAAAAAATTATAAAAAAATTTTAAATTTAAATAAAAACATTAGATATTATTGGTAATTATTTTATATCATTTGTTGTACATATATTCTGTTTTTTTTTTAATAGTTAAATTAATTATAAATTATACTGAATATGAAAAATAAATTATACTTTTTAACTCTGATTAGCATTTGATTTCGATATCCAAATATTCTACTCCGAAGGCGAATTTACATAGGTCTGGTGTTAAATAAATATACTCACAAATTCTTTATAGAGTTTTTCAGGCTTTCAACAGCTGAATTGCAATTCAAAGTATTACTTTTAAATGAAAGAAAATCCCTTATTTATATAGACAATTTGTATAGTGTATTCGCATTTCTATTTTATACCTTAACCTGAATTCTTTTCGTTCATTAAGTTCAAAAATGTTATGAAAAATGGTTCCTCAGATATGGGCATTATATATATATACATATATATAGTATATAGTATAAATATTTTATTAATTTGCTTTAACATGAGTCTACATAAATCCTAGCCAACACCTCAACTAACTTTATCTATGCTGTAAATAAAAAAACTCGGAAAGCTACAGTCGGATTCAACCGACAGTAGAAGACCCTGTACTTTGATTTACCCTGGGCGTCGATTATAGCGGCTGAATATATGTACATACTCACATACACATACATATAAACATATGTGTATACATACACACATACACTTATACATGCAAATATATACTCAAATACAAACAATATTCAATACTCATATAGAAATTCAATCTCACAATCAAAAATCACGTATACGCCTTAGTGCCCGCGTACACTGTGGCTTCTCCCCCCTCCCCAAGCCAACTGCCTAGTACTGAAAATTGTTTGTGTAATATCTCCGATGTTTATTATCCGATTGGGCTGCAACTCGCACCAAATGCAAAACATCTAAAGCTTTAATCATGCAAAAAATAAATCCAGTGACTCTAAAACTGTATATACTAAGAACATTTTTGTAAATTTGAGGGGGAGGGGGATGAGATATCAAATTAAAAACATAAACTTGGCCTGCCTATGTAATACACGAACCAAACAAAAAAAAAATTACGTCTCTAGCTCTTATAGTTTCCGAGATCTCGGTGTTCATACAGACAGACAGACAGACAGACGGACAGACGGACAGACGGACAGACGGACATGGCTAGATCGACTCAGCTCGTCATACTGATCAAGAATATATATACTTTGTGGGGTCTGCCACGCCTCCTTCTGCCTGTTACACACAAATGTCATTTGCACAAACTTAATAGACCCTTTTGTACTTTTTTAAAGTACAGGGTCTAAAAATATGTATATATGTATGTATACATAAAATATGTAAAATATGTATAATAATCTTAATCATATAATCACACATTCTTAATTTATTTTCATTTATAGTAAATCATTAATCGAAATTTAAAATGTAGTCCTAATGAGTTAGCTGAAACACTCTCACGCATCAATGAGTGCCAAATAGCCCGACTACACATAGTCCAAAACATTCAAAATAAAAGCAATACTTTGTTGGCCACATTGTTTTAAAAGCAACTTTGGCCATAACTACAAATGATTAGTTTTTCTAGTTCAGGGCGCTAGGAAATCATAAAAAAGGGCTACAAAAAAAAGAAGGAAATTCCCATAAAAACAAAATCAGCTAAATGAGTAAAACTAAAAATCTATTAGAACTTTTTGGCACACAAAACGTCAAACTTTGTTTTAGGGCAACGAACATTTTGTTGCCAACAAAGTTGCCCTGTTGTTGTTGCTGCCGTTGGGAGGCAACGCGGCGTATGCGGAATGTGCTGCCAATTAGAAGTTTATGTTGAGAGCGTCCCAAATTAATTTCCCCCAGAGCCCCAAAAAAGTTTAACTGAATTTGTGTGCGCATGTTAATCAAATAGACAGAGGGGCGGCAGGGAGGAAGGGGAGGCAGTTGAGTTTTTGCCAGTTTATTTTAGACTACTTAGGCTTAGGCGTCACTGTGGTTTGCTTCACATTGCCTTTTGGCTGTCTGGCAGTTGATAAGCGCTTGCCAAGATTTGTCAGCTTATAATAATTAGCTGCCTGCCTGTCATAAGGCAAATTCTGCGTGCCAGTAAAGGGTTAATGGCAGATACTCAAGCTCAAGACTGGACCTTCGCAATCTGCGTAAGACCACACAATAATCCCATCATTATTTAGGGTATACTTTAAAGGCCTTTTCACAAAAAACAAAGCCTGCAACAATTGCAACACATTTCGGCACTCAAATGTGTGTCCTGTACAAGGACATAGGACACAGAGAGAGTAGCACTCGTGCAACCCCATTAAATGCCACTTACTGGCCCTAATAGTTTGCTTTGCCTTGGCAACAATATGTTGCCTCTGCCAACCCGTTAACCCTCTCCCCCCACCCTCCACTTGGCACACTCTGTCTTGACAGTGTTTACCACATTAACCTCGTGTTTTACGACATGGCAGGCCGCATAAGAAATTTATATACATTTCATGACACAGGCAACATGTTGCACTGACGATGCCAAAGCGATACGGGGCAACAATACTACTACAAGCATACATTCGTATGTGTGTGTGTTAGTGTTTGTGTCTGGGATTTTGACACAAGTCCAAGTGGAAAAGCCGCCATAAGGCAGCTATAACTCAGAGTGCAGGCAAACAGCTGGCAAAAGGATCTTCATGCAAGAGACCTGACAATGCCCGCCACTCAAATAATTGCGAGAGACGTTTCAAGTTTTCTGCTTATACTCTATATAAAAGTCTTTGTCCTGACTGACAGACTGCCTGACTTTTTGAAGTTTTCTACTTATACTCTATACTCTATATACCCTTTGTCCTGACTGACTGACCGACTGACGTTTTCCACTTATACTCTATACTCTATATAAAACCCTTTGCCCTGACTGAATGAAGTTTTCTAATAATACTCTATACTCTATATAAAACTCTTTGTCCTGACTGAATGAAGTTTTCTAATAATACTCTATTTTCTATATAAAACACTTTGTCCTGACTGACTGACTGACTGAAGTAGTTATCAGCGCTCAGTCCAAACGATAAGACATATCGACCTAATTTTTTAGCGAGATATATTCTAAGAATTCTCTTTTAAATCTATGAATTCTCTACTAAATTCTATGAATTCTCTTCTAAATCTATGAATTCTCTACTGAATTCTTAGAATTCTCTACTGAATTCTTAGAATTTTCTACTGAATTCTCTTCTAAATCTATGAATTCTCTTCTAAATCTATGAATCCTCTACCAAATTCTTTGAATTCTCTTCTAAATCTATGAATTCTCTACTAAATTCTATGAATTCTCTTCTAAATCTATGAATCCTGGACTAAATTTTTTGAATTCTCTTTTAAATCTATGAATTCTCTACTGAATTCTAAGAATTCTCTTCTAAATCTATGAATTCTCTACTAAATACTAGGAATTCTCTACTAAATTCTATGAATTCTCTACTGAATTCAATGATTTCTCTACTAGATTCTAAGAATTCTCCACACAACTGACTGCAAAAGCAAAGTGTTTAACAAATCAATACATACCTCAGACTCAGCTGAAAATAGTCAACCAATTATGCTATTATATTTGCTTCTCAAGCAACCCTCGCCCCTATGGAGCCAATGCTAAAAAACTTGCACTTAACGAGTGCCTTTTTGGGGTTTCTGCATAGCAAACGAGATTCTGAATCTCTCGAGCTCTTCAGCTGCGGCTCAACGTTTGTCGCTCTGTCGCATTTAAGGCGACACCAAGCGGAAGCTCCATTTAATTTTTTACTCCTTTTTTTCGCGCGCGGCTTGGCAATAAATGCTCTACCATAAATTTTGCATCGATGCGCATATCGTGTGTGTGTGTGTGTGTGTCCCGTCAAACCCACCAGCCAGCGCATAGCTAGGCAACCCACTCCCTCCCCCTTCCACCACTCTACAGTCTGTGGAAATTTTTAATTGCACCATAAATCAAATCTACGATAAATGGGCAGCAGTTAAAGGGCTGCTAACCAAATGGGAGCCATAAGCTGATAACAAACTGTGGAGCTGCTGGAGAGGATAAGCCGGAGGAGGAGCAGGAAGAGTAGTAGGACGACGTGCAGGCGATAAGGCGGTGGCAGCAGCCTTTAAAATGTCAAAGTGCTGGCCGGGTGGGCTACTAGACATTTAATTTTACTGTCCGTCATTGAGAACGAAGCGAGATGAGCACACCATCTCCAACGTAATCAAGCCTCTAATTAAGTTGATAAACTTTCTCTGACACGCCCAGGCCCAGGACCAGGCCCAGGCCCAGGCCGAAAGATGGCACACAGAGAGAGCGAAGAAGACAAAGAGAAACGAACACAGAGCGTTCTTCCTTTTGGCAGACAAAGTCGTGGGCCATTTTACGCCTAAGTGAGCACACGATACGTATTACGTACATGCACCCCCGTGACCCCCTCCCTACCAGTCGTCAAACGCTCGCCTAATACGCCCCACAATTTACACGACCACCAAACAGCTGTCACGCCTACCACCTACCGCCCACCGTCCCTCTCAGCGCTACAGTTTAGCCGATTTAGTTTTGCTGATTTCCGGCAGAGCGCGCTCTGCTTCATAATGCTCTTTCTGTTGTTTAATAAGTCAATTTATTATATATTTATTTATCAATTAATAAATCAAATAATATTCTTAACTACATGCAACAGTGTAGCGAGATTATAGCGATTTATATACCTCTTTTCAATTTGAATAATATTACTGTAATATTAATCTAATTACCTACTTAAGCAGTTCTTTTATAGATAACCAAATCCCATTATATGTGCTCTTTAATTTACATCTAAATTCGACTAAACTCTCGCTGATAAGGAGAAAAGACAAAACTCAATCCCATTAATTGCTTTTAGTATCTTCTTTAGCAACTAAAATGGGGTATGATAGTTGTTTGCAAAATAAAGATAATTTAAAATGAAATAAATAATATACTAAGCCATAAAAAGTAATTTAATTAAATATATATTTTAAACGTTAATATCACATTAACTATGCGCATAGTAAAAGTGAATGTTAATTAAATAAAATTTTCTTTTCGATTCGATACCCTAAATTTGACGATAATAATAATAGTATAATAATATAAGTACTATAATAATAATAGTATAATACTAAATAGTAAATTTCAGTAATTTAATTTATTTTTCTTATGTGTCTACTGACCATATATGTACCTATAAAAAGTAATATACTTGTATTGATAATTTAAAGAAATTAATACAACAGTTAAAGAAAATAAATGTTAAAATTAGTTATCTCAAATTATATATATAACCTTTGACCTTAAGGAATACTCACCGACTATAAGGTACATATCATCTCGCGAAAAAAAACTAGGTCGCTATGTACTACTATACTGAAGTGTCTCTTATAAAAATGTTGTGAAAAAAGAATCATTCGGCTTTAGAAAGCTTTAATCACCAGATATAAGCCGTTAAAGTTCGAATTCATAAGAGTCTTATGGTTTTGAAACGGACTGTATATAAACTGAACCTATTTTGTATGCACATATACTTATTTCCTTAAGGAATGTAGTTTTGCCAATTGGGTTGTGCAATATAGTACTAGTATGTACTAGATGAGTCAGTCAAAGTGGAAAAATTGCCAGTCATTACTGAGAACTTTATATAAATAGATAAATATAATTAAACCCTCTGTCCATCTTTAATATTTTGTAATATTTTTAGTGCACGTATAACAGCAAAGTTCACTATTTTTCGCACTTTGATTGCATGACTTACTAATGCTCAGGCCACTGTGCACACTGGGCTGCTTCTAATTTAATTAAGTGCGGCGTCGCGACGCCTGTTTGTTTGTGCAAAAAGTTGGCAAGAGCACCGGAAAGAGGAGGCGAGGGGAAGCTGGCAAAAAAAGGAAAAAAAGCCAAAACTTTCTCAACAGTTGGTGCGTTTAATTTGCTGGTTTTATACTTTTTAATTACTAGACAAATAGACAAAAGAGGCGCACTCAATGCGGCTGCCACACAATGTGGAGGATGTGGAGGATACTGACTCTAGGCACTAAGTCTTCCGTTTAGCCTAAAAAATTGTGTATTAATTTGTTTGCTGATGATGGTAAATATTTACGCTTCAAACTTTGTTCGAGTCTTGTGGGCGTACGATGGCTGCTAAATGTATAAAATTAAACTGAATCGCCTTGAGTGAGTGTGTGTGTGTGTGTGTGTATACAATATTAGTTAGATGATTTCAAGCCACGAACAGAGAAAATCAATTGCTGGTAATCTAATTAATGGTATGCGAAATAACAAAGTTTGAGTTAAATAACTTTCCATGCACAAATTGGTTTTAATATATCTTCTTTCTATATAGTATACAATACCATAAGAGATGGTGATAAGAGGATTTTACTGAAAGATTTTACTTAAGATAATACGATAGAAATAGTGTAGACGCTCGATAGACTTAGATGTTTTAATATATTGATGAAAACAAATAACATTGAAAAAGAGTTGAATACAAATGAAGCTAGACAAGTGGGCAGATTTTAATATGATTTTATTAGATTTTATTGAAATATTCAGCTTAAGATAATACGATAGAAATTGTATAAACACTTGATGGACTAAGATATATTTCTATGCTAGTCTATTATTTTTATGTGTTTAAATATATTTTTATCAATATTATAATATTGTAAAATAGAACTGTAAATAGATAAGTAGACTGTTTTTGAGCTCTTTAAATAGATAAATAATACAAATGAAGAGAGGTTGGTGGATATTTATACTGATAGAGAAAGAATAGAGAGACATATGTGAGCCAAGTGTTGACCCTAACTAGCTAACTAACTAAACATATATTCTGATCTACACATACCTAAAAAATTTATGAAGAGATAAAAAAGGTAGATCGATATACAAATTGAAAGATATTTAGAAAAGCATATAGACATAGATAGATTTAGAATCTAAAGAAATCTAAATTTCAGAATATAAGGAGAGAATTATGTATATCCTTAGAGCTATAATACCTACATATATCTATAAATTTGGTATTTATTAATGTTATCAACACAGAAATCAAAACTGACAAAATAATGTACAGAGCTTACTCTAATACTACACACAGTTAGGCATAATTAGATCAGCACAACTCACTGCTCCAAACAAGAATATATAAACCTCCTCATCAACATTTATATACATATATATTATCTCCACAACTCAATATAAAATTCTGTAAAGAACACCTGGAGTTCGCACCTTAAGCTGCCTCTGACAGTTGCTAATGTTTTTGAGAAATACTTATGATTAATATTGAAATTATTTATAATATTCTATTACAATCTTTGGTACACACTCGCATATAGCTCACAGTTAACGGAGCTTTTGTTTCCTTGTGGCAACTCACTTAGCCTAATCCTGTTGTTTAATGTGCTCCACTTCCGTGGAAATTTATTTAAGAGCCCCGAGGAAAGTCATATTTATGAATGCTCAAGCACAAGTACACACTGTTATCAGCGACATCGGGCGAGTTCGTTGCTTAAAAGCTTTTTGCAAATATATACGAGGAGCATACGCATACTTATATCCTTCGAGAAGGAAGCAGAAGTTTCCATCCAGAGCTGAAACTTTCATTGACTGGCGTCATGCTGGCTCTGGTGAGGAGTGGAATGTGGAGTGGAGCGAGTGGCGCGTGGTGGCAGTTTATGGTCAGCATTGAGTTCATATATCTCTTTAATTTTTATGCGCCCCCTTCAGTCAGCATATTTGGCATAGCATACTTTTCAGAGCGAAGCAGCTGAGAAGCTGTCATTAGCGAGCATTCTTGGCATTGTTTTATTTGTTTGTTGACTGTTTTGTGGCTCATAACTGGGTCAACAATGGGACTTGCACTCATTCCCTTTACGGTAGTCTTAGGGACTCTGTGTGTGTGTGTGTGTGTGTGCCCATTTACCAAGTCAAGTGGCGCGCATAACACCAAAAAATTGTGTAACAAAAACAATTTATTTAGCTGTGGAGCATGCTAAGAGTCCAGAGTCCCATCCCTCCCATCCCCTCCCCTTGGACGCTGTCATTGTCAGCGCGCCAGATTTGACAGCGTCTGCCAATGGTTTTTGTCTTGGGGTTGAGCTTGCGATTCTCTCGTTTGGTACTACTAGTTTTATTTATCCCCTGTCTACTCGCTCTGACAGCTTGCCCATTGCTGTATCAATTCATGGCTTGTTTGCTTTCATTTTGGCCGTCTCTTTTAGGCCATGTTTAATCTGCAAATCGGTATTTATTTTAATACGCCTTATTTACTTTTAACTATGATGTGCAAATTCACATTTCAGCATTGTCTGACACAACATTTCAATGCAAATTAAAATTACATTTTGCGCTTCATTACATTTTTATTCTATTCATTCGGAATATGTAATATTTTGGCTTATAGTATTTAGTTTGACATCTGACAAAACTGAATAATAGATGCCAGTAATGCATATTTATGTTAAATGGAGTATAAATTCATTCAGTTATACATATTGTGCTAAGCCTTTATTTATGCTGTGGATATTTTAATGCAGTTTTTTAAACCTTTTGTTTATGGAGCTCACGTTTTATTTATTTAATTGTAATTTAATATTATATATGTGTAATTACTATAGGCAGAGCAGAGACTATACTTAATTTATATTATAGATTTATTTAGTCAATGTTAGGTATATACAATCGACAGAGTATTTCATTTAAAATTTATTTACAATTAAAAGAAAATAGTTTTAGTATATTTAAAACTAAAATAATGAGTTAAATTAATTTAATTTATTTTACAGATTCATTTAGTCAATGTCAGGTATATACAATCGACAGAGTATTTAATATAAAATTTATTTAAAATTAAAATAAAATAGTTATAGAATATCGAAGTCTAAAATAATGAGTTAAATTGCTTAAAATGTATTATTAATTTATATGTTGATTATTTTATTTTATTTTAGTTTATTATAACTGATGTAAATAGAGCAAAATATATAGTAACATTAACTAAGCTAAGCTCAATGTTAAGCTATATATTTTCAACACTTTCAACGCTCTTCTTCACCCATCATTTGACCAACATTTTCTTTGACTTTCCATCGTGTGTGTGTGTGTGTGTGTGTGTGTGTGTGTGTGTGTGTGTGTGTGTTGTCTCTGTCCACACACCAAAATGTTCACAGTAGAAAAACCAACAAATTGGAACACAACCAAAGCAAACAAACTTTGAGTACTTGTTCGAACACTCGAGCACTTTGCTCTTGCTCCTACATGGCGAACACAGCTGTTCAGTTCGGTTTGTCGGAGGGCTTAACTTGGGCTACTTCAGCTGTTGCAGCATTTAAGTGGCCTACGAGTACAAGTACGACGAGTATGTGGCAAATATGCAAAGTAAACAGCAAAAACTTGCCACGAAAATCGAAAGAGACAAAAAGGCAAACAGCAATAAAAAACTGCAACAGCTGCTGGACCAACTACAAACAGGTAAAAAAAACTATAAACAAAAAACTAGTACTTAATAGAATGCTACTGAGACATACGATGTAAATGTATAGTAAATTTAGTATATGAACTAATTATGAATTACTTATTAGAGAAACATCATACTAGCTTACTTTTTCTTTCAAATTTATATTAAATTAATATAAATAATATAATATAATTAATATAAATTAATACAAAAATTATAAAATAAAATTGATATTTCAAGCGACTGAGATGTAGAAATTTCCAGTTTAAACGAAATATAAATTGGCAAATTTTAAAATTAAATATTAATAACTTATATAACATAAATAACCAACTTAAGTTTTCTTTTACATTTCATTAAATTAATATGTAGATTAATTGTTTTTTTTTTAAATAAAATTGATATTTGAAGCGACTAAGAGCTAGAAAGTGCCTGTTTAAGCAAAATATATATTGGCAAAATCTTAAATTAAATATTAATAACTTATAAAACAATTATACCAGCTTATGTTTTTTTTTACATTTTATTAAATTAATATATAGATTAATATTTTTTTTTAAATAAAATTGAAATTGCAAATGACTGAGACCTAGATAGTTGAAACGAAAAATATATAAAAATATATAAAAATATATAAAAATACATAAAAATATATAAAAATATATAAAAATATATAAAAATATATAAAATTAAATGTTAATAAATTATGACATTATCCTAACTAAAAAAAACCAAAACAATTTCTCCACATTTATTTGCTTTTTAATTTATTTATACTATTTATTATATTATTTCAAAATAATATCCATAATCCAATAAGTATCTCAGCCAGCTGACTCTGCTCTTTGCATAGCAAAATCCAACAGAACAATAACGAATATCTCTTAAAACGCTTAACTTAAACTCCTTTGAGCTCTTAGTTAAGCTACAGGGTATATGAAAACACACAGGTCTGATGATGGACAATGACATCATTCACATCATTCACATGCAGCAGGCAGTTGATAGAGTGATGAACGTAAGGTGAGGAGAGGTGAAGTGATTGAGTCTAGCGGGTGAGTGTCAAGTGGAAACCACTAACACAACATATTTCAATTGTCACATTGCATAATGCTTGACATTTGCTAAATTATTTATGCAAAATTGTGGCTGCAATTAAAAATAAATTAAGCCACACAAAAAAATTAAATGGCAATTCAAAGCATAGCGGAAATGACCGATATCTGCTGAGGTTTAGTTTGAATTGGCCCGTGGTCTATCGAACAAAAAACTCTGCAGCCGAAAACAAAAACCATTAAATTGCTGTTGGAGTGTGGAGTGTTTGTTTATGTTGGCTTTTCGACTAGCGGCCAATATGAAAGGCTGCCTAAAGCAAATGCAAAAGATAAACATAATGAAGATTGCAATTGGCAATTGGCCATTGGCAATTGCTGTTGGCCTTTTCAAAATACCACAACAAAATTAGCAGCAATTAAAGAAAATTTGCTAAAGCATGCGATAAACGCAACCGATAAAAGCGTTTGAAGTTATTTCAATAGACACAATGGTAAATGCCTCAGATGCTCAGCGAAGACAATCTCAAGGAAGTACTATATAATGCTTTATTAATAGGCCAAATGGAGTAAAGTGCATTTTGAGTGAATTGAAATTATACTTAAATTTGCAGAAGTGTTGGTAAAGATACTTATACTAGTACTAAATGTTGAAGAGCAGCTTAGCATGGGTGTATCTTTCTACTACAAGAATACTTAGGTTAAAGCTAGACTGAACAGTTGCATAGGTCATATTAGATCTATTAGGCTGAATTGAAATTATACTTAGATTTGGAGATGTGATGGTAAAGAAACTTTTACTAGTAATATGTGCTGAAGAGCAGCTTAGCTTGGGTGTTTCTTCCTACTACAAGAATACTGATGCTTGAGCTAGACTCAACAGTTGCTAAGGTCATATTAGATCTATTAGGCTAGGGTCATATTAGATCTATTAGATGAAGCTGATATGATATGTGCAAAAAGTAGGCGTCTAAATAAAATCTGTCAACCTAGCAAAAAATCAACCATACTTCATATTTTCACACCCTTAACCCATTGTTTAATATTATATTATTAAGCTTAACATAATTTGATGTACTACAAAACAGTAACGATTATTTTTCTGGTTTTTAGACATGTGATTTAAGAATTTGCACACGGATGTGGATGAGAATGTATCTTACTTCTATACACACATTGAATATCGATGATATTTAGCCAATTATTAAATAATTTATAATTACTAAGGCAAGTATAGCTTCAATCTACTGGATACGTCTCTTGTTTAATAAAAAGTTACTCATTTATGATGACTGATAGACTGTTAAGACTGCAGAGGCTGATATTTGAAATTAAAATATGATTAAAATAAATCATATAAATTGTGGTGTATATATAGTATAATTTTCCACCATACCCATCCTTTTAATTGAAATTTTGACTGCGAAACAGTTTTGTTAAAAACACCTTTTATTATTCTCTTTAAAATGTTAGTTTTAATATTTAAATTGTCAGTAATAACTGATGGAATTCTTATACATTTTGCTGGAGTTTTAATAATATTGTAAGATGATATATCTGCCGTATATTCGCTCAACATTCCCACGGTAAAACGGGCTTCTTTCTTTGGCAAAATATTTTGACAACAGCTGCCACTAGCACTTAAGAAGACAAAACTTGAAACAAGAGACGTGGCAGCACAATGACACGCTCAAACATGCGTACGACCCGCATAAATTGATAAATTGATAAAGCTTACAAATTACAGGGCGACAGCGACGACCAGCTACCCAATTAAAATTATCGTCATCTCTGAAGAAACTTGTTGTGTGCATCTCATATGAATCGGGGCACAGGCCATGGCATAGCATTTTCAATGTCATCAACCAAAATGAAGAAAAGAAAATGAAAAACTGGTTTCGACTGCGCTTATTGGAGCACGGTTGAAGGGGGGTGGGGGGAGTATGTGTCATATCGTAGGGCTAACTAAGGTGAGTCATGCCACATGCCAAACTGAAGGTCAATTTGCATCGTGACAAATTGAGTTGATTTGAATATTTGGAGCATTCTTCACATGAATTGAAAGCATTTTTCATTATTAGTTTTACACGGTGTAAACTGGTGGGTTTTTAGCTCATTTACATATGCGGAAATGGAGCATAGAAAACAGTATTAAATGCCAATTAACATTGATGCCTGAATGACGTTATGTCATATGCCTTATAAGGGACGAAATTTGAAACTTATCGATTAGACTTACGGCTCTTAAGGTACAAGAAACATTGGCTTTGGTTAATGAACTAAAAGTTATATGTATTATGTATTATTGTTAATAATAAAATAGGTAAATATACTACACTGTTTAGTTAGTTAAGCCATAAGTTTTAGTTTAAACAATGCTTTAAGTTATCAAATTATTTTACCTTTTACAACGAGGGATCGTAACTGATCTATAAGAGTCGGAAGCTGGACGCATTTTGTGAAGGTGGAGCTTGAGGCTATGACGACCTGGTTTACTACACTGTTTAGTTAGTTAAGTCATAAGTTATAGTTTTAACAATGCTTTAAATTATCAAAAGTATTAGACTCTGTGAAACGAGGCATGGTAATGGATCTATAAGACTTCTACCTTCCTTTTAAGGTGAGTCAAATCTTTGTGGAATCGTTCTATATCTGTGAAGTTATTAAGAACTTACCAAGTATATACTTTTTCTACTCCATATTGTAGTTAGAACTTAAGACTATGATGACCAGTAAAATAGGCCATTAGAAGCCCAAGATCCACCTTAGGAAGACCAATAGTATCTCTGTAATAGGATGACATGCCATACTTCCTAGTAAGCTATGTAATCTCCAATCACCGACCCCATAAATATGAACTCCACTTGCTTTGCTTAAATGCACCCTCAACTCGTTTTGTTATATGCTCTTACCTCAACTGATTATGCGTTTTTTTGCTGAATTTACAATTCAGTTTTTTACTGAAACTAAAATATATAACAGTCTGGTTTTAATTGAAGACAATTTAGTGAGTATCTATCAATTTGCATGCTCATGCAGTTTGCGTGCAGCAACAAAAACGAAAGAGAGCGAAAGGCCTAAACCAAATGATAGTTTTTTGCGCAACTCTTGGCCATGACTTTACTTTCTAAATGCCAACTCAATTTCCCGGATAGAAAGCAGAGTCAACTGCATGATGGTTATATAACAATACACCAAATTTAGCGTTATCAGCTTATAGACACGTTATCGTTATCAGCAAAGAATTGATAAGACCTGGCGTTGACTTCAGCAACTGTTGAATCAGTTTACCTTAAATCCATGGCGTGTGCAGATCGACGGACAAACGGAATCATAGTGCAATAATAATAAAGTAACGTAATGAAAAGAATACTAACGATAAAGAAACTACGTCCGTCGTTTATTGGCCTGAGTTTGTGGTGTATCTTATGCCTGTTCATATATCTCTACCTGCCCGATAGTTCGGGGGTTGTGCCACTACAGGTTACCACAGCTGTCGACATTAATGCTGTGTATACCGAGGACCCACAGCAGTTGATTGATCTGCATAATTTCCGTTATCTCATCGCACAACCGCCATGCGAACCGCATGTGGAGATACTCATCGCGGTGCACTCGGCACCGGCCAACACGGAGAAGCGTGCGGTTATACGTGAAACCTGGGGAGGTGATTCGATTATCTATCCGGGTTCCACACTCCGGCTGCTCTTTCTCTTTGGCGGCGTTGAGGATGGGAGACTGCAATCGTCCCTAGAGGCAGAGCAGGCAGTTCATGGGGATCTGCTGCAGGGTAACTTTTTGGATACCTACAAGAATCTGACCTACAAGCATGTTATGGCACTCAAATGGTTCCACACCCAGTGCAAGGGTACACCACTGCTGCTCAAAGTGGACGATGACATCTTTGTGAATACACCGGAACTGCTGGCTATGAAACCTCCGGTCTCCACATTGCTACACTCCCCAGAGCAGCAGCGACTGCTGTGTGTCTTGTTCTACCAGCACGGCGTGGTACGCTCCATATTCTCCAAGTGGCGTGTCAGCTATCGGGAATACGCTGACTACTACTGGCCGCCGTTTTGTCCAGGATTCACGGTCTTCTACACGCCGGATGTTGCCAGACGTCTCTACTGGACCGCACAGTGGTCGAATTTCTTTCGTCTGGATGACGTCTGGCTCACTGGGCTACTCTCCATGCGTAACAATATAACCATCACGGATCTGAGACCCCATGTGCTCTATGAGGAGACGCGGGACGATCTGCTAAATGGAAAAGTTGACGAAAAGGAAATCGAGTTCCTTGTCTCCTGGCATGAAATGTCTGTG
Source organism: Liodrosophila aerea (assembly GCA_035045005.1). Lineage (NCBI taxonomy): Eukaryota > Metazoa > Arthropoda > Insecta > Diptera > Drosophilidae > Liodrosophila > Liodrosophila aerea. The sequence goes on from JAWNNL010000065.1 coordinate 120,061, forward strand.
CCACAGATAAGAGGACTCTGGCAGCTATATGGCACAGCCAAAGGAGAGAAGGCCATAACTTAAGGATAGAACATAGATCTCAAAGCAATTCATTACCACTCTCTCTCTCAGTCGCTCTCTCTCTCTCCCAGTCTCTCACCGCTCTCTGCCTGCTTATCGCTCCATCAATATAAATCACAACAAAAGGCTTGGCCAACTGGCTTTTGGCAAGGGATAACTGGGCTGTCATTATGGCCAGTAAATGGAGTGGATCCCTACGCATCGCATCGCATCCATTGTGCCCATTGTTCTTGTTAGCATTTGATGGATGCGACGCACAGCAGCAACAGCTGTACATAGTACATATGTATAAAGGGACGACAGGCAACGTCTGGCCAGGATGCATCCATCATTCAACTGGTCAAGGTCTCTCTCCTTCATGTCGTCAGCATATGGGACTTGTTTAAAAGCTCCGTTAAAATTTGAAATATACCTAGTGTTTATTTTACATTGTGTGAAAACCCTCGGCACAAATCTAAATACTAATATGTACACTGAAAAGTAAAACTGACTGACAGAGATAGTGAGAAGCGTCTAAAACTACAGTGCATTTCATAATCATAGGACACTTAGAATTTAGTAAAATAATAAAATAATAAAATTAATGGGATTCATGCAAAACCGTTTTGTAGAGGTTCTGAAAAGTCGAGGACGATATACTAAATATAAAAAAATATTTTAAATAAAATTATGATAAGAAACACTAAAAAGTCGCATTAAATCGTGCTTTCAGTGAAAAAAATGCTTGCGAAAATTAGTTCAATGGAAAAACGCAAAATTCTAAAGGCGAATTTAAAGCTCAGATGTAGACGAATTGCATTTGTAAAACAAATTTCGGCTTTAGAAAGCTTTAATCACCAGATATGAGATATATATAAGTGTCTTATGATAATGAAACGCACTGTAAATTCAAATTCAAATACATGTACAAACATACATTGAGAAGCAAGGCTGACACACAGAGCTAGTGAAAAGCAATCAATATTAATTCATAATTCAAATATAATTTCAAACTTTAAAAAAAACAGAGTGCGATGGTTACAATTATTTAGAGTAATTTTCATTCCACAGAAAACAACTCCACCTCACAGTGAGCAGACGTGTAATAAAACGATCGAAATATATTGGGAAATACAGAAGAGAAAATGAAGTTTTTTTATTCGTCACATCCCAATAACTGACTCAGATCGCGAGTCGATAAGAAACCACAATAAGTTATTTAGAATATTTTGTAAATTATATTTTTTATTTTATTACTAATGTATAACACATTTTTAGAGAATATCCGTTAATAATTTTACTATCTTTCCGCCAGTGTCATTAGTGTTAAATAAAACTCCTATTATTAAATTAGCATTAACTTAAGTGAATCGTTATTTAGACAATTTATAACAGCGGTAGACAACACTCCACTTGCGCTAACCATCACTCTTTCCGTTATTTTTTAGCAAGCGGCGGAAGCGCGTTGCACAAGCAGACACACGAACAGATGTTTTGTGCTCGCAAAAACAACACATACTGTAATTTATTTGAACCAAAAACGAAATACACGCAACTTGTAGATAAAGCTAAAGAGAAATAAAAAAGAAGAGTAGTTGCTTTACCTATTTTCTGGCAATTGGTTGTGTATTCTCACATATTAGTTCTGCAATTGTCAATCGTTTCAAACAATATCAATCATTCATTAACTTTTCCATCAAAATGCAGTGACTCAGTCTAGCGTAGTGACTGCTGGGCATACTGATAGGCTTATCGTGTCTGTCGTATCGTGGCCTGAATATCTCACAGTACACGTATACGCTGAGAATTTAGTTGGGTTTACAAATCATTGATTAGCTAAACACCTATTCGTTGCTTATCTGCTGTTTGCCACATACATATCTATCAATAACACAAGCTAAACACACACACTTCGAGTGATAATAAACGGCATTTAGTGTCTGTGTGTTCCATAGCCCCGAGTGTAGTGCAGCGTGTGCAACTTCATCTGTTGCAAGTAAACAATTTAATAAATTCTATTAATTGCCTCAGCCACCGTACTGTGGTGGCAGCCGTGAGACACTAGATATTGCATATCATTAAGTCAATAAATAGTATTCAGACTAATATAATATGCATATGATATGGTAATTTATGCTTTATCAGATATACATACTTTTAAATGTGTTGATTTGTGTATTCCATGATGTTATTTAGCAACAGCTATTAACTAACAACTGTATTTATTTCAGCTTAATTATTTATGCGATCTGGTTTGATTTATGGCAATATTATAATCTACTAAAACTGAAAACTGATGCAATATGCAGTGGCTGAACTAGTATGGAAGTGGGTGATACATTTCTACTTGAACTGCCGAACATTTAGGACATTTTTTAGAGGGTATATTAAAGTTAATACCAGTGCGAATGATATTCATATTATGTACAATTTATTAGACATTTTTAAGACATTTATTAGTTAAAATGTTTACTTAGTTTATGGAGTTTTCAATTAGAGGATTTTGGCTAGCTCGAGGTCAATATGGAGTTTTCTTTATCCAAATGGAAATCGAATTACCTAATTTTAAATGATTTTCATAGTCAGAGCTCAATTGACTTTGGTACTATAAAAAGTTCTTTCTAACTTATTTTAAATAAAACAGTTTTGCATTAAGAATCATTTAACCAATTTTAATCCCAATTTAAACAGTGGTTTTAAGTCTATAAAACTTGATCTATAATACGTTTAAACTAAGCTCTCATTGCTAAAGAATATTCAACTAAATACCTAAGCCCAAAAGCAGTTATGAACACATATTTCACATACACTGAAAAGCTGTTCACTATTATAGTGAACTCTCTCCAAAAAATTAGTAAAAAATAGCACAACATTCCCTCAAGGATACATCTATCTACCCTATCTGAAATCTCTTTACAGATTGTGCAGTTCTCTGTGCTTTTTCATACAATGGACTCACTGAAGTATCTGAAACGAATCCATTTTCATCTTTTTTTCTGCCAGAGCTGTTAGTGTAGTGCTCTGTTTCTCGCTTTCGCTTCGCTCTATTGTGGCGTTTATTGGAACGCTTTTTTAATGCCTTTACAGTAGAATTTTTCGCCTTTTGTCTGAGGCTGGTAGCGAGTAGCTGGCCTCGGCCATTGTTTACTTCCGCTTCCGGTTCGGGACGCAGCATATGCAAATATTTTCGACATGATTGCATTTCTCTCTCAATCTCACTCTCTCTCTCTCGCTATTGATATTGACTTGTCGCTTTTGTGTTTTGCTCTTCAATGTGACGCCGTGCCACAGCTAGTAGAAGAAGAGATTGCGATTGCATTGAAGGGCATAATCACTCAAATGAAATTAAAAGATTAAATTCGACCTAAATGTAATTTTGCCAACAATTTCCTTTGTATAAAGTCTTATCAGAATATTAAGTTCAAAGCGGAAATTACATGGAAGGAGAAAATGCTAGTGTGTGCGTGATACGTGTGTGTGGTTGATACGAATGTGTATAGGTGTGTGGGTGGGTGTGTGGATATTTAAATTCTGTTGCATTCTCTTTAAAAGGTAAAACTGTCTGAAGACTTATAGCACTTCAATATACCCTGTAAACAAGAGTATGCTGTGTGTCTCACAGTGTAAAATGGAAATTGTTATTGGAAAATCTTTTAAAAAGTAAATATTTAAAAATAGAATAAAATGGTTGAGCTAAAAGCTTGCTTGCAATCTTGTTAAGTCATTCTTTGGTTGCATCAAAAATAATTTATAAAAACTCGGAAAGCTACAGTCAGATGTAACCGACAGTAGGAGATCCTGTACTATCCCTTGCAGCAGCGACACACACACATATCGCAAGTCAGACGCAACCAACTAGTACGGAAACTTTAATCTCGAATATCTCCGGTATTTATTATCCGATTGAGCCACAAGTCACAGCACTGATGAAGGTTACCATAAGATTTGATATCTCTAGCTCTTGTAGTTTGCGGGATCTAGGTGTTCATAGAGAATGACAGACAGACGGACATTTCTATACCGACTCAGTTCGTCGTTCTGGATATATATATTGTGTGGGGTCTGCCATGCCTCCTTCTGTCTGTTGCACAATCTTACTAGACCCTTTTGTACTTTTATAAAGTACAGGGTCTAAATAAAAGGCTCCACTTTCATTAAAATAATAATCCATATTATTTTTTCCATCAATCCTTCGAATTTTTCATTTAAATACGTCAATAATTTCAAACTAAATAAACTTAAATTATACTTATAATTTCTTTAAACAAAGTTGAATTTAAACCAATATTTCTTTGGATAATCAGAAGAAAAATGGAAGCAATTATATTTATAGAAAAGAACACCGACAGAAAAAACATAGAAAAGTACTTACCTTACATTTTTGCTCTCTCCATGGGTTTCTTCTGCTCTCTCTGTTCGCATGTCGCTTGAATGTAATTAAATTAATTTGTTTATTTAACAGAATGAGCTTCGCACTTTTTACGCGTTTTTAAGCACATTTTAAGCCTTTTGCCTGGCAGTCACTTGAGCTAATTAACTCAAAATATTTACACACGCGGCGTGTAGCCTATTCCCCTGTTCGCAGCAGGGAGAGGGAGAGGGAGAGGGAGACACACTGCCTGCTACGTGTCTCGCTCTAAAGCACGACTGACTTTTAAAACTCTTTGGCATTAATTCAGTTAGCGCGTCATGTAAATAAAAAATAATAACAATCGCAACAAATTACTGTTTACTTATTTATAATTTCTGTGTATTTTTTTTCATTGGCCGGAAGACGTGGAAACGCGGCATTGGCTGAGTTTTTTGGTAAACTTTTTCAACGAGTTTTAGTTACTTTTTTTTGGGTATCTGTGTGTGTTTCATTTTTTACGGTATTTATGCGTGCTTTAAAAAATTATATTTATTTTGTAAGCTGGTTGAAAAGTTCTGCTTTGTGCGATTATGCAACACTAGTGAAAAAAAACATGGCGTACGGCGTGCACAACAATAAGAACACTCGCGGCGATACTCGATTTCGTTGATTCTTATTTACCGTTTTCTCTTCTTTCTTTTCTTTTTTCTTTTGCAATAACATTTCACTAATAATGCATATTTATTAGTATTATGCATTTATTTCACTTGTAAACACTTTATTTATCACTCAAAAAAACAAAAGAAAAAAATCGTTTGCCAAATTTTTTCGCGTGATTCTGCCTAGGCAAACTTCCGTTACTTTTCTCTCACGCTCTCTTCGCTGCTCGCTGCTCGCTGCAGCATCTGCTGACGTTCTTGATCGACTGCGCCGTCGCGTCGCTGCTGACGCTCACACTCGCGTCGATTTTCGTTGTTTTGCTATTCACCGTTTTCTTTTCCTTTTGCTTTAGCAATAACTGCTAAAGTATTATAAATTTCACTAATTTTGCCGTTGGCGTACGGCGTGCTCAACAACAACAACACTCGCGGCGATTTTCGTTGTTTCTTATTTACCGTTTTCTCTTCTTCCTTTTCTTTTTTCTTTAGCAATAACTGCTAAAGTATTATAAATTTCACTAATCATGCATATTTATGCATTATGCATTTATTACACACTTTTGCACTTGTTAACACTTTATTTATCACTCAAAAAAAAACAAAATAAATAAGAAGACGATCGCGGTGCAAGGGCACATCCACGCGCTTAGAAAACTCGAACAAACTGCGTCTTTCTCGTTGTTCTCGTTCCTCAAATTTTGCGCGTGATGCTGCCTAGGCAAGGTCCGTTACTTCGCGCTCACGCTCTCTTCGCGCGGATAACGGCAATAAGGAAACAGACAAATGACAGTGATGCGCAAGTGTGCCAGCAAAAATTATGATAGTGGTAAAAATGTAATTGTATAGATACATATGTATATGTATAAATTTATTTATATTGCTGTTGTTAAACATAGTTTTTATAAATATACTTTTTTTTTCTGTTTATTTACAATCTATCTATTGATAATAAGTAAATTTTATGAGGGGGTATTTAAAAGAGGTTTTACATTTATGGGGAATATTTACAAGGGAGTATTTATAGGGGAGTAAGAGTCACCACTCACAGGATGGCCTAAAGGGCAGGTCAAGAGGGTGGTGTCTTTTAAGACGTCTGACGTGGAGACGATTAATTTACTTATGGCAGGGAAATACTGTAGCTCATATGAATTTTGATTGTAAACATATCGACATTTCCACTCCAATAAGAACAGCTTATACACACACAAACACACTCACACACCAGCTCACACACGCAAACCCCAAAGAGCAAAGAAGAGAGGCAAAAGGGCATAAGCGGAAGAAAGCAAAAAAGGTATTGTAAATTGTGCACAAAGAAAAGAGAAGTGGAAGGGTGTACAACGGAGTAGACTGAGTAGAGTAAGCTTAATGGCAACTGTGTAAAACTGTGATGCAAAGAGAATGGGGGGATAAGAGAATGAGTTAGAGCGCAGTAAGCGGGAAAGAGAAGGGGGATAAGAGAATGAGTTAGAGCGTAGTAAGCGGGACATGCAATTGGCATTGGCATATTGACTAAAGTTTGCCAACGCAAAAGTGGATTGCCTCTTGATTAATTAAAAGCTCCGTTTGTGTGTGTGTGTGTGTGTGTGTGTGTGTGTGAGTACATACTTGCACTTTTTCCATGTGTATGTGTGTGTGTGTGTTTGTGCTTGAGTTCGAGCTGCATTCAATAGGTATGCCGAGGAGAAGTACGTGACAGAGAGAGAACTGCATACAAGGCATGCAAAACCGAAAATGTCCTTTAAGCTTGCTTGTACGCATTATGTGTGCCAATTTGTGCATGATGTTGTTGTTATTGTGTGTGTGTGGGTGTGTGTGTGTGTGTGTGCTTGGTCCTGGGCTAATAGCATACCGATTGCTATTTCTGCTCCTGCTCCTGCGCCAACAAAGTGAATTTGCTTAGCAAGGCGGAAGTCAAATGCTTGCCTAAGCAAAGGACCCCACGCCATATTGCATTTTGTGTACGCTCCTCGAACTCTGTGCCCGAGTTCAAGGACTACTAGGACTACTACAAAGGGCTTGGAGCACAGCAGCGTTCACAAGATTACCGTACAGTCAGTTGGCTAATTGTGACAGCAGTGCCAGTGCCAGTGCCACCTGCCAATTACATTGTTTGTACCCATTAAACTCAGTTGAATGTGGATGTGCTGAAGTAAACAGCTGTTGAGCTCTAAAAAACTCATTTCAGACGACCATCCGACTCGGCGACCATCCGATAAATGGCCAATTAAAACGCAAATGAGCCAGCGAAAAAATCCGGCAAGAACAACAAACAAGTTGCGCCATAAAAGTTAACAGCACTTTGCAATCGAAGAGGCAAAAACATCTCCGAGATGCAATAAAAAATTTCGACAAGAGAAACGCACTTTGTGTGCTACTAGAAATGAATTAACGCTGCCACGGTTGCCACACTTGGTGTTTTTCTAGCAGCAAAGTGGTTCTTTTTCGAAATTTCTATGAAATGAGTAAAATATGTTGCTGGCAAGAATTTTATTTAAGTTTTTGATTAAACGACTATATCTATACTGCTTAATAAATATATATATTCTCTTATTTGAAAATAGGTTAATTAGTTTAGTTTACTTCAAGTGGCAACCCTACATTAAGCACCAAATAAAGCACCAGTTCCACACACAAATTGGAGCCGTGGGCCAAATCTGGCTGTGGCAACAATGAAAACGACACGGAGAGTATACTTAATCCATTTTATAGAGATCTTAATGCAGGAGTAGCATAATGAGCCAATTGCAAAATAATTTAAAAATACCTATCCATATGTACATCAACATTGAGTACATTCTTTATACTAGCACTAAGTCGATTAAGCCCTACAAAACGATTAGAAGCCACTGCAGTTAGGGCCCAGTCCAGTCACTCAGCGAAGCCATAAATTAGCCATGGCTAGCTTCAATGGGCAACGGCGCCAGAGTCGATTACAAAACATAGACATTAAATGCAGAGGAAGTGACATTAATTGCATTGATTTAGCAGTTCCTATCAGCAGGCCCGGCATTCAGTGTGTTAGGCAGGTACGCAGACGCCTGAATTCAGACGACAACTTGGAGTAAAAACCAGTTCGCTTTGATAGCGTCAGAATCGACGTTGGTCGTACATTGACTGTGCACTTTGCATTTTCCAATTATTCGAAATGTTTGCTAATGAGAAATTAATTTGCACAAATGCTAAATAAAACGTTACAGCATTGGCCATGCGTATATGCTTTAGTTGTAAGCCGCGCATTAATTCGAATTTTGAGTTTCCAGGTGTGTGCTGCCTACCTGGCCATAACTAATGCACATTTAATTATGTCAATTGGTCAGCTGGACAAAAAAACTAAACAAAGCAAAAAAAAAGGTATGTAGCTTAGTAGAAGGCCTTGCCAAGCGCTTAAAGTTCAAACCAATCGCTTAACCTAAAAGATGCATGGTTGCCACAATTGTGCTAAAAGTGGTGTTTTTTTTCTCATGATGATTTTCATAATGGAATTGATTCTTTTTCCTTACGGTTAAACACTTAATTTCCGAATTAATGGGGATATGTGTACTTAGAGTAAATAATTCAAGCTATCATTTAATGATTTAAATTTACTTTGAATAATTTAAATGCATGGTTGCCACAATTTAGTACTAAAAGTGGTGTTTTTTTTCTCATGTTAAATTTCAAAATGAAATTGATTCTTTTTCCTTATGGTTAAACAATTAAATTCCGATTTAATGGGGTTATATGTAGTTAAAGTAAATAATTCAAGCTTTCATTTATTAATTTAAAGTTACTTTGAGAACAAAATCTTAGAATAATTTAAATGAAAATAAAACTAAATATTCACTTGTCAATTCCATTAACCAGTTTACTGACAATCAACAGTTGAACAACTCAACTGTTTTACATTATTTAACTATCAATTCAAATTATTCAACTATCAAAGTTCTTAAACGACTTATTGACTTTATGTATCAACTACTATCAAGAGGCATTTTAATTTGTTTACATTTGCTTTTCACTAGGAACAACTATTTTGTAAGCTCTTCGAGCAGTTATCAGATAAAATATACTTTTTCAGGCACTGCAAGATAGTAACTGTTAGAGGTAAAGTTTATGAAAAACTATTAAATTTGTCAAATGCGATTGCATTGGGCTTTTTAACGACTATTGCTGCGTTATCAGTGATCAGTGGGCTAGTCATTAGCAAAGCCACAGCGAGCCAAATGTTTCCGCTTAGCAATCTAAAGCCCTGTCAACTCAAGTGGAGTTAACATTATTATTAGCGCTATGCCATGCCATAAATAAAGATCTCTCAATAAATACATCAACATGCGCCAATTGGGGCGTGTGTACATTAATCACAACAAAATTTCACCGCTGCCGTGTATCGTATGTGCTTGGACATTGCATGCAATCAGCATTTCAATTTGTAAGACGCCCATGCAAGAGACGCCAACAGCCACACCATATAGGCGGAGTTTGTACTATGCAAGTGCTACGTAATGTCTTGATTGAGTGATTGATATGCCAAGGTGTAATGTGTGTGCTTGTGCGTGCGTATGTTGCTTAAGTGTGCGGGTGCAAAGTAATTACATATTTTAATAGCGCCAGCGCATACACTCAATGAGTTTGAGTTCAAATTTCGCGCCAAACAGTGTTGCAAAACTTCTCCATTGTGAACATTATACCTAGTTCAGTTCAGTGTTGGCTAACGCTGAATCGGTTTAGTTCACTCCAAACGCAACTAGTTCGACAATTGATATCGGCATGGACAAAACAAAAGTGTAGAAAAAATAACAATAATTATACAATAAACTAGTAAAAAGCTTAAAATGTCTATGCTACGTTTTTGGCTAACGCGCCAATCGCTGGCGGTGTTAAGTAGACATACTGCAGTGCCAAATCTAGAGAACATTCGCGCATTTTCACCCTTGGCCAGCAACAACTACACAACATTGGGAAGTAGAACAACAACAATAACAACATCAGGTGCCGCTGTGGCTCAGACGCAATTGCAGCAAACGCGGAACCACAAGCGTTTCGGCCATGGCGAGGAGAAGACTCCCACTGTTACCAAATATTTTCACTTCATGGTACTCGGTTTGTTTATCATCTCTGTGCTGGACTGGGGCAAGTGAGTATCCATTTAGCCACTAAATATTGCTGCTTGAGTATAGAAATTGCATCTATTTTTAGAGTGAAACGTTTGCTCATGCCGAAGGTGGACGCAGATGCGGGTCAGCGTCCATCCGATGCTGCCGATGTTAACGGCAATAGCTCCGATAGCGATAGCGACAGCGACGGCGAGGACGATGAGAACCAATTGAATGCGCGCGAGGGTAAAAAACTGAAGGAAAAAGTTGGTTTCCGCGAGCGCAAGGTATTTGTCAGCTGTTTCTACCACATTCTCTGTGACTGTGTATATATATTGTTTTGAATCCGTATATCTGTGTATACTTTACTTAAGTTCTCTTACGACTCTTATTTCTTTCTTTATGTTGCCCATTCTGTTCTCGATCGATCATCACAACACCACAACACAATTCTTCACACACACACAAACAATGTCCCAGATTATCGAATATGAGAATCGTATTAGGCAATTCTCAACGCCGGACAAAATCTTTCGCTATTTTGCCACGGTGCGTCTACAGGATGCGACACAAACAATTGTATGCATGACCCCCGAGGACTTCTTACGCTCAATCTATCCGGGCATGAAGCAGCCAGATGGTAATTGTGTATAGGCTTTTATATAGACTAGATAATACTAACACGATCTGCTCATCTATGTAATCGATTTCAAGTTTTATGTTGGCGTCAACGCTTCTCAATTTTTCATCTCTCTGTTCTCGCTTTTGAATCTTTTCTCACTTAAGACGATATTTTTCTTGTAACCATTCTAAATGCTAACTGAATTTGTTCAGATTATTGAATATGAGAATCGCATAAGGCAATTCTCGACGCCGGACAAAGTATTTCGCTACTTTGCCACCATTCAAGTGCCAGTGGCCGATGATCGCCATGAGGTCTACATGACTCCAACCGATTTTTTGACTAGCATGACGCCAGGCATGAAACAGCCAGATGGTAGGTGACTGAACGACTCCAAAACTAACAAGGCAGCTGAACTGTATGAAGCAACCGTAATACTAATGCAAGTTTCATCTTTGTAGGTTTGGGTCTGGACCAGTATCGACGCTATGATCCCAAGGTAAGGGAGTATCGCCTTAGTCATACCTAAGCCATACTAATCAAACTGTTTGCTTACAGTCCGTGGGTGAACAACTGAATTTGCACTTGCAGAAGAATAGCATATTCTATAAGCTGGGCTCCTATGGCCTCATCACCTTCTCCGACTACATCTTTCTGCTCACGGTGCTGTCGAGTAAGTTTGGTATTATAGCAAGTGTCTAATGAGTTATTAATGCCCTTTGTCTTACAGTTTCACGTCGTCACTTCGAGATTGCGTTCCGCATGTTCGACCTGAATGGCGATGGTGATGTGGACTGTGAGGAATTCGAAATGGTTGCCACTCTGGTGAGGCAGCAGACCAGCATGGGTACACGGCATCGGGATCATGCCAATACGGGCAATACTTTCAAGGTAGCTAATGTTTACGGCGGCGGAGCGAGTACTTAACTATTTGTTTATTGTATATTCTCTACATTATTTGTAATGTATATGTCTCTTGGCTTTATTCCTATTGAAACGCGCGTGTACGTTGAATGCGTGTCGTGTAACTGTGTATATAAATCAACTTCACTTCACTCTTCCTTTTTTGACAACTAACAGTCCTTGAAGGTACTTTTGTAATAACCCAATACCAATTGCTTTGCAGTCACCACCACCCGCTGATACTTTTTACAACTTTACTTTGCATTTAGTTACTATTCTGCATCTATTCTGCATCCATATGTATATGCGCACATCCACACATTAACTCACAATTGTTTAAATATTCCAAAACTCTTCTTACTGCTTAAACTAATGGTATTCCTCTACCTTCAACCAGGGCGTCAACTCGGCGTTGATCACGTACTTCTTTGGACCAAACATGGATGAGAAGCTGACCATTGAAAAGTTCTTGGACTTCCAGGAGCAATTGCAACGTGAGATTCTTTCGCTGGAGTTTGAGCGCAAGGAACCCAATGACGAGGGCAAAATAACTGAAGCCGATTTCGCCGAACTGCTGCTCGCCTATGCCGGCTATCCACCCAAGAAGAAGCAAAAGAAACTGAAGCGTGTGAAGCGTCGTTTCCGCGATCACGGCACTGGCATATCTCGACAGGATTACTTGGATTTCTTTCACTTTCTGAACAATATCAACGATGTGGACACAGCATTGACATTTTATCACATTGCTGGCGCCTCAATTGATCAGCAAACGCTGAAGCATGTGGCCAAAACTGTGGCCGTGGTCAATCTATCCGATCACGTGGTGGATGTCGTCTTTACCATATTCGATGAGAACAGTTAGTATCATTCTTTAATGAGCATTGAATACGTATACTAAATGGTTTCCTTTACACAGACGACAACCAGCTGAGCAACAAGGAGTTCATCTCGGTCATGAAGAATCGTGTGCAACGTGGCCTGGAGAAGCCCAAGGATACGGGTTTCCTCAAGATGATGCGCTCTGTGTTCAAATGTGCCAAGGAAACTAAGCCAGTGCTGCTGGATATTTAAGCACTATACTTGTTGACTCATTGTAACTAGTTACACACCTTTTCACGGTGCTCCAAGCACCACTCTTAGTCATTTTTCTTACGCTTTTACTTATGTTTTTATTATTTATTAGTTTATTATTTCTTTCTTAAGAGTCTGTTGTGTGTAAACTGCAAAGGAAACTTAACTAATTATATATTTAAAATATTTATATGGCAATTTTTTATTATAACTTGACAAGGCACAACATCTTCCTCACCTTCAGCAGTTGAGTTCAGTTTGTACATATTATTGTTGCCTCCAGGATTTCGAAACATTTATTTGTTTATTTATTTCAATATACAGTGCGTTTCATAATCATAAGACACTTATATATACTTATATTATATCTGGTGATTAAAGCTTAATTATCGTTTAAAAAACAACCATCGATGAAACATTTTTTTGAATTATTTTTTATATATTGTATATCGTTCTTGACTTTTGAGAACCTCTACCAATCGGTTTTGCGTGAATCCTATTAATCTTCTTTTAACTAAAGTGTCTTATGATTATGAAACGCACTGTACTACTATAAATGTTGCTATAAATTCATTAATATTCATATCTAATAATTGCCTTTAATCACAGTGTAATAAATGAAACTCCAAGTCATTTACTTAGTTGAAATATTTATTCATATTTAATACTAAAATAGTTAAATTTTCTATAATCCCAATAAAGAATTTCTCGCATTAACTTTGCTTGCTTAACGAATAGGAATAATAGCAATATTAATTAATAATTATTTACAATTTTAGATAAACTTTCCTTAAGGAATATTTACAGCCTTTAGATTGGAATACTCTTATCAGTACTGGGTACCTTGGAATGTTCTATAGAAACATATATCAAAGCTATATCAAATAGTATGCTAATTAACCCACTTCCACATTCTGTTCCTCATCATCCTCCATGTCATCCAATACTCTTATCAGTACTGGGTACCATGGAATGTTGTATAGATACATACATCTAAGCTATATCAAATAGTACGTTAGGCCACTTCCACATTCTGTTCCTCATCATCCTCCAAGTCATCCAATACTCATGTCAGTACTGGGTACCATGGAATGTTGTGTAGAAACATATATCTAAGCTATATCAACTAGTATGTTAGGCCACTTCCACATTCTGTTCCTCATCATCCTCCAAGTCATCGATACTCATGCCATATAGCTCCAAATCGTGCTGCTTCAGATGTGCCGTATAGGATTCCAAGTCGTTGAAGCGACACTGGCATTCGAAGCACTCCAGCCAATCCTCTACAGAACTCTCGCCATCCTCACTGTCCGATGAACGTGACCTGAGGCGTCTATTGCCTGGAACCGACTGCTCTTTAGCCTCCACGCCATGCGTTGCCTTGTGGCCCGTATAGTCCAGGTAATCCCGATATTTGGCCGGACACTTGAGGCACTTGTACCAGCGATCACGCACATGCGTCACCATGTGCTTCTTGAGAGTGGAGCATTCGCGGAATGGCTTGCGACACTTGGTGCAGCTGAATGGCTTCTCGCCGGTGTGTATCATGTAGTGACGCTTGAGATTATGGCGAGTGCCGAATGGACGATGACACAGGGGGCAGGGATAGGAGCGTCTGTTGCGTGACACACGGTTTGGAGCACGTGGCATGGCATCGTTGCTCACAGATGACGAAGAGTTGGCGCTGCTGCAACTCCTGGGCAACGGTGGACGTGCTGCAGGCACAGCTGGAGGGGGAGCCGGGGTGAACAGTGAGGGTACCAGCGTGACATGCAGTACCGCCGGTGGCGATGGCGTTGGCGAGGCAACTGTCTCATCTGGCTTCTGCTCCTCATCCGAATCCGTGTGCTCCGGCAATGGTTCGGCACTCTCACAGCTCTGCGGACTCAGCAACAGATTCTTGCCCTCACACTCCGCACAGCGTGTGGAGTCCTGCTCCATGGGCGCATGCAGGTGGCATATCATGCATATATAACGAGGATCGTTCATGTGGCGTCGTCGATGCTTCTTCAGGTCGCTAAACTCACGAAAGCGACGCTCACACAGGTCGCAGGGAAAGGGACGCTCTCCTAGCGGAAGAAGAAGATTGGTTAGATATTCTTTCAGATGGAGTGCTCCAGTTCCCGCTGTGCTCACCTGTGTGTATCATCATGTGACGGCGCAGATTGTAATTGGACTGCACATGCTTGCCGCACTCTTGGCACTGATAGTAATGACGACCCCGTCGCTTTATGTATGGTCTGGTGGTTCTCCTTTGGGCCGTGGCGGTGGCTTTGGGCTTGTGAAACGGTTCCTCCTCATCCGATTGCAGATCAATGATGTGGGCTGGCAGCTCATGCAGCTCGCAGCTAACAGAAGTCAGAGGCAAAGACTCATCGTCATCCTTCTCCTCATCTTCCTCCTCGCATTCGCTGTCGCTCAGCTCAATTCTGGCCACAATTCGTAGCGGTTCCATGGGCTTCGGGATGAGCTGTATATCGGGAGAGCAACGCTTAGCTGGCTGCGAACTTCGCGCTGCATGAACACTCATAAACGTGGACTGCTCCACTCGCATCTCATCATCATCCAGCAGCTCAATAATCTGTTGCTGCTGCTGCTGCGGTTCCTCTGCCTGCAGTCTCTGCCGCTGCCGCTGCTCCTGCTGCTGTTGGCCAATTTTAAGCAGTAAACTTTTTATCTTGGCATCATCAATGGAGACAAAGTTCTCCTCTGGCTCTTGGTACACATAGCTAACGGGCTCTGGCATCAGCAGTTGGCAGTTCACATCGCAGCAGGCAGCAGCGTCACAGCAGCCCGCAGCGGTGGAGCAGCAAGCGGGCGCAGCGCCAGCGCCGACGCAGTCTTTGCAGCAGTCAGCGCAGCTAGCGGCCGAAAGCTCCATGCTCTACAACAGCGAGAGAGAGAGAGAGTGAAATGTAGATGAAGAGCAACCAAAGTGCAAGAGAGAACTCTTTGTCTCTGCGCCTGCGCATATGCTATGCTTAATGGCTATAATTACATCCTTTGCCCAACAACAACAACAACAATAACAACATAACTACCTGGCCAGCTGTGTATTAGGCCAAGACAATACGGCCGATTTGCAAGCGCAAGAAAAAGCAATGCAGAGGGACAGACACGAAAAAAGTAATTTTATAACCGTTTTTTGCCGTGGCCAAATCGCGTCGTTGTTAGCCGAGACCGAGTGAAGAAGAAACTGGATTCGCGGCTCACTCGCCCGGGCTCAGCAACCTCGACAAACGCCAAAAGTCGAGTTTCGCTGTCGCTGCCGCTGCCTCTGCCGCCGCCACTGTCACTGTTGCTTAGTCTGAATCAGCGAAGCGAAGCAGCAACAACAACAACAGCAACAGTGGGCGCAACAGGCACATCGGCTTTGCAGTCGGCAGCGCAGTCGGCGTCAACGTCTGCGCCGAAGGCTTTTTATTTTTAATGCGCATATGCACATATGCACATATCGAAGAAAAACGAAAAATAAAGAGCGTTGGCGCACCCGGCGAGCAGCTCCTCTTTGCCTATACATATGCACATACCGAGCCCCGCCCCCTCTCCACACCACAGCCCACTCCCTGAACCGTTGCGTGCGTTGGTTGTTAACTTGATTTTTCTTGAGGCGCGTACACACAGCGCCAAAGCGAAAAACAAAGAAAATGCGCAGGGCGAACCCAAAGCAAGGCATCAAACACACTAAAATAACAACAACAACAACAGCAACAACAACAGTAACAATCGCACATAAAGTGAGAGCAAAGAGAAACCAGCGAACGCGAAACTCAACTCACGATTGTCAAGATTACTTCGCGCAATGGAGCATTGAAGTAGACGCCGACAATGGGGGGCGGGGCGAAGAGGGCGAAGCTCCATTAAAACACGACCGAAGCGAAACGAATCGAAACTCCAACAACACCAACAAGCGAGAACGACGACAACGACAGCAACAACAACAACAACGGTAACTGCTGCCGAGCAACGTAAGCTCCGTGCGCAACCATTTCGTGTCGCTCTTTTCCTTTTTGCGCAACAACAACAACAACAACGACGACAGCAGCAGCCAAGTTACTCATTTGCCATGTTTCTGTTTTGTTCTTTGTTTTGTTGTCGCTTCATTTATTTGTACGCTGACGTCGACGCTAGCGTAGCAAAAGCTGCGTTTGCCTTTTTGAACAGTGTTGAGCAACGCCATGCAAGGGACCCACATTGACGCTTGACGCGGGCTCATTGGTATGCACTCGATGTGGGTGGCTGGAATGTATGCACATACCTATGATACACTGATTGCACGTGACACCGACACTATTGGTCTACCCCCTCCCCCCTCATTTACTTTCGCGTCTTGCTATCGTGACTGCATATCGTACATATCGTCTTTCGCCTATGAAACTTGTTTCAGATACCGCACGCCCACTCGGCCCAGGCTGGCAATATCGCGTGTTTGCAACAGCAATGGGAACGGCATCATCACTCAGTTGGCTCCGACTCGGCTTGCTTGCTTGCCTGCCTGCCTGCCTGAGTGGGGAGCAATGCTCGGCGCTCCCAGCCAACCAGTTGTTCGAACTTTTTTAGAGAAACAACAGACAAAACTTATATCATGCGTATGTATGTATATACATATGTATGAAATATGTATGATGTATGTGTGATACATATGTGTATGTATGATTGTAGGTGTGTCATGCGATCCACCCTCGGGGCTTATGTGATACACTTAATATACTGCTATGTGTATAGGAAGACCTAAATGTTTGAATTTAAAATTGTAGGAAACTTATAAAAAAATTATTCATAATTTATAAGAAATTATTATGATAGTGATTCTATAAAATTTATAATCCTGATAACCTCTAAAATTGTGGAGAAGCTTTTATTCGCAAGTCTGAGTACCTAAAGAAACATAATTTACATAGTTTGATGATCGATTAACCACTGTTTGGGTTCAAACCGAGGTACCAATTATATCCTTTTTCTTTTTATCAATATTGATTCATTTGTCCTGAAAAAGAATATTAAAAATTTCCCATTTCTCTCATTGTCGAACAGTGTTAAATAAGAATACGGTCATACTTGTTGCTAATTGTAGCAAAAAAAAATATAATTATTCACAACTTATAAGAAATTATAATTATAGTGTACATTTCTGGGAAATTTATAGTCTGGTCCTGGCAACCTCTAATATTTTGGAGAAGCTTTTATTCGCAAGTCTGAGTACCTAAAAAAACGTTATTTAGGTTCGCACAGCCAGTTTAAAGATCGAATAACCATGATTTAATCTTCTCTTTTTGCTTTATCAATATCTTAATTAAAGCTGACTCATTTTTGCTGAAAAAGAATGTTAAAAATTTCCCATTTCTCTCTTTGTCAAACAGTGTTAAATAAGAATACGGTCATACTTGTTGCTAATTCTAATATGCAACGTCTAATATTTGAGTACCTGAAGAAACTTTATTTAGGTTCGCGAAGCCAGTTTAACCACGCTTTGGGTTCAAACCGAGGTACCAATTATATTCTTTATTTTTTTTTTCATCAATATTGACTCATTTTTCCTGAAAAAGAATGTTAAAAATTTCCCATTTCTCTCATTGTTAAATAAGAATACGGTCATACTTGTTGCTAATTGTAGCAAAAAAAAAATATTGTGTTTATTTTTTGTATTATTTTGTAATTCTCATATAACATTTTGAAGCTAGTTATTTAAATTCGCATACGATGGATCGTAAGATAAATTTTAGATAATAATGTGGGATATACGCAGATATCCGCCATTTGATTGATCGCACATTAGTCGCGGTGTTTATCTTGTGTGTGTGTTATATGAAACATATTTGGCAAAATTGGATTGGTACTAGAATCTAAGCGGGACTAAGAGCTAAGTGTACCGTAAATAGGACTAAAAATACATAGCTAAAAACGTATTATAAGTGGTGTATATATATATGTATATATATATCGTTAGTTGTTGTAAGATTTGATTTAGATGAATGAACGAACGATGCGGCGATATAAACTACATATACACGAATGATGTCACAGACTACAGAGTACAGGCAAGGTACAACAACAAAGGGGGGCGGGGGGGAGGGGATGAAGCTAGTGTTATGTATAGCTAATGATATGCAGTGCAGCATCGATAAAGCGAACTTAAACGTATGATCTGTAACTATGTACAAGGGGGCTTAGAGCTAATAATGCGAACCAAGAGTAAAGCTCGGGGATATTGGGTGGGTGCTGGATCTGAATTGAAATACCGCTCGATTGTTGATTCTTGCGGAGATCGCGTTAAAGCTTTTGCTGCACATCCTGCTTGTTGTTGGCCGTGCCCAGTTTCTCGTGATTCACAATGAACTTCTTGGCACCGGAGAGCCCCTGCTTGTTGATGTAGAAACTCTTCTGGGCCAGCGGGGAGGTGCTATCATCGACGGCCAATCGATTGAGGAATGTGGCCGCCGTTCTAGCACCACTGTCGCAGGAGGAGGACTCAATGCTGATGGTCGAGCACCCACCAATGGAGGACGTTTCGCTCTTGGCATCGTCCATGAGTGTGGCATCATCAACCATATCATTCACCAGCAGCTGAGGACCCAGCGCACTGCTGGACGACGCTGTCGACAATATGGAGGAGGTGCGACTACGGCAAGTGTTCCCCACCGAATCACTCTCCGGTATGGAAATGCCCTCGTCAATGCTCTGGCTCTGGCTATTGCCGCCAGTCATGCATATGCCATCCAAGCCATTGACAACCGGCAACACGCTGCTCGGCGAGGCGGAGACGGGCGAGGGGCAGCCGCTGCTGCTGCTGTTGTTGTTCGTGTTGTTGCCGCTGCCATTGTTGTTGGTGCACAGTTTCGAGATGAATAGCTTCGGAGTAATGCGGCCATCGTAGGTGCCCGAGTCCGGACTTGGACACACAGACGTGGGCGATTGGCCGACAGGGGACGAGCCGCGGCTGCAAAAAGAAAGAGGTGAGTATTGGAGAGATTGGTTCATAGGGTATACATACCTGTCGGTAAAGATCTTTTTGAGCGGCGGTGGTGAATAGACGCTCCAGTTGCTGGCGCTGGCATTGTTGTCGTCCAGCTCGAATTTACGCTTGACTGGACCCAGGGATGAGGGTCGCATCGCGATGGGCGACATGGAGCGGCGTGTGGCAAAGGTGCGACGTGTGGGCGAGGGCGAGTAGGGAAGACGTATGCCCGTACGATTGCTGGTGGGGCTGGGACTCGAGCAGCTGGTGGCAGTCCCGCCGCCACTTGTTGTGGGTAGCACCACCTGCAATGGATTGGAGAACTCATCCGATTTGCAGGACCAATTCTCGGCCACAAGCGTTAGATCCTCCCAGCTCTGTGAGATCTGTAGCTCACGATGCACCTCGCGCTCATGATTCACCTCGCGGCTGTTCAAGTCGGCGCACTCCTCCTGCCGCAACTGAGAGACGCGTGGCGTCAGGCAGAGAGCACCGCTCCCTGCAGCCGCCGCATTGCCCAGGGCTGGACTATAGCTGGCCGAGTAGCGTCGCGCACGTGGTGTGAATAGATTGAACATGGGTGCGGGCGACACCTCACGTGAATTGGGCTGGGAGCGTATGTGTATGTTCTTGCCAAAGCAATCGAGCCCAAGACTTGAGCTGTTGGTAAACAGTGTGCCTCCCCGGCTACCGCTGCTGCTGGCTTTGGTCGAGTCAGGTCTGTGCTGATCCTGCTTCTTTGGTGTCTGCTCCCTGGCGGCTGCTGCTGCCGCTGCAGCGGCACGTGTGGTCATGGGCGTGGGCTTGCCGGGCGGCGTTCGTATGATGGGCACACTGAGGCAGCGTTTTAATGTCTTGGAGCTGGAGCTGGCACTGCCAGCTGGCGGCTCTAATGTATCCATGGGCACGGACATGGCTGAGGCAGTCCCTTCCTCTGTTGGCGTCTTGCCGGGCTGCTCGTCCATGCTGCTGCCCGTGCCACAACCGTCGGCGTTCGGATCCATTGAATGTGAGTCTAAAAATAAAAACTATTTACTATTCGGTTCGCTATAAAGTGCGGGCTGCTGACGCTATCACGCCGTGGGTATTTTTATGCTTTGTGGGTTTGATTTTGATACCAAAGTGATTGCTGGCGTAGCGAACACACACACACACACACACACACACACACACACACACACACACCACACACACACTGTACAACATAAACAGCAACAACAATGACAACAACTCATATACATTGGTTCTTGCTCAGCTGGTGTTGCATGTGGGGCAGCAGTCACAGATCCAATTTAGGATTTAGCCAAAAATTCTCATACACTTCGACACTGTGGTTCAACGTTGCGTCGCTGTCGACGCCGACGCGACGTCGGCTTCTCTGCAGTCGCAGTTCGTCAATCTTTTTTTCGACCCAGCCGTGAGACTGCGTGCGCTGCCAGGGGCCAGTGTTTTTGCTTACTTTTTCCAACGTGTATTTGTGAGCAGCGCAGGCAAATTTAGCCGAATTTAGTTAGGCAACAGTCGGCGGAAGATTTCATGCACACTTTAGAAGCGCCACAACTAATCTAGGTGCTTTAATATACTTACAAAGTTATGTCCTGTGATTATAAATTTCTGCAGCTCGTTTTAGTTTTTTCTGAGTGTTGGGTAACGACGGTCATACGACGCCCTGGCACGTTCAGACTATCGATGAAAATCAATGTAAACAATGAAGAAAATTGCCCTGGCGCAGCAAATGCCAGTATAATTTGCTTCGTTTCAATTATAAATATATTTTATATTTCACTCTCTAAATAACTGAGCTCTTAATTTCCGAATTCCTTGCTCGTTCGCAATATGCGTGGCGTCATTTTAATCGACTACGGCTATAGAGTCGCACTTTTCTGTTTGACCAGCTGTGGCGTATGTTCATGCGCTGTGCAACACTGAAAACGCGCGCATTTTGAAACTCCGTTGTCGGCGAAAAGTCGTACGAATTGTAAACACATTGCAAACACACAGAGAGATGTATTTTATTTATTTACTATATGCGAAATTAAGTCAAATTATAACATAGATATATTTCATTTATTTACTAAGATTGAAACTTAAGCAAATCATAACATATACGTACTAGTATTAATACGTATTAGTATTTGGTTTATCGGTAACTTAATGGAAATCACAACAAAATAATAAAGTAACACAGTTTAATATGATTTCATTTTCATACCTATTATGAATTTAATCTAAAACTCGTTAAGTAATACAGGTTTAGTAATTATGAATATAACCTAAATATTATTCGAAATTTACCCAACTTGTAATACTCATATGAAAGATTAGTGTTTGTAATTTCGACTTGTGACTCTGACTACAGCTAAATTACATATTAAGCGAATTTCTTAGTTAGTTGACGCCAGTTGCTTCTCGATTTTGGATGGTACTCATTTACGACAATTGAAATCGTTTACAGTTAGCGATTACTTGACTACATTAAAGGAATTAAACCAAATGAAATCATCATATATCAGGAAAAGCATCCTACAACTAGTATATATTTTGTAGTATTTGTAGTAATGAGCGGCATGTGTATGTAAATGGAAATTCAATTGAATTTTCCGGTTTCTTTCATTTTAAATAGTTGACTAAATTGGCAAACGCAAGAGCGGCTCTGAGCGGCGGGCTTCTCAGCTGATACGATGGGATTCCTTAGCCATCAGACAGAGCTGGCGTCACCCAGCCGTATTTCTCGTGCGTTTTCACCAATGAGCGGAATGACTCCTCCGCCTGACGACTGCAAGAGAACCAAGAAAACAGGAATCAGCTAAAGTTCAATATAAGAAAGTTTCCACTACGCACCGACTAAACTCCTTTGTACTTTTTGGTTTGCGCGCAATTCGACCCTGGCCCTTGACCACACTGGCCGCAAACTGCATGATGACCGCCTCCACAGTGTACGCACTGGCCCATCCCCTGGGTGTGAGCAGCTCCATGCATATGGCACCGCCCTCCATCACATAGCCCTTCTCGATGCGTGGCTCCACGACACGCATGAAGGGCGGAGCAAAGGGGAAATTATCGGGAAAACTTAAATGCAACAGTATGGCCATACAATTCATCTCAACCATGTCGCGAGCCAACGGCGAATCCGGATCGATTACATGCAACCGTACGTGCCACTCGAACAGGCTATCATTGACTAGCTCCACCTGCAATGAGGAAAAGGGTTTCCTTATTATTTAGCTCCGATATGCAGGGAGTATTCCTTAACGATCCTTACCGTAAATACTGCATCGTTCTTTGTTTGCAGGCGTTCCATTTCCCGGTATTCTTTCATCAGGCGGCGTGACCGTATGCTCTGATCGGGTGCTGCAAGCAGCGGGCGTCCCCAGGTCGGTGCCACCCTGTGGTAAGGAAACAGAAACAGATTAAAGCAACAATATTTGATGTGGTTATTAATCATCAATTCAAATAATATGACATAAAAAAGAAACAAAACTTTGTTCAGTACTTCTTCGACATTTTCTTAAAAAAAAAAGGAAATCCACAATTTTCTTTTTCTTTTCTTAAAATAATATATTTTTGACTTGAGAATGAAATCGTTAAAATGTCAGTTAAACACACTGCAAAAGAACAAATTCAAGTAAAGCCAAAAACACCATTGGCCTCAGTAGAAAAAACACCAATAGTAAATCAAAAAGAACCAACTCATTTTGAACAGGAACCAATTCCAATAAAAACCAAAACATCGCACCAACAGTAGAAAAAAAACACCACTGTACTCAGGGTGGCAACCCTGCATAAAACGTACTTGTGATCCTGACGGCGTCGCTTGCCAGGTGAATCGCACACAGCCTGCTCAAGGGCCACGCGTACGATGGGATTTTTTGAACCTGCCGCTGCGCCAGCATCGCTGACAGATCCAGTTGCAGCTGCTGCACCTGCTCCGGCTGCAACCTCATTTACCGGGTTGTTGTTATTGTTGTTGTTGTTGCTGTTGCTAGTGCTGCTGCTGTGTTCGGCACCATCGACTTTATCGCTGTTGCTTCTATCGTTGTTGTTGCTGTTATTGTTGTTGCCATGATTATTATTGTTGTTGTTGTTATTGTTGTTGCTGGACTTGTGGAAGATTTTGCGTATAGCGGTAACTACTCGCTCTTTGGAACGTGATGACATCTTTGCGCGTAATTTGGTTTCCTTTTGGTGTGCTGCTTTATCAGCGTTGCGTTTGTTCAGTCTTTGTTAAGGTAATTTGCTGTAAGAGAGAGAAATAGAGATAGTGGATTAGTTGTGGATGTCATGTGGAATGTGTTTGCCATAAGCAAGTTGAGTTCAAGTGAAGTGGAATGATTGTGGATGCCATGTGAAATGCATTAGGCACAAATGAGTTCAGTTTAAGTGCAGTGGATTAATTGTGGATGTCATGTGGAATGCATTCGCCTTACTCAAGTAGAGTTGAGTTGATTGTCATGGTACGCCTACAAAACGGGCTGTAGGATGTAATAATATCACAAAACGTAATAAAAACGTTTAAATAAACAATGCCATAAGCTTTTATTGGCGTATAAAAACGTCCCTGACCTACGCCCAACTCATAATTGCACTGAATTTTCCAAGTGACCTTGAAGAGCAGTAGTAATAGCAGAAACATATGTGCAGCTGGCAAGAAGTCGACTCAGCGCATACCCTGTAAAAGCAGCGCTAGATAGGAATATGTATAGATACACAGGTAGAAGGAATACAGGTATAAAGAAATATATCATAACAAAAGATAATAATTTCACACTTAGACCTAAAGCCATAAAACATGTGAGAAAATATAGTTTCAGATATAGGAAGAACCTAACATGAAGAACCTAATGTAAAAGTAGTTATCAGATAAGATCCAAATGGTCCCGGAATGGGTATAAAAAAGTCAGTTAAGTTTCAGTTGTTCATCGCTTAATAGTTTCGTTTATTAAAGACTTAGTATTGTCTTACACTGACAAAAACTACATTGTAGTGTTAATTCATACGAATATTATATACCCTTTAGGTTGCATTTGTTCTTGTTTAGGGTAGTAGTAAAATAGCAGTGAAGAGGCACTTGAAACTTGTGCTATAAATACGACACATCCCCGACAAAAGTCCTTGACAACGTTTTCAAGCTTATAGAACAACAACAACAACAGCGACAACAGAAATATGTTAAACACTCTCGCAGCAACAACAACGACATTAACGAAAGGCTCGCAAAGAATGAGCTCAAAGCAGAACATGGCGACAAAGATATAAAAGAAATATAAAACACAAGACAAAAACAACAGCAACAACAACAACAACAGCAACTTATTGCGACGCAGCCAAGTTGGAGTACAGTGGGAGGGGAATCTAAGTGGATGCTGTGTGGGTCGCGTGTGTGTGTGTGTGTGTGTGTGTGGGTGTCAGTCTTAGGTGTTGACCATGGGTCGAAATTACTTGGCTGTCTGTGCATAATTGGCTGTAGCTAAGGCAACCTCATGGAGCCTAGCACGCTGTACTCTGACCCCACGCTGTACTCTGCTTGATATTAAGGATTATTATTGTTGGAGAATTATAATCTGCCACAATGGGGAGGGCCTAAAAAGATTAATTACTGCACAACAGCTAATAAATTAGCGAGAGTGACGCAAACTGAAAAATATTAATTAAATAGATGAAAGCTGAAATTTATGCTGCCACGGCATAGATTACAATTAAGCAGGGATTCTTGAGAAGCGTTTAAAATAATCACAATTAAGTGCAAATTTCTTTAAATTGCGCTGTTATCGTTCTTTGTATTATTATGTAGATTATTTACACACCTGATCATATTAATAGGTACACACATCAACTCAGACTTTAAGATAACAGAAAACAATTTTATTCATTATTTTAAACTTAAAATTTGGTCTCATTGGTTCTTTAACTATTTCTTTTTAATAAAATAAACTTAATTGAAACACTGTTATCGTTCTTTGTATTATTATATAGTTTATTTATGTATATAGTAATAAATACTCACACATTCACTCAAACCCAAGGAGACTCTCTTTAACAATCGCTCACTACTCCTCGCAATCGCAAAGCCACACGCATGCACCCCCTCTCCTAACCAATGCCTATGAAAATTGGTTATCTAATATCTCCGTTGTTTATTAACCAATGAGGCTGCAAATTGCAGCAAAGCTTCTAAGCATTACAATTCATACAAAGTCAATCCAATACTATCATAATTGAAACCCAAAGTTCCATTAAACATACATATAGAGAACCCCTTCTATTTAGAACTATAAAAGCAAAGGAAAAACTGAAAGTACTAAATTGTAAGGACGTATGCATTTAGAATGCTGCCTTCAACTTTGCTTTAAATACCATTAGCAGTTTATTATGCGACCACGTGCTGGGTATAAATTATTTATAGCTCGGAGAACTCATTAAGGTCCATTATGAGCCAAGGAGTGCAGAAGGCTAGAGCTGAGCAATTTATCGCTTATTGAATAATGTCGACTATTTATAGACTTATCGAAGAGTTTTGCACTTTTGCTTTCAATACAAAATGTGAGGAATGAGCTGAAAAGTTGTCGCCCATAACAGGGAAACAAGTTTAGTGCCATGGATGTGGAGCTAGGGATATACATACATATATATATATCATATCGGACTGGGTATTGCCCCCTCTTTTGGCAGCAAGCTGTGATTTTACTACAGCTGAAACATTGCCAGAGATTTGGTGGCCTTTAGTTAAATAAAATATTTACAGTTGGGCTTGGTAAATAAAATAGTAGAACCTCGAGTATCTGACAGCTCTGAATTAATGGACGACAAATTGACACAAGCTGTGGTAATTGGAGCTCTATCTATACCATATACATACTACTACTCTTTCGCCTGACGTGTGTCTAATCTTATCTGGCGCCATGGAAATCGATAACAGCACCACCCCCTCCCCCTTCCCAACAACAACTGCAAGCACTGACCTATCCTGATACAATAAATAACACCCAATTGGCAAATTATACTTAATTTTAGATCCACACATGGCATGGACTATGACAGCCATCAAATCAGTTCCAATTGAAGGCAGACGAACGGTCGGACGGACGGACGGAGTGACAGACGGACAGACAGCTGGCTAATAGCCGTGGTGGAAATGCCAAAAGCAATGACAGCGCGCGCTGTAGTTAAATTAGATTTTAATTGAAGAGTTCAATTTGCAATGACTTGGGGTTGATAGATACAAATAGGGATACATAAGAGTATGTAGAATATAGAAGAACTGGCGATTTAACATACTCAGTATTTACTGCATTAATCTTGATTATTATATTATATAAACATTCAGAATATGGTCAAAGAATGCAGCCTTATATGTACTACAACAAGCGACTATACTTGGGACTTAAATATATTCGAGACTAAATGGGCAGGATTAAATATGTTTTTATGTATATAAATATGCTTAATGAATCCGCATATACATATACACTCCCATTAGTTAATTAAAATTAACTAATTATAATGTAAAATTAACGAATAATAATTAAATTACCACAGGGGGCGCTAATCTGATGATGCAAATTTAAGTGCATATTTTTGGTATATTTTTTCATTTTAATTAAATAAAATATTATTCTAAATCTTATAATGGAGTACCTTATCTTATTTTGAAGGAAATTAATGGAAATATGTTCGATAAAAATTTCATGGCTATAGTTTTAATAATTAATAGTTTTAATAGTTTTTGTAATATTTGACATTACACGAGCATGCTCCGGGGGCGCTAATCTGATGACGCGCAGTGTATAATGGAAATTAGTTAGCTATTATACGTTGAATTATGTATGTATTATGTATTGATTTGCTAAGTAAACGGTCTCCTGCTGTCGCTGCTGTCCGACTGCAGCCGTTCCAAATTTAAGAACAGAATCAAGAACAGTTTTTACCTTAAAATTCCACCTATGCATAATGACACTTAAAAAGTCCGAATTCGGCGGGAAAATAGCTAAATTGGGCTAGAGTAAATGCAGTACAGTCGAACACTCGGATGTGCCTCAACTTGTGTTAAATGTGTGTGCGTCACTGTTGATTGTCTGTATAGTAGTAGCAGCTGATGGAACGTGGGAAACTGATCGGAATCAAAACAAAAACAACAAATTGTGCCACTTAATTGTATGCATATACATATACTATAATATTGTTTGTAAATATTTGTTGTTTTCATTTGCTGACATGCAAAAGCTTCGCCTGTTGTACGCCATTGTTGCATGCAAATCGGAGGCACAATGAACGCTAAAGACGGGCCCCAAACACGGAATGAAAACAGCACAGACTGTACATACTTAACTACATACATATATGTACATGTATGTACATACTTTTATGTATAGTAATGCATGTATGCCAGATCTAACTTCCTTGTGCTCACATTATTGATTTTACTTTCTGTTCTGAGTGAGTTTTAATTGCATTTCAAATGATATGCAAAATAGTAGCAGATATTTACATATGTATGTGTGTGTGTGTGTGTGTGTACATATGTATACATTTGCATGCGTCATTTAACAACACTGGCGCCGGTAAGCGTAAAACTGCATTGTAGCCAAATGGCTTTAGTCGCAATAAAAGCATTGGCCTCTGGCTCAGCAGCCAGTGCTGCCAGTTTAGCTATTTTCTGTTTATTTTGAGTAGGCAAAAACTGAAAATCGCTAAACTTTTAGATATTCAACTATTCACATAAATAAATTACATATTTGATATGACTTAAATATATCAATCAAGAATTTGCATATTCATCTGACGTATTTATCTTTATTTCATCGATATTCTCATTTCATTTAAGAAAAACCGCCAGTTTTCTAGCAATTAGCGACTTTTACCTCAGCTATAATTATGCTGGCAACACTGGCAGCTGAAAATCGCTAAACTTTTTAGATATTAAGCTATTTACATAATTAAATTTCATATTTGATATGACTTAAATATATCAATATAGTGTATTTGCATATTTATCTGACATATTTATCTTTATTTCTTCGATATTCTCATTTCACTTAAGAAAAACCGCCAGTTTTAGCGACTTTTACCTCAGGTATAATTATGCTGGCAACACTGGCAGCTGCACTCTCTCATTAAATGCACTGGGTCCCTGTCCCTGCTGCAGCCAAAGGCTATCAATTGGGGAGAGAGGAGAGCAGAGCGCGAGAGCGGAGGCGCTCAACAGTTTCTTTGTTTGTCTTTGGCCATGAATTGCTTTTGTTTTTACGCATTGCACTTTGCGCCTGCCACGAGCCATTGTCGTGGGGGAGAGAGAGAGAGTACACGCTCTCTCACCCCAAAGCCAATCAATCTCTCTCCCACACAGTGAATGACATTATGTGTGTGTGTGTGTGTGATGCCATTGCGACAACTGCTGTTGTTCTTTTGCTTTGTTTTCTTTTTTGCATTTGCAAAACACTTTTCTGTTTCAATTGAATTAAGCTTGGCCTTAAATCTGTGTACGTGTGCGTGAGTGTGTGTGTGTGTGTCTGTTCGTGCAATCGTATTAATCAACTAATTTAAGTCTGCATTAACTTCCTGGTTCAGTGCTAACCATAATACATATGACTGCTTTGTGCCAGTTCGTCGACAGTTATTTTCCGAGAACTTTAAGCGGAATGACTAACAAGAGCTGGCTAAATGCTTATGGCTCGAAAGAGTGAACTTTTTATTCGATACAGTGAACAATACATTTAAGACAGTCTAATTTGAAAGGGAGTAGCCAAAAAGTCAACAGTGTGCAGATATTCGAAAGAGTGAACAAATTCGATAGAGTGAACAATGAATGACTAACCAGAACTGGCTAAAGACTTTATGGCTGTTAAATGGGTTACTTGAAAGAGTGAACGTTTTATTCGATACAGTGAACAATATTTTTAAGACAGTCTAATTTGAAAGAGAGTAGCCAAAAAGTCAGCAGTGTGTAGCTATTCGAAAGGGTGAACAATGAATGACTAACAAGAACTGGCTGTCAAGTGGGTTACTCGAAAGAGTGAACTTTTTATTCGATACAGTGAACAATATATTTTTAGGACAGTCTAATTTGAAAGAGAGTAGCTAAATAATCGAAATTGTGTAGGTATTCGAAAGAGTGAACAAATTCGATAGAGTGAACAAATGATAACGTTTGATTAACAAGGAAAGAGCTGTAGTTTCTTCATTTATTTTCCAAACTGTCCCACATAATCATAACACCCTGCTCATTCAGCTGGTGTCGGATATGCAAAGCTCGTTCTAGTGTGCTCCCACTTTGACCTTGATACGTCTCGGTTTATTTATCAGTTTTATGTATGGCGCCATGGCTGATAGTCGCACGCCTGCCACGCCCACACAGCCGCCATCATTTCGTTTATGTTTATATTATTTGAATTTGCTTTTGGCACGTAGTACTACTATAAGTAGAAGAGGCTGCCGCATTGCCACAGCCGCAACGCCCAAAAACAGGCAACACACACACACACACACACTCGCACACATACTTAAACCATATGCCTTCTATTATCTTTTATCAGCATTTGTCTTCTCTCTGGTGCGAGTGAAAAGTGTGCAGTATTGTTTTTTATTCTCCATTTTTTGCAATGGGATCTACTCCCCCCCACCCCCTCTCGGCTGTGGCGCGTGTCCTGTGCAAACGGAAGCCATTTATGAAATTGCTTTCAACAAGCGGCAGCAGCAACAATAGAGCACATAGCCGAGAGTCCTTCTCTCTTGGTCTTGGTCTTCGACTTGGACCCGGGGGCGTCATGGTGACGCGTTGAATGACGCCAATGGGCAAATGTCCAGGACACTTCCGCCTGCGTCCTTTGGGCTCTCTCGGATTGCTTAGTTAGTTAGTTAGCGCGCTTCGATTATGGCCCGTGTCAGATGTGAAGTGGCCCTGTCAGCTCCATTGAGTGTTGCCCCAAGGGCTATTACAGCGCAAGTTGAGCTGCCAAAAGGCAGCCCGGATAACAGGATAAATATAAACTAAATTGCAGCTTAGGGTTTCCTAACAACTGAAAAGTACTGTTATCTGAAATAAACCGAAGCCGGAAGCCATTATGATGAAATATGAGGCGCAATTCATTTGGCATTAGGCATTCCAAATCAAACTGTAGACACTGGGGAATTTTATAATTAATATAAATAATTTTGGAATATTATTAATTACAGAAAGTATATTTTTTGAAATGAAATTGGAACGAAAAAGTTGTGTGTTTGAAATCAACTCATAATAGGGAGAGCTTCATTGTATAGAAGTTCACTATAGAGAAGTTCGACTGTAAATGAAAGTTGAAATTCACTGGAACTGGAATACTTAAATCAAACTGTGGAATGTAGGGAATTTCATAAATATTTTCATAGTTTCATAAATATTTGCTATTAATTGTTGAAGTTTAATATTCAATACAAAATTATACAATGAATGGTTTTATCTAGAATACACTACAGGTCAACTGAATAGGTTCAAGTGAAGATATGTTGTGGATATCGAATGAAAAGTTCTTACTAAATACTTGATTTTAACTTCCGATTTAGGCGTAGCATTACTCGATAATGACACATACGATTTTCAATATTAAAACTAAAAAATAAAATGTAGAAATATAAAATTATACAAAAACCCTTTAAAATCTGTAAATTTAAATATAAAAGCTTCAGATTTCATATACATACATCTGCTGAACATTTCATTACGACTTCATCAGTAGACAGAAAATGTATAGATATGTATATATAAATATATAAAAGTTGAAATTCCCTGGAACTGGAAATCTTAAATCAAAGTGTAGAATATTGGGAATTTCATATGTGTTTTGGAAATATTTGAAATTAATTGTTAAAGTCTACAATTCAATATAAAATAATACAACTGAATAGGTTCAAGTGAAGATATGTTGTGGATATCCAATGGGAAGATCTTTCTAAATTCTTGATTTCAATTTCAGATTTCGGTTTGGCATTACTTTAGCATTACTCTATAATTCAATAGTATTGTATTTGTTTTAAATTATATTTATTTTAGTTATGATTATATTTATTTTATTTCTATCATAACTAGTAAATTATAAATATCATGGCATGATAGTCATATAATCTCTGCTCAACGTTTCATTCCGACTTCATCAGTAGACATTAAATGTATTCAGTTAATACTTCTAGCCACAAAATGGGATATGCTACAGTCAAGTGCACTTGTCGCAAGTTTTTTACTTAAACCTTTGCTAGTATTCAATTATTTCTTAATTATTCAAACCTGTTACTCTATACTCCAAAGAGCTTTCCTATTAATGAGGTAAAAGGTAATTAATTAAAACCTCGAACTAACTGTAGCTTTGCTTAAGCATTAAACAACCTCTGGCACCGCCATGGGAAACCACAGTGCTCTGACGTCAATGGGATACAGGGATAGCATAAGGAAAATGCGTAGACACTAGTGTAATAGTGTGTACATTTGTATGTGTGCATGTGTATGTGAGGAAGGTGCAAGGAAGCCACTTGTAGCCCACCTGGCTGACATATGGCTCATGTTGATGGAAAATTGTTTATCACCTGGTAGAACTATACCGAGTCTCATGTAATATTCATAAATGCCCTGCACAACTTCACGAGCTCCGCCATCTAAGAGCTTGCGTATCCTTTTCGCTATTTTTAGTTCTGACATAGGTGAAAGGAAAAGTGCGTGGGAGAGGGCGTAGGGGGTGAGAGGGAGTGGCTTGGCAGTCATGTGCATGCATAATGAATTTACGACTTGTGTAAATCGAGCAAAATCATTTTAGTCGCTCATGAAAATAAAATGCCTACTATGCAATACATATCATAGAGAAAAGCTCAAAGCTCAAACTGATCAACTTTCGTTTAAATGCTCCATTGCAATTGGGCTATTCATGGACAGCTACAGTGGGGCGACACGGTTGCCACTCGTTAATATAAAAGAATCACAAAAAATACTATATTAAGAAACTTCAAAACGTAAAAAAGAATTGAAATACGAATTTATATATGCAAGGATATTTTAATTGAATTTATTATCTAATAATCAGAATATAAAATGTTTAGATGATATTCTATTCTATTCTATGACAATATTTAGATATAGATAAGCATAAAAAGTAGTAGCATTATCCTAGGAAATAATACAAGAAGAAATTCAACCATTGCAACATCAGAATAAAAACTCGGAAAGCTACAGTCGGACTCAAAAAACTTTAATCTCGAATATCTCCGGTGTTTATTATCCGATTGAGCCACAATTCACAGCACAGATAAAGGTGACCATAAGATTATTGTATGCCAAATCATCTTTGTATCTTTATTGTGGCTGTGGTGGTTTTTCGCGGTATCAAAAGTCTAACACAAACTTGATCTGCTTGCACTATAGGGGCATCTAACTGCCAAATATGATTTCTCTAGCTCTTACAGCTTACGAGATCTAGGTGTTCCCACAGACAGACAGACGGACATAGCTATATCTATATCAGCTCGTCATCCTGATCAAGAATATATATACTTTGTGGGGTCTGTCCCGCCTCCTTCTGCCTGTTGCATACATTTCTGAGTTGCACAATCATAATAGACCCTTTTGTGCTTTTTTTAAAGTACAGGCTCTAACAAACACCACTTTTGGTGCAATTGTGCCAATTGTGGCAACTGTGCTTGGCGCCCGCAGTGCTCTTTGTTGCCAACTCTTCCCCCACGCCCTCGCCTTTAACCGTTTCCACTTCCGCATTCCTCGCATCATTTGTACACATTCGAAATTCGCTTCCATTCATGAAATAACACACAATTTAGCGAACTTTGCCTTCTTGGCGTCGTCTGTGGGCGTCGGCAAAATGTCAGCAGTAAATAAAATTGGCGAATTTTCTGCCTCTGCTTTTTGTTGCTGTTGTTTTTGCTGTTGTTGTGCTTTTACTCTGACAGAAAAAATGATTTGCAGGCGCTCTTCACACAGCATAAACGATACGATTGGATAAACAACAACAAAAGTGCTGACAAAGCGCCTGTTTTAAAAGATAATTAAATTTACATTTATTTAGGCTAATTATTGTGCTTGCCTTGGGGATGATGGACAGTTAGATATGCCCTTTAAACTGTGGATGTTAAGGGAATTTACAAATAGAAAAATAACAATCAAAAATCACGCATACGCCCTAATACCCGTCTACACTGTAGCTTCCCCCCTCCCCCAGCCAACTGCCTAGTAAAGAAAATTGTTTGTCCAATATCTCCGGTGTTTATTATACGATTGGGCTGCAAATCGCACCAAACATTTGAAGCATCTAAAGCTTTATTCGTGGAAAAAAGAAATACAGTGACTCTAAAACTGTATATGCTAAGAACATTTTTGTAATTTGAGGTATCAAATTAAAAACATAAACTTGGCCTGCCTATGTAATACACGAACCAAACAAAAAAAATAAATATAATACATTAACAAATGTTTTTCGTGCTGAATTTTATTTGATTTTGTCAGTGCTATAAGAACTATCGACTACAATCGATACTATCGTCGATTATCCTTAGATATACAGTACATATAAATACAAGTTCTTAATTTGTCTGTATTTAGTTATGAGAGTATATACAGTAGAGTCCGGCTATAACGACTCTGCTTAAAGCGTCCGTCCGGTTATTGTGACGAAAACTCGATGGCTTGGTTGGTCCCCATACAAACTTATATGAAAGGGACTCCGCTCAGTACGTTTCCGCTTTTAGCGACAAACCGCCTATACAGACGGGATTTTTCACAATTCAACCGGATATTGCGACGTACCGAAAAAAAATACAGCGAAATAATGCCAAATTTAAGCATCAAACGACGCTGTTAGAAATGTATGTATCTATCAGTGATCGGCACCCTTGCTTGTGTGTGTAGCAGCGACTCTACTCTCTCTTAGTTTTAGTTGTCGCCTTAGCAACGCAGCTGAGAGAAAGAGAGAGAGAGTCTAAGTGCAATACCGACGTCACACAAATGTTAACAGCGTGCGTGTGCAGACCTCATAGCCTATTCCATGAGATGTCCCGTTATATTTCTAGTTTTTTCTGCTTTTTTCAAGTAAAACAATGCGTAAATTCACCAAATGTGAGTGAATGCGCAAAATGCGCCATAGTGAGCTTCTGAATAATGCATATGTATACGACTAAAAACCTATGTTATTGAATTGAATTTATTAAATTTTTTGTTTTGATTAAAAAATTAATTTCTTTTATTTTAAAACCTATTACAAACATGGCAACCCTAAAATGAACAAAAAAAAATGTTTTTTTGCTCCTTTTGGTTAATGCGTCGTCCGGGTATAACGACGTAAAATCGTCGGTCCCTTGAAAGTCGCTATAACCGGACTCTACTGTATATTATAAATTTTAAATTTAATTTGATTTTTCTATTCATAATTTTATGTTAATTTTCTCTATTCTCATCTCTAGGCAAAGTTCCATCAGCCCTAAATGTCCCATGCAACATCATTCAAAATAAATGAGGCTATTCACTGAAAGGGTTTCAGTCATTTTTCAGCAAGCACGCCCATGTTTATTGATTATTTACTGCACAACAAGAGCATTATTACCCCTAATGTCAGTTGCTGTTTACTAATAAAATGCCTGCATAAATAGAGGCCCAACTTATTATATTCAAATTAAAAAACAAAACGATTTTTATTCTATAATAAAAATGAAATAATCAGGACTGTTCCCAATTACGAATTCGTTCAATCTATTTACTTTTTGAAAAAAGGGGGTTTCAAATTTCAATTCAATGTTTTCAATTAGCTTCATATTTGGTCCATTTCGAAATAGATTAGCTTGGTATATATGTAAGTACAATACATCGATACATCGAATTTAGGAACCCCATTTTTTTCAAAATATAAATCGTAAATGGGAACAGGCCTGAATACCCAAATTCCACTACTGTAGTTTTTAGGCATTTTCGACTGTGTTTGACATTTTTACGAATTAAAGATACATATATTATTATACATTATTGCACAGATATTATTTAAAAGTGAATGCGACTCATGTGTTGTGCGTAAAAAGAGATTACTGATGATAGAAATTGGTGTACTAGCTTACAATATTCACAGTGGACTACTACTTGGAGTGCTCTAAATTCCTGATAATTTGTTATGGGTATGGGACTCGATGTGCACCGCTACCAACCATTTGATGAAACATTTTTTTGAGTTATTTTTTACACATTGTATATTTTCCTTGACTTTTGAGAACCTCTACCATGAATCCTATTAATCTTCTTTTAACTAATTCTAAAGTGTCTTATGATTATGAAACGCACTGTATAAGAGCTATTCTACCTATTAGTTCTCCCATAAGTTATACATATATATTTTCCCTAACAAAATCAACTATTCGCCACATTCCTTACATTCTCTGCTTTTGTTTATTATTGCTTTGCGCTTTAGTTATGAAACTTATAATTTCCTCGATGCTGATAAGTATTCTAATTACACGCATAAATTACAAATACACTCATACATACATACATATGCATACATACATACATACATACATACATATATAACTAAATGTGTGTGTGTGCTGATAAGAAATGTGGAACTGGGCCACGCTGGACCTTGCACAAGCTGTTTCTGAGTGTAAACACAGCTTGAATAATCTCAAGACACACAGTGGGCTATATTTGATCTAAATATATATATTTTACAGTTACGTTTGGGACTCACTAATGGCTCAGTGCCCTGGCCCTGACTTGGCCTTGGTTTTTGTGCAAAAAAAAAACCCACTCGAATTTTCAGTATCAAGTTCAATGAAAAGCTGACATTGAATCAACGAACTTTCCACCCCATCCCCATCCCCTGCCCAGCTGCAGCTTTTGTATCTAGCAATGTCGAAAGCTAAAGTGCAATGTATAGGCAAACACACACACACACTCGCACCCTCACACGTGCCAGTGAGCGACAGCTTACACACACACACGCACACACGCACACTCGCGCATAGAGACAAGTGCTTGTTTGTCGTGTTTCTGTGTTTCTATTGAAAATATAGTAGAATGCAAGAATAATATAGAACAGCAGCGTAGAGTAGAATAGAATAGAATGTATATTGTGAGAAACGTGAAAGATGCGCTCGCTTGACTGCTGAGGGTCAAAAGCTTATAATTGGCAAATTGATGCTAGTCGTCGTTACAACAAGCATTTGCCAAAAGAGCAGACGCCAGCCGAGCGCTAGATAACGGACTGCAGACAATGAGCATGGGTGTATGCATGAGTGTATGAGTGTGTGTGTATGTGTATCACTTAGTTTATAGCGTTTACTCGGCTTTGTTACACTTACCAAGCGTAATTACAGTATGTATTTGTTTTCCTTCTTGCCTGTCTATCCACTGGCAGAGCGTTGTTATCAATTAAACTTATCTATTTTTATTTTTTATGTGTCACTTTTTTAACGTTTTCTTTTTTGCAATATTGGTATTTTCTACCCTTGCCGCTTCACGAATATTCGTACTGTTTAATACGAAATTTTCAAATTACGTTTTGATTGTTGTGTATTACAACTACTGTCGCGATTTTTCATTTATTATTTTTGCTATAACCAGCAGCAATTAAATGAATTTTACCGCAAGCAGAACTTTGCTGCACCGCACACGAAAAAAAACCAGGCGAAGGGCTTGTATTTTTTGTTTTGAGCCCGAACGAAACTAATGCTGCTAGCACCACGGCTGCCACACTTGGCGTTTTTGCGCCAAAATTGGCGCTTTTTTGTGTGTGGGCGCAATGGCACCTTTCCTTTGCTGATAACCTTAATTTAAGTTAAAATCAATTTCCAAAATTATGTAAATAATAGCATTTCGTCTGCTGACCTCACAAGCAGTTGAATTTGCCATCTGAAGGTTATTGAACGAGTTATATGGCGGTATAATGTAGCGGCTATTCGGGGTTGTGGCATGTACTAAGGTTGTGAGTTTGGCTGGCTTAGGTTGTGTACTTGGCTGAACTGCATTGCAACCCTGAAAGAATTTTCTCGTCATACGCGCGCTGCACCTTGCTAAGTTTACTTCATTCGCGCGCCTCGGTTAATAATAGTGTGTAAAAAATACAAGTATTTAGTGAACGGCAAATATGCCTATGCTCAAATTTGTGCGTGATAATCATATTCCATATCGACTCAGCTAGTCATCTTGCTCAAAAATATATATAATTTGTGCGGTGTATTTTCTTGTAGTACGCGCGATGCACCTTGCTTAGTTTACTTTATTCGCGCGCCTCGGGTAATAATAGTGTGAAAAAAATACAAGTATTTAGTGAACGGCAAATATGCCTATGCTCAAATTTGTGCGTGATATTCATATTCCATATAATATATATAATTTGTGCTGTGTACCTTATTGGTTCGATCAACAACAAGTGCATTACGCGCGGGATCTTGTTTGATATCGCGGGTGCTCCGGCACGCACAGCTTTGTTCGCGTTAGCGTTGCCAGACTGCGATTGGCTGGCGTTGCCAGACTGCGATTGGCTGGCGTTGCCAATGAATGTGGGTTAATATTTTCGGCGCGCGATTTAAAAACATACACGCAGCTGGACTTTCGTCGTTTCGTCGTGCAATATCAGTGATTAATTGTGAAAGAAAATCCCAACAGCAAATTTGTGTAATACAAAAAGATATAAGTGCAGATAGTGTTTTAATATGTCCATGGTATTCGTACATAAAATTCAACTTTAGTGCTATTTTAACAAGGAACTAAACGGTAAGGTAAGTAACAAAAAATCACATATCAATTATACAATTAAGCTCATTGCTAGGCAAACACTGAGGCCAAATCAAAGCGATTTGACTTTGCGTCTTAAGTGTGAAGTAGGCCAACATTTTGAATACGGTTATTTGGCATATTATCATCATGATATTATAGCCATAATCACCATGATCCACTGCCAAATTCGCGCACACGAAAGGAACGCACGGACTTGTTGCAAGCGGTGGGTCGCGGGACATTCTTCTTCCTTTATTATGTTAATAACAGAGTGCGCCAACGTCGACATTCTTCTTCTTCTTTATTATGTTAATAACAGAGTGCGCCAACGTCGTAATTCAAATGAAAGTTGGAGAATTGTTAGTGAATTTGTCGTTTTAAAATTACTGTTTTATCTATATCGATGCTAATTGTTTAAATATTATTCATAGATAAATATTCTTATTTATTATTATAAATTATTATAAATATTATTCATTATTTTTAATTATCAAGCGCTAACAGTGGCCATAACATCGATGTTTCTAAATTTAGTTCAGTATCGATATTTATGTTGAACTATTTCGTGCTCATGGCTTTGCCGCTAGGTGGCGCTCAAGGCAAATGCAACCGTCAGCTATTCGAAAATTAATTTTAAATCGATGGCGCCAGTTTTTTTGCCGTTCAAAATTGAAAGCAAACAATAGTTTTGATTATTATCTGTAGTATATTTATTTTTATTCGTAAAAGTGACCAATTTTGGACGAAAGTAAATGGTGCATTCCACATAAATGAATGCGTTCTGTTTTATATTATTCTGTAATAATTGTTTTAATTCAAGTTGTATGCAAATATTGCTTTTATATTATATAGTAGGACTTTTTGGAAAGATGGCAAAAAGTTCTACAGTAAAATGCGCAGAATTTAGACATTAGTCGTAGAGTTGAACTATTACGAGTATGTATAGTTATGATTATGATGAGTATTGGTTATAAATAGCTCGTTACAATTGGAGTTAACTCAGCAGAGAATTGCCAAAGTTAGAAAAGTTAGCTAATATATTTGCATATTCTTTGGTTTTCACCTGGAAACAGGCGGTAGGTAAGTAAGGAATTTGAAACTACATAATACTTAATCGCTTAGCATTAGAATCGAATACATATTGTATGCAAACAAGACACGGGCACTAATCAACTAATCAACAAATTCTTAGGCAAATGTTCAACACATGTTTTGAAACTTTTCGATTTAATTATAGTTGGTTTCATTTTTTGAATATTTCATAAATATTTTCAAGCACTTGAATTATAGTTTAGCTTACGAGTAAATTAAATATTTATCGATTAAATTGTGTGTAGCATTTTCAACGGAATCTCAACATTGCAAGGAAGATATTTGGCTTTTGGTTTAGTTAACTTAGTTACCTTAGTTACTTGGCTTAAACTAGTGAAACTTGTTCTACACCATGTATAAATATTATATGTATGTAGTCGATGTGTATAATGGATATAAGTATTTGTATAAAACGAAAAATCAAAATCATAAATTGTTTTTGTTTGGTTTTATTATCGCTTAGCTAATAAATTCCGCTAGATAAACGTAAACTAAAGAAAAACATGTACAATGTTTCGTTTGTGTTGTGTAATATCGAGATTAACATGATTGTTGCATAACTATACATTAATATTAATTCACTAAGAGGAATTGACTAAGAAAATTGTACGAAAAATGATTGAAACAAGGTCGCGTTGCCTCAGCCTTTTGTGAGATCCTTGCCAGCATTCGCCAATTGCCAAAATGATGTATGTGAATATACTATATATATATATGTATCTGTATATCTAAAGTATTCAATGGATATGTTTATCGGTTCACAGAGCACAATTGGCGAATGCCGTCGAAACAGATCGTGGCAACTGAGGCTTAAATTCACATAGTCCAACTTAAGATTATATTACACAAAGTTTGATATAAAAGTAATAATAAAATTATAGCTAAACTCACAAATAAATCAAATTTACATTGCGATCTGCGAGTGTGTGTGTTGACCCCCGAATAACAACAAATATTGAACAGCTTATGAATGATATTGGTTTTGCTTTTGGTTATTGTTCCAACATAAAAAAATCTCATGAAAGAATCGTTTTTTTACACATGACAATTTCGAACACACAGCCAAATAGCAGAGGTAAACATTTTGCTGGCCATTTTAAAGTATAATCTCTGTGGAACGGCGCTGCAGCGGATCACAGCTGTAGGCATCGATTGCTCCGCCAACTGGCGAGTATTTGGAACTGCGCTTGCTGCTCCTAACTGTCGGCAATGTGGTCGTCGTGTTGGTCACGCCATTGTGACTGGTCACAGTGGTCAGGGCCAGGGTCAGGCCAGGCTGCTTGGCCACGGTGATGACGCTGGGCGTTAGTGTGGCGGTGGAGCTATCATTGCTGCCAGTGGCAGCTGCAGCTGCTGTGGGACGTTGTAGTTTTGGCGGTGCACGACGCCGACTCTTCACCGGCGTCTCCTCCTGCAGCACAGCCGTCTTCCGTATGGTCTGCTGCAGCAGGGCGTTAACATCGATGGCTGGCCAGGAGACCAGCGAGACGCTTCGTCATAAGTGCGAGTCCATTGGCGATGAGCTGCGTTTGAGGCGTATATGCTTGCTCCAATTCTTGCCGCTGTGGCTGCTATTGCTAGCGCCGCTGCTGCTGGGAGCCTCATCCGGCAGTGGTCCGGCTGCTGCTCCTCCTCCTGCGCCACCCATCGTGGATGAGAGTGAAAAGTATTCGGCAGACTGACTGAGCGATGAGGCATCTGCATCCGTGATGCCATCAGCCAATTCGCTGCGCATGGTATGCTCCTGCGTGCTGAGCGGCGTCAAGGTGCTGCTGTGCGCCTCCTCCTGCGTGGGCGTGCTCACAATTGTATGATCCGCCGCCGTGCAGAACGATTCACGCTGACCAGTTGTCTCATCCTCCTCCTCCTCCTCTTCATCCTCATCGCCTGCATAGTCCGCAAACTCTTCCTCATCGGCGCCACAACAACAGCTGTTCGTGTGGCAGGAGCAGAAGCTTTTCAAGCTGTTGATGCTGCGTTGGCTGCCTCCTTCTCGTTGTTGCTGCTGGTCGGCCACACAACGATGACACTCTGCGGCCACAGTCAGTTCATGTGCCAGCACCTCATCCTCCAGGCTGCTGCAGGAGCTGGTGCGTGCCTGGTCACAGCTGCAACTGGAGCAGCGCGAACAGCTACTGCAATAATCCTGCATGGCATCGGGGATGAAACGTTTCCGCTTGATGCGCACCGCTGGCGCTGCACCGGCAAAGGCGCGTGCTGTGCTGCTAGAGCTGCTGCCACGGACGGGTGTCAGCCGTTCCTCGTCTTCGGGTTGAATGACACCCATGTGCACATCATCATCATCATCATCGTCGTCGTCGTCGTCATTCTCTTCATCGTCCCGCGACAGCTCATCCGTCTCAATGGTGGTATTCGAGTTGAGGGAGGCGCGTCGTCGCTGACGATGCTGCTCGCACAGCGGCAGTAGATTCATGGGTGCACCGCCTCCCTCGCTGGCCACCTTATACGGAAAATTGGAAGTGGCCGTGCTGCTATTGTTCTCCGTAACGGTGGCCGCATCAATCTCTATGGCAATGGCAGCCGAGTGCAGACGATACGCGCGATGCTCATCGCTCGAGTCCAGGGAAGACTTGTGGTTATGTGGATTCAATCTACGGCTGACTGGAAGCGGACTGCGTGTGGAATGCAACTTCTGTTGCTGCTGTGGCGACTTCTGTTGCTGTTGCTGCTGCGGCTGTTGTTGATGGTGGTGTCGGTGTTGTCGACGCTTCTTGCCATAGTGATGATGGCAATGGTGATGGCAATGATGATGCGTTGTGGTCACATGACAGTGGCAGCTCACACAGCAGCAATACTGCCGCCGCTCTGATACTGAGGTCTGTGTGGCATTGTGACGCTTGCGGCGATGGCAACAGCTCCGACTGTGATTATGGCCATTGCTGACCA
Organism: Liodrosophila aerea; assembly: GCA_035045005.1. Taxonomy (NCBI): domain Eukaryota; kingdom Metazoa; phylum Arthropoda; class Insecta; order Diptera; family Drosophilidae; genus Liodrosophila; species Liodrosophila aerea. The sequence goes on from JAWNNL010000065.1 coordinate 162,459, forward strand.
CACCCGCCGCTGCATTCGGCTTGTGCACAATGACCACCTCGAGGGCGTCGAGTGACACGGCCACAGCGGCAGCAGAGTTGCTGCTCCTCTTGTTATTGTTGTTGTTGTTGTTACTGCTGCTGTTGTCGTGCTTACTCTGGCTCTTGCCACTGCCAGCAGAGCGAGGCAGCAGCTTATTATTGTTGTGGTGATACTGAAAGGCGCGATTGTCGTGACACTGGCCAAACTCCGGCACCTTGAAGTGCTCATCATCGGCTCGTGCGGTCAGCAGATGATCGTCGCCGCTGCTGCTCAGCGTTATGGGCAGCGACAGTTGCCGCTCCTCGGAATGAGATATGTGCATATCGTGATGTGATGATTGCTGCTGCTGCTGTTGTTGTTGTTCTAGTTGCTGTTGCTGTTGTTCTTCGGGGGCAAACTGCTAATCGCCGCGTCTCAAGTCGCGCGGTTTGGTATTCTTGCGATAGATCCACACCTGCAGCAATATGGCAAAGTCCAGGCTGACCTGTGAACGAGTGGAATACATATTAATCAGATTTCTATAGGAATATCATTTATATACAACACTCACCTGCAGCGTGCCACATATCCAGAACTGCGATGGCGCGTTCCTAGCGATAAAGTAACCAGTCTTGAACATATCACCGAGCGCCCACATAATCACCATGTGTATGCTCATACCATATGTAGATTTATTCTTAAAATTGCGCAGAAACTGTGGTGCACCTATCGAGATTACCAATAGCACATCGTTTAATAGAAAATTGAGGAACTGCAATGGTGACTAAGCTTACCCAGCATGGCCTCCGTAAAGACGGCCACAAAGCCCAGGGATTCCATGAACCAATGCACGGACAGCATGAGATATGTTATGGCAGCACCGACGGCCCAAAGTACCAGCATTACGTCCAGATACGATTGAAAGTCGGACCAGTTCCAGAAGTAATTAAAGTCCAGATCTGCAAGGAATTGAAAGTGGATAATGGTAAGTGAAGTGTTCTACGGTCTAAAGTAAATTTCAGTTTAAAATGTAATAAAAAGTTTTGGATGTAGTATATCAATATAAGAAGAAAAAGTTATATACTAAAACCTTTGTTAACTGAACTCTTATACTGTATAAAGTAAAGGGCAAACGCCAGTATAAGACTCAATTTAAACTGTTATAATGTTTTCAATATGTAGTAAATCAATAGAAACTGTGAACTGTTATACGGTCTAAAGTAAGTTTCAGTTTAAGATCTAATAAAAAGGTTTTGATGTAGTATATTAATATCAATATAAGAAGAAAAAGTGGTATACTAAAATCTTTGTTAAGTAAACTCTTATACTGTCTAAAGTAAAAGGCAAACTTCTGTATAAGATCCAATTTAAACTGTTATAATGTTTGCAATATGTAGTAAATGAGTGGAAACTGTGTACTGTTATACGGTCTAAAGTAAATTTCAGTTTAAGATCTGATAAAAAGTTATTGATGTAGTACTTCAATATAAGAATAAAAAGTGTTATACTAATATCTTTGTTAAGTGAACACTTATATGGTCTAAAGTACAGGCTCACTTCAGTATAAGACCTCATGTAAACTGTTATAATTTAGCAAATATGTAGCAAATGAGTAGAAACTGTGTCTAAAGTAAGTTTCAGTTTAAGATCTACTAATAAAAAGTTGTTGATATAGTATATCAATATAAGAATAAAAAGTGATATAATAATATCTTTGTTAAGTGAACTCTTATACGGTCTAAAGTACAGTATACGACCTAATGTAAACTGTTATAATGTTTGCAATATGTAGCAAATGAGTAGAAACTGTGATACATTAAAATCTGTTGACTAATTCATTCTTAATATTTTATATATATTTATGAAATCATAAAATTCACATAGAACTTTCTCTACATAGAAAATGTACAGTCCTTATACACTCTTATACTCTCTAGTGTAACTGTCATACCGTAAGCAGTTATAGACTATAAACTGAGCCCGAGTTTCATGTCGTTATAGCCTTATCAGGCTGCATACTTGTTAGCCACATAAATTCATGTAATTATTGCTTTGCCTGCTTTTAGGCTCTACACAATCACACACTCGCACACCCACACTCGCACACTCCCACACACACTCTACTAAACACAACCAAACAACTAGACCGAGGCGTGTCCTATAATTAGTTCACTCTGGTTAGGGGGGCGCAGTGTTCATTGATCAATTTATGGCGCCTCCACTTCCGCCTCGTAACCCAGTTAACTCTCTCTCTTTACTTGCAACTTATTCTGTGTGCTGGGAGAGATAAGGTAGAAATAAAAGTGAATGAGTAAACGTTCAACTACTGCAAATGGCGCGTAAAGATAAACAGTTCCAAAATAAAGGAGCAGCGCATAAAAATAACAGCTGCCAATGAATGGACGAATCGGATGGGAGTGTCTCCTTTGTTCGTGACATGGCATTGAGCTACTGCTCCCGCTGTTTAGCCAAGAATCGTGGCGGAAATTACCGTGTCAACTGTCGCTGTCACGAACAGTGTCACGGTGTCAAAGAGGCAAAGTGAAAAGTTTTCAATGAAATCCTCCACTTGGGACTCACCATTGAGGTAATGCCTGGATCGTGAGCGCTTCAGCACGCCTGCATCCGTCGAAACAGAGGCGCCAGTATCCGTGTCTGTCATAACTTTTGGCAGCTGCAGCTCATCGCCTGGCAAAGAGGAAAAACACACAGTTAATAGGGTATATAATAGTTTATATATTCATGCTACTCACCACGCAACGAGTGATCTCGTCCACTGGCATTCATGCGCTTCACCTTGACGCACAGGTGTATCATTAGGAACATGGTGATATTCATGACAACACTCTGCACCAGCAGTGGCAGCTCATAGCGACTGGAAAACCTGTAAATATAGCAATTTCAAATGCATCAGATTAGTAAATGGCATTATAATTGAGGCATGTCATAGCAAATGGGGCAGTATGGTTGGGGTGAAGGGGGGATAGTATGGATAGTATCACTACTATAAGTAGTGGTATGGCACTAGAGGCAATACGATAAGAGATAAGTATAGTCAAATAGTGAAGTAGAGCAGGTGAATGAGTGTTGGATGAAGCACTGAAAGGTGAAAGGTGAAGGGGTGTTATGTTGGGGAGTGTAGGCGTGATGATGGAGTGGTAATAATACTGTGAAAGTGAATCCTATACGTTGGCTTTTTGTTAATTCTCTTAGCTTAATCCACGCATCTTAACCATGTCGCTTTTCTTACCAGAAAAAATGTGTATTTAGTATTCATTGTACACCTGATATTCATGCTTAAAATAAAGATATAGTGTGGTAGTTTGGAAGTACTTAAAAGAGTGGAAAGAAACGTTTATGTTACGAGTTGAAAACCAATCGATAGTACTCTCGACAGATGAAGGATTGCCAAGGCTAAATCACAGGTTTATATCAGTAGTTGCAGTGGCTTTTCACGTTTAATAAGGCAGTAAGGAGAAGAGGTCACAATGGGCCTCTTTTGGCCTAAGTGAGCTGAGGTCTATTCCTCAGCTACCGCCTAACCTAACCTAACCTAAGGAGAGGAGGTAACAAAAATCGAAAACAAACTAGGTACATAGAGATCTATATAGTAATCTATATACCAAATATGTTGGCTCTAACTCTTATAGTTTGCGAGATGAAGGTATTTGTACAGACGAATAGACAGACTGACACGACATAGGGTTACACTGACTCCTCGTACTTCACGAGAATACAGTATCTAAACTTTGTGTGGTGTGCCACGCCTTCTTCTGTCCATTAAACACATGCCACAGTTACGCATATGTACTTAATAGACCCCTTAAGAAAGTGAAAGAACTTAAGGGTCGAGTTAGCTGAGGTCTATTCCTCAGCTACCGCCTAACCTAACCTAACCTAAGGGTCGAGGTCGTGCCTCCAATATCTACAACTGCCAATCCATCTACCAGCTGTCTGGAGTTCGAGTAAAGCCCGCAATTCCGCAGTGTTAAATGATGTTCAAAACGATTTATAATGAAAGCTTGTCATTTGTATATAATGATTAATTATATTCGATTTTATTTGCTCGCGAGTCTAGAGAGTCAAACGCCCCTAAACAAATTGACAGTCATTTGGTGAATTTATGATTTATGCCTGAGTGTGTGTGAGTGCGAGTGTGTGTGTGTGCCCTACAGACATTACTTTTAAAGCTCGCCCATTTAAAATGTATATATAGCATACTTATATAATGGTAAATGCTTTTAGCAGTAGGCGACTGAGCAGCAGTGTCAAGCCCAACTGTCATGAGGCTGACAGACGGCAAGTGGGAACAAAAGCCAAGCAGTGGCATCACTACAAAGGGTAACTGGAACATGTTGAACATTTGGCAAAGTACCAAAAACCAAAAACTAAAACCAAGCCAAAGTAATGGTGCATTAGTTGAGAGATTTGTTTGTTTAGCAACAGCTATTAAAGAGCTTCGAAATGTCGAAGGGTCTCTTGGTCTGATTTACGATCAATTTCAACGCTGTGACAGCCGAAAACACCCGAAAAAAAAGACAACCAGATAAGGACAGGCAAATGAAACACGCGCCCAAAAGTAGACAACGTTTTTTTCCCGCTGCCACGATAACAACTTTGGCATTTGCTTCGGGTTTGTTTGGTTTGTTTTGCTTTGGGTCCCCATTTTTTGCTGTCGTTTGCACAGCGAAAATTGAATTACAAGCCGCTGCCATTAAATGCCGCATTCCACATTTTGTTGGCAAGCCCACACAATAACACAATCCCTTCCTGGTCCTCGTCCTCGTCCTGGTCCTATAATGACATGCACAAATGGCCAACATAACAAATACTTGCGAATTGTTTGCCCAGTGCGGATTGTAGTACAAACTACATGGTCTATGGTCTATGTATATAGACTGTACTAAACTAGTTATTTGTTCGCCAAGTTTAATGTGGAAGAGAGTTCAAGCTGCTATACAGAATCAATTTGTAAGCTAATAATCTAATTGGATAATAATTGAATAAATAATTCAATAATCTATTGAATTATTCTGTTTGTGTTTATATAAAATATGTATAATATTTTAGTGTGTTTATATAGTAAAGTAAAGGGGATTATCTAGGCCTTTTATTGAATGATTTTTATTGTCTTTATATAAAATATATTAAATATATTATTTTATTCTGTTTATATGGAAAACTATTAATATTAATATATTATTTTATTCTGTTTATATAGAAAACTAAACGGGCCTAATTAGACCTACTAACCCCATTTGAAATATAGATATAAATGTATTTTAAACACATTAGTTTCAATATTTAATAACAAAATCTAATAGTTAGAACACATTAGAAAAGGTTTCTATATTTTTTTTGAACGATTATTATTGTTTTTATATAAAATATATTATTTTATTCTGTTTATATAGAAAAGTAAGCGGACGTTTTTAGACCTATAAACCCTATTTTAAATATAGATATAAATGTATTTTAGAAAAATTAATATCAATATTTAAAAACAAAATCTAATTGTTAGAAAACATTGAAAAGAATATTCTATATTTTTTATTGAAATATTTTTATTGTGTTTAAATAAAATATATTATTTTATCAGTGGATAAAGTAAACTAAACGGGTCTATTTAGGCGTATATCCCAATTTAATATATCAATATTAATATAGCAATATTACATTTAGATACTCATTTTATAATTCTCTATATTATAATTTTCTTTAATTATAAAAGTTCCCTGTACATATATACATACATATAATATAGAACAGTTGCACTGTTACTGTCATATGTGTTCTATTAAATGTCTTATTTGTTCAAATTGAAGTACAACTGCCATTTGTCACGCTGTTGACATTACAAACTCACTTTACTTCAGCTGCACAAATACTTCCAGTATGACAGAGAGTCAGAGACCCCCTAGGACTTGCACAATTGTCTAAACAACTTTAGCTATTAAGTCTAAAGCTGTGAAACTAGTTGAAATACGAGATGCAACGAGAAAGAAAAACCAACTAGAAATAGAAAAATAATTGTGAAATAGAAAATACAATTTATCAAAGAGTTAACGCCAAAAAGTGTTGCAGTAAATGTTAGTTAACTAAATTTTAATTTATAATATAATATATAAATATTTTAGTTACTGCTAATAGGAGATTAACATTTATTTCTAGCTAAATTTTAAACAACTCTTAATAAAATATAGCCATAATTTTTTATTAAATAGCTAAACTCTACATTATTTGCCAACACATTCGCTGCTCAAAGTTTTCCTGCTTTTAGATTGCTTTAAAATTAAATAGGAAAAACTTTGGCTTTGGCTTTGAGTGTGTTCAACTTGTGTTGGCAAAGTCGTAAAAAATCGATAAAAAATATTGCAAAAGAACCCGCTCCGCCGTGCACCCCGCTGGCCTAGGCTGTATAGAGTACGTTGGGGCCTTCATAGTGTAGAAATGTAATGTAAACAATTTCAGGTATGCCTGCCACACACTCGCTCACACACACACACTCGCCCAGACCTTTTCATGCATGCAAGCGCATTTTCAATGGCAATTTGTGGAAATAGCCACAACGATTTGACTGAATGACTCTGGGGCTAAAATAGAAAAAAGGAAAACATTTGAGCCGTAGTAGTTTGTAGTCGTGTGTCACTTAGGCTTGATGAAACATTTATTGATAAAATTAGGCAATGTTTTGGCTAAGCAAATGAAGTCACAATGCCTGATGGGGGGCAATTTGTGTATGTTTGCTTTGTGTGTGTGTGTGTGTACTTCCGTTTCCGCCCCCTACGGATGGATGTCTGGGCAGGATGTCCGTGCGACAGAGTTACACATTACGCATTCATATAATTAAAACTTGCGCCCAACTTTAATGCACTGTGTTTGCTCAAGTGTGTCTGCGGCGTTTTGTTTGCTCATAAACACACACACACATACACACTCGCACATACAGGGGCATGAATTAAATTTTGCCTGAAAGTAGGCTACACACAGCGAGCGAGCAGCACTCAAAGCAATTGAGAGCATGTCATCATCGCCGTGTAAAGAGTCCTCCAAACGAAGGAACTGAATGCACAGTGGGCCTGAGCCTGCTCTTCTTCTTCTTTCCTTACACTTGTGTCTGAGAATTCTCAGTGAGAGACTGAGAGAATACTAAACTATGTTGCCATTGAATGCGCTTATTTAGAGACCAAGTATTATGGATATTCCCACTACACTACTACCACCAAGATTCGTGTAAATAAGACCCTAATGACGAGCCATTGGCTATGTGTGAACATGACTTGGCAGGGGGGGGGGGGAGGGTATCCATAATTATCCTTGAATAGCTTGAATGAAATGGAAATGCAAAAGGCTCAACGACTTGTTCCAGTTGAATGGAGGAACTCAAACTGGGTCGTTCTTTGTACTCGATTTCGTTTAAGCCGTTCGACTGACCTTGTCAGGATTTCAGGCTCATAAAGTTGATAAGCGTGAAATAAAACTGTCACAGTTTTGCGTATATTTAGATGAGATTTTGAGTACGGAATACAAACAGAATTGACTGAAGAAAGCCTCAGCAAGTAAATGTCGATATAATTTGACAGAAATTTGCATAAAATATGTCTGATTATAAAAACATTTGCCTAAAATATAAAATATTTAATTAATATATTTAGCATATATTTATTATTTAATTATTATTTATTTAATTAATATTTAATTTAATATTTTATATTTAATTTAATTTATTATGTATATTCAAAATATTCTTATAAAGAAAGTTCTTCATACGGAAATGGAAATTCTGATGTAAGATTCATAAGAAGGATTTATAAGATGGTGATTCGATTTGGAAATAGTATTAACTAGTAAGTTGAGACTAATTTAAACTTAAATGGGAAGACTAGTAGATGCATTTACTAACTAACTAACTTTGTAGTATCAAGAACATATAGCTAACTTTTATATTTTTATTCTAGAGACTTCATATGAAAATGGAATTACTGATTGACGATTCATAAGATAGATTTATAATATGGTGATTTGATTTGGAAGATAAGAACTAGTAAATTTAGACTATTTTAAAATTAAAAGGGAAGACTAGTAGCTGCATTTAGTAACTAATTATCTTTGTAGTATCAAGAACATATTTCTTTCATATTTAAAAGACTTAAGAGACTCCTCAATACAAATACCTATTTCAATATGTATATTCCAGAATGAATTGCCAAAAGATATAACTAAATTAGTTGAATGCCATACATATGCACTTAATCTCTATGCATATTAAAATTTAATCATAAAACTGAAATTAACTCCCAGCGCTTACACTTAATAGAAAGATGTGAGAACTAGTCACACAAACTAACTAAATTATATGAGAGTCGTAACACTAAACACGAAACGTATAATATTAAGTATTTTATTATGCAACTTAATTTGCTCAATGAAAATTAATATGCCCATTCGACAAAAGCCAAACCACAGGGTGTCCCACACACACACACACACACAAACACACACACAAAGCGCTGACATGACAACAAACACTCCATAACCATTCCCAATCCACCCTCCCCCACCCACTGCCACCCACAGACCAGGGGTGGCAAAGTCATTCACTTCAATTTACGGCTGAGCAGCCATAAGAGTGATAAGAGAGCCGGAGCAGGGCGAAGGCGAACAAAGACCATAAAACAAGACCACAAGAACGCAGAGAAAAACGAAAGAGGCAAAAGAAATGCTGAGAAATAATAATAGGCAATGCCGCAATTGTTGCCGATGGGAAGCTGCGTAGGCAGTGCAAAATGGAAATGAAAACAACGAGTAAATACTATGAAGAATACTTTGAGGAATCGTGCATCGCGATTTGCATATGGGCGTAAAGTATGGTTGGCAACTCAATGCCAGATATGGAATATAGATACATGTATAATATTAGAGATGACTACGCCCCAGCATGAATCACGTGTGTGTGCCTGATAAGAAAGTTAACTCGGTGAGATACTGGAGAGTGCCTAAAGTATACTGTTAGACGCTGCTTCTTACTCGTGTCTTTCAGCAGAATACTCATAAGGCCAGAGTAAGACTATAGATGTCATATTTAGATGCATAACTTAATTTATTGTTATGTGAAGTAAAATCCATTTTGTGTAAGAGTATAAGTGCATCAAATATGTAGTGTAATTCTTCTGATTGTAGTCTAACAGTTTTACTATACTATACACTCTGTGTATAACAGTATTAGAACACAATATATGTGATATAATTTTGACAGTAGTATAACAGTTATGCTATACCCATTTACAATATAAGCCATTTGGTTTGCTGAATAGTATAAGTACACTACATAGCATAATATTGATGAAAATATAAGAGTTATACCGCACTCTACATTGCACTAAGTATAAGTCCACTATATAGAATAATATTGATTAAAATATAGCACTTATACTGTACTCTACATGGCAGTACGACAGTCTGCTAATTTTGATTGTAACAAAACAGTTTTGATACACTGTACATTCTTGATTGCAGTATAAGAGTCTGCTACATGGTTTATTGTTGATTGTAGTATACCGTATAAGACATCGTATAATAATTCTTAACAGCTGCATAACAGTTTTCATCTACGTTCAAGTGGAAATCTCCTTATCAACTCTCTTCTATTCTTATACTAAACTGTTATACTAATTCCTACAGTCTGTTTATTGACTATTGTAAGAATTGATATTTAGTTTGATTTAACATAAGGAAAAGGTTATACAGTTTTCGAGCTTATTCTATTCTTATTCTTAGCTGAATAAGTAGTAAAAAGAAATACTTCTTCGAAAGTACACCTACGTATGTCTATGTTATAAAATTTTTGAGCTTATATTCTTATTCTATGCTAAAATACTTCTTCGAAAGTGCAGTCATGTCTATGCTGTTATACAATTATAGTTTGTACATGAATATAAATATTCTATTGAAAATCAAAAAGCATTCTGTTGTTATGCCAATGCATTCTCAAAAGTAAAGGCAGTGTACTACACTTTTGCTGTTGATTTTACAGCTACTTTTACGATTTACCGTAGTTCAATAGTTTTGGTTTTCCCTTTTCTTTTTATTGCTGTATTTTGTTACGACTTGTTTCGATTGGTTTTGGTGGAAATTCGTCAACGCTGGCAAATTAAATGCCAGACCAACAAATCAGTTGAAAGAGCTTTAAGCCGTTACAAAACGCTAAAGCGGAATGCATGAGGAAGACCTCTAAGCACAAGACCCACACGGGAAGCAAGAAAACAGGGCATTAAAATTCAATTAGAAAAGCGCTTTTCCCCCATCTAAAACTCAATTGAGCTGAGCTGAGCTTCACTTTAGAATTCAACTCCTGGGGATTGTGGCAAAACACGTAACATTACGTGTTGTATTTTAGGGTAACACACGCACATCTTGTGTCGTTTTCCTTTATTTTTAATTACGCAAAAATCTTGGCATAGAGCTAAAGAGAAGATAAGTGTGCCAGAGATAGCCTCCAAGTTGACCTTTCGGGCCCGGCCTGTCCGGACCGCACCCAGGGCTATCAACCAGTTGTAGTCGCTGGAGTGATGACAGCAGACAGTATATATTGAGCTTTGTATGGCATTTCAGATAAGGCAAAACGGATCAGGTCAGGCATTTATACTCTGGCACTGATATGGTGCTCGAATCATTTGTAATGGCTCAAAGTTTGAGCACAAGTTGAATAGTGTCTAATAAATGCTGATAACATCGATGGGAATTACTTGGAATCTGAACATAAGAACAGTATAAAGAGCATAGTTGGTTGAGTGAGATTATAGTAAATATATATAAACATTTTGAATATAAGAAGTATACAAATTAGTATATAAGAGTTTTAAGGCCGAACTGAATGTGACATGTGTGTCATCTCTTGAGGTCTGATAGAGAATATTAAGTAAAATCTATTAAACCTCTCTACTGATATCAAAGTTCATTCATCTATTCCAATTCTATGTCCCTAACATAAGCCTGAAACTGATGATGACTGAAAGAGTATCTTAGGTATTAGGTCTGCTACTCTTAGCTCATTTCTGTTGAAACTTATGGCAAAGTTCTTTCAGCAATTCTATGAGCCAAACATTAGACTGAGACTAATGACTATTTCATACTTCTCCCTCAGTAATTAGTTTTGAATGTTTATCTAAGCTGATTTCTGTCTGAGCTTATTGCAAGTCGATGAGTGCTAAAATATGTGTGTAAATGTGTGGCGAATGCTGACGCTCGTGAAAACAGTCTTCATAGTATCTAAAGTTCATTATAAATATTTAATGATATTAGGTACATACAGTAGTTCCACATGCACTGTTACAGTTACTGCACTTAAAAAGCACAAAAGGGTCTATTAAGTTTGGGTACTTATTAAAATTGTCACGCTAACAATATAAGTCAAGTGCAAACATACACGAAATGTGTATAATACATATACATATATAGTATAGTATATATATGCATGTATACACAATCTTTTTGTATAACAAGCAGAAGCCAGCATCATCATTATCAGCATTATTCATTAAAGGCTCATTTGTATGCAAAAAGCCGCGAGATATTAACAATAATCAAGTTTATGGTCAAGTAAAAAATTCCGGATAAAAAACAAAATCATGTTTTAATTTGTAGCCGCGTGTCACATGCTACGAGGCAGCCTTATGCCACCCACCAGCACCACAAGCACCACCAGCACCAACCTTGACCTTGAGGGCGTTTGTTTACTTGCTAATAAAAAAGCCTTCAGCAGTTTTTTTCCATATGCCTATTAATACGAATTAAATTATACCATTTTAAGTGGGTCAGATGGTATATATATATATATAGTTGTATTATTTATTTACCGTTTTTTAAGGGGGAACAAATGAATGCATAATGCTTGTTCACACGTTCTGCCTAAAAGTTAGATAAGATTGTCAACTTGAAGCGATGATAAGCAAAGCGTGCTACATATTTCCTTTCATAATAAAAGAAAAAAAGTAGGGAAAGCGACAGTCGGACGCAAAGCTACAGTCGGACGCAACCGACAGTAGGTGACCCTGTACTTTGATTTGCCCTGGGAGTCCATAATAGTCCATAATAGTCCGTAGAGTCCATAATAGCAGCAGCATATATGTACATACTCACATACACATATACATGCACTTATACACACACACATACACTTATTCATACAAATATACACTAAAATACAAACAATCAGCAATACTCATACAGAAATTCAAACTCACAATCAAAAATTACGCATACGCCCTAGTAGCCGCGTACAGTGTGGCTTCCCCCCTCCCCTACCCAAATGCCTAGTACTGAAAATTGTTTGTCGAATATCTCCGGTGTTTCTTATCCGATTGGGCTGCAACTTGCACCAAACATGCAAAGCATCTAAAGCTTTAATCCTGCGAAAAATGAATCCAGTGACTCTAAAACTGTATATACTAAGAACATTTTTGTAAATTTGAGGGGGAGGGGGATGACTTTTCAAACATTTGAAACAAACTTGACCTGCTTATGTAATACACAAACCTAACAAAAAAAAAAATGAAGTCTCTAGCTGTAATAGTTTCCGAGATCTAGGTGTTCATACAGACGGACGGACAGACGGACAGACAGACGGACAGACAGACAGGGCTATATCGACTCAGCTCGTCGTCCTGATCAAGAATATATATACTTTATGGGGTCTGCCACGCCTCCTTCTGCCTGTTACACACAAATGTCATTTGCACAAACTTAATAGACCCTTTTGTACTTTTTTAAAGTACAGGGTCTAAAAATAGTGTTTTTTTTAAGAATTCCCCATGTCATAACAAATAGACATAGTTATAGTCAGTGCATGAAGGCTTAAACTTGACAGACTAATTAGCTATTAACGATAAGACTTAGGAGGCTTAAAATTACACATAATGTAGAGGTTATACCAAAGTTCTACAGTAAGGCAGAGTTTTTAGATATTAGAATTAGTTTTTAGTACAGTAAGACTTAAACTAAGACTTAGGAGGCTGAATTTTACACACTATGTAGAGGTTATATTTAAGTTCTACAGTTAGGAGGGGTTTTTGGAAATTCGAGCTGTAAGCAGGTCGAATTTGAGTTATGATATCAATCAAATATAAAAGAAATACAAGCATTTTTGGCATTGGACTATGGCAAATTAAGTTGTAAGATTCCTTAATGTATGATGATTACGAGTGAATCGTTCCTTTTGCCTAGAGAATTTTACACTTTTTATTCAGCGATGCTTGTTAGCTGATTCTTTATTTATTATAAAAATATATAATAGTAGATATAATTTAAATTAACATTAACTTATATCTAAAACGCTAGCTGCAAAGGCCTTCGGCTAGCTGATTCTTACTTAGTGCCTCTCATGCCTAGCAAATAAAACACAGAAAAATTATATGTACTCAGCTGATTTTACTAGTATTAACAGAGAGACTGTGTGTAATTACTGATAACTCAAGATGTTGCATCATCATGTATGTAAATCTCTCTGCGCACACTTTCTAGTTTTTAGTACTCTCCTACCTAGCTGCATATCTATAAACGAATTATACTAAAAGTTATCTATGTTTTATTATCTACTTTACTTATCAGTAATTGGCAATATTTATACATTCATTTGTTTGCCTTATTTATTAAGCACTTTCAACTAATTTGATTGTTTTATTTGTTATTTACCCACTCGTATATCAGCTTTATAATTTTTTATAATTTCTACGTAAATAAATTAATTGTCAGCAGGAGGCATCAGTTATCTTTCCATTACCCATGTGTACGGGTATATAGGGGCGATAAGAACGCCATCAAGCCAAAGCAAATTTTAATGCTTGTTGCGTATATGAATGAGGGTATATCAGTGGGTAGATTATACAGAGAGGAGTGCTTGAAGACCGAATTTCCGAGAGCTAGCTTATCAGTTCAGGAAGCGCTGGCTGGCAGCTCAACTATTTCGTATAATTTTTATAAATTTCAGTATAGAATTCAAGGTTTGACAACACTTGAGACTGAAGAAGAAGTAGATTTGATTGATATTCCAAAAATGATATAATGAATGAGTGTTTCAAGCGTTTTAAGGAAGATTAAGCTCAAGATTTATTTCACTGAAATATATTTAGGAATAATTATGAAGTTAAGTTCTCTTTATATTATCTTTTTAATTTAATTTTGAATTTTTCTATATTTAAACTTTTAAACTTTGTTTAATATATTTTATTATTACTTTAAACTCGCCAGATTTTGATTTACTCTGCCTAAAATCCACTCTATAGTATAGCGAACTATAATTCCATATCTTTAAAAATATATTATTACATCACGCTCATTATTTCAATTACAATTCTATCATCTACCTGAATCTAAAATAAAATGTCTATAATTTATATTTCAACACACGACATTATTGTATGCTAAATTATTCCGGCTTAAAATTGCTGTTCGTTGAACCCTCCCCCCTCGCCCACAGTCCGTTTGCTGTCTCATCAAATTGCCGCAATATGAAAAGTTGGCAAATTGTATTCGCCTCCCCCTTTTTGGCCTTTTCACCGAACTAAAGCTGCTTTTAACTTGAAACATTTGCCAACTGCACTCAAAATTGTGTGTACTTAAAAATATATTCACACACACACACACACACACAGTTAAGTAAACAATAAAAATGTACAGATATATATAAAGTAATTGCAGAGAGTAGACACTTGAATAAAAACATTTAACAGCACAGTATTTGATAATGATACCCTGTAGTCTGAGTGCTTGAAAAGGGCATTTAGGACTGTTAACAGAAGCAGCTAAAAATACTTGAATATTAGACTCACTCACTCTATATCTTTGGCCTGACTGACTGACTGAATGATGTAGTCTGCATCTGTATAAAACTCTTTGGCCTGACTGACTGACTGACTGATGTAATACAACCCAAACGGTAAGACATAGCGACCTAATTTCTTCGCAAGATAATAACTTATGATCCTTAAGTGTTCCCTAAGCACTTGAATTCGCAAAAAATCCAACTGAAAGTGTTTAATTTTGATAGAAATATTACCATGGAAAGCAAAAGATCTTTCTCTTCACTGTTTTTATTCATAACAAAAAATTGTTTAAATATTTACAGATTTGTGAGTGCCAGAAATGAATATGTAAATACTCGTAATGAAACTATTAGGGATCTGTTCGCACTGCTTTCCTATACAATGCATACATTCTGCATTATACATATATGTGAGTTTAATTCAAATTTATTACACTTCAATCAAATTTCATTATGGACTAGTTGTTTAGTCACGCCTCGCTTAACAAACCACATATTGAGTCATAATGCATAAAGTGTGAAGTTTCTGTTTCGTTTGCTCTCTCTTTGTGTGGCGCTTTTGTCTGGGTGCCCCACACTCTGATTGGAAATCCGACGCTCCCATGTTGTATAAGAGTAAATAACTAACAAACCAGCCGAAAGCCAATCAGTTAATCCTCCATACAGTGGAGCAAGGCAGGCCAAGAGTTGGGAGTGGCAATTGGGCTCGATTCTTATAAAGTTTAAAGTATTGAATATTGAAGGGAGAAGGGAGAAGCATAATGGAATAATATCATTATATATGCTAGTGAATCAAACTATAGATACATGTAAAATAATCACAAGATACTCTATGGATTCATACAAGTTGAATGTATCTGAATTCTGTATGCATACTCAAGCTGCTCACTCTCTAGTTAGTTGTTGTTATTAGCTGTTATTGAAAGAAGAAAGAAACTTGTAATATTTATAGTTACTGCTATTAATTTACACATTCCTCTTGACTCACTTCTGTCTGAGCTTACACAGACACATGATTAATAAAGCGAGTCGATGAGCTCATTCGACGGCACGTTTATATCAGTTGTATCTCTGACGCGACTGTGGGTGTGCAAAGAATTAAAAAATAGCAATAATACTCAATAATACGCTTGAAATTATTTACAAAACATTGGCAATAATGAAAAGTGTCAAAGCGACAATCTGTACAGTCCATAAGGAAGACAAAAGCTACAATGTTCGTTGTTCGTTGCTCGTAATTAAATATTAAGTTCTTAAACACACTTTTAGCATGCACTGTAGCTATTGTTGTGCATGCAAATTCAACGTATTTGTCAGACTGTTAATTGCTGAAATGCAACACAAATACAAACACAAACACTTTAGTTATTTATTTTCCGAATTTTAATTAAAGTGTTTAGTACGAGTATGAGTGTGCGAGTGTGTGTGTGTGTGTGCTTTACAAATTGTCGCTCTGACAATTCTAGCTAAGGTTTCGACAATGCAATTTAGTAGAAGCGCGTAGTCAGTATAATAATAATTAACTTGTCAGTGTGTGCCTCAATTGGCACATGGCAAGTGTTTTGTATACCGAATTGCAGCAGACAGACAGACAGAGTATGCCAGATAGTCAGACCTCTAATATAGTTTAAATAATTGCAAATGGATTATTTCACATTTGTGAAATGTTAGTTGCAAAATGCTGTTGAAGATTTGTGGAAGAAATTTATAGATTTTTAGGTACAAATAATTAAAATAAAATAAAATATACTACTACGATTTCATTCCATTTTATTACTAAGTATATCAAACAATTAAAATAAAATAAAAAAAAAACTACTATAATACTTCATTCCAATTTTATTACTAAGTATATCAATCATACTCAAACAATTAAAATAAAATAAAAATACTATTAAATATTCACTCATTCGACACAAAGTTGGGATGAATCGAAGTTCGGAATCGCTATTTTATTACAAAGTATATCATTCATATTCAACAATTGAAATAAAATAAAGAATACTATTATACAGTGCGTTTCCTAATCATAAGACACTTAGTATATAGATTGATTAAATTGATTTTAGTATATCATTATCATAAGACATCCATCCTTTAAACAAGAATCGTTTGATGGAACATATACTTGCAATTTTATTTTATATTTATTATATTGTCCTCGACTTTTGAGAACCTCTACCAATCGGTTTTGCATGAATCCCTATTAATTTTATTTTAACAAATTCTAAAGTAAAACGCACTGTATATTACTTCATTTGACACAAAGTAGGGATGAATCGCAATTCGGAATCGCAATCTTATTACTGAGTACATTTATCATTCATATTGTTTACCTTAAAACATGCGTAATACTAAAGTTAGTTTAACACCATGATGTCAGCTTTAGTTTAGCTATTTTTGTACACATCAAGCAACTGTCATAGAACTCTATTTAAAACTGTATTACACATAAAAACAAATGAGTTATACAATTTTCAATATAGATGTTAGCACTTTATACCATGTGGTTCAACTTGAATGAAGCTTATGATTGTGTTGTATATGCTATATATAAACTATGTATAGAGGGGAACTTCGAGCATCTCTAGACAGCTAGACAATCTGTCAGCTAGAGATACCGTTTGGGACGAATCTCTAGACGCAAGATAGCGACAACCTGCTTACTATGTGGACACAGTTCTTGGCCTTTCTCCTCTGCTCACCTCAACCCAATTTGAACCAGTCTGCTAGCCCATATTGCTGGTCATCTATAGTCATGTAGGCGCCTTTGTGTCGTGCCGCAATCGCGTGACCCGCACGGAGAACTTGCCACCCGCAGTGGCAGAGTGAGAGTGTCACGCTATAAATATTCATATGCTCCTACAATACATATGTGTGTGTGTAGTATATACGAGTATTTACTTGGCTTCTACTATTCCACAAACTGTCGCATGGCATTGAGCGAACAGCTGATTCACTCGGCATTTGACAGAGTACGGCACAAGTGAAGCCAATTAAATTATTGATTGTTGCCGGGTCGGTGTCTACAATGGGGCAGACATATTGACGACTGACACCAGTTGCTGCTGCTGCTGCTGCTGTCACTGCTGCCGGCAACTAATTTATGTTGCAACTATATTTTATTCATAATTTATGAGAGAGCCCCCTCAATGCTCGGAAGTGGCATTAAAAATGCATAATATAGCCAGACACACACACACACACACTCGCACACACACTCGCACACACACAGGTGGAAGTTGCTGACCCTGGCTATGGCTGCATTGAGGCCTGTGACGTCTCAGAAAGTTGATTGCCTCCAGCTCAATCAGCTGTGTTGCCACAGCAGCAACCATAAACCAGTTTAGCTCAAAATATATTTGTTTATTTTTTTGGCAGTGCTACAAATGGCAGACACTTCAAAGACCCAGCACATAGTATATTTACTTTAGTGTACAGTTGTAGCGAATGGCAAATATTTCAAGCCAAACAAAAAGCCAAAGGCATATCAAAGTATTTTCAGCAGAAACTGTGAAGGAAACTGGCAAAGAAAATATTGCCGTGTAAGCAAATACATCAAAAGATCAGTCAACCGTGTCTTGAAAAGCATAAAGTGTATAACGTGAAATAAAAGAATAATAAAAATATAAATACAAATAAACAAATATTTAGAAACACCAAAAGTGCTTTAGAAATGCGTAAAATATTTCAGCAATTTGCTGTTAGCATAGCGTTAATTTTCTTATTGCCTTTTAGCATGGATTTGAAGAGAAATTTTAATTAATTTTAAGAGCTAAACAAGCGGCTATATTTATTATAAATTTGTTATCATTAAATAGGCATTAGTTATTCATTTAAATTATATGATAATTTAGTTTTATTAACTGCGTTTTTACACTAATTTTTCAGCATTATTTATTCAGTTTTCTATAACTATTATATATATACATATGTATATAGATACATTATAGTATATTCATACGCATAATTCCTTTCTAATTTATCAATTAAAAGTTTCTCTCAGTGCACTGCGTAATTGCGTCAAAAGCAGTCAGAACTGGTTGCGCCAAAAGGGTACGATGAAATTGATAGCCATTTACACAGTTATTCAAATTGAATTAATATTTGTGGCTTGACATTCGATTCATTCGCCCAAATGACGCAATGTCTTTAAAAAAGCATTTAAATAGGAAATGTTGATAATCAGGCCCGTTTCCATTTTCGAATTCGTTCAATCGATTTACTTTTTCAAAAAAAGGGGGTTCCTAAATTCGATTTAACCGTTTCGAGAAATGAATATATCGAAATGCTAATATTATCGATAGTATTTCTATTTCTAGTCAATGAGAGGATATTTCTCCCATTTAACACTTATCGATATATCGATAAATTGATCATCACAAATGAGTGACATAATATTTGAGCTGAAGAGAAACTAAGATCACAATAAGGAAATCTTATTTTCTCTTTAAAAAAGAATTTAAATCGGAAATGTTGGTAATATATCGAAATGCTAACATTATCGATAGTATTTCCATTTCTAGTAAATGAGAGGATATTTCCCCCATTTAACACTTATCGATTTATTGATAAATTGATCATCACAAATGAATGACATAATATTTGAGCTGAAGAGAAACTAAGATCACAATAAGGAAATCTTATTTCCTCATCATCTCAATTATTATTTCATTCATTTCGGACTCTATCACAATAAATAATGATATTTTATATACATTTCTTATATTTTATTTCGATAAAATTCTACGTAAATCATAAAAAACATGATGCCTAATTTGGAAGTGTTTTTATTCAAGTGTTAACTCTACTTCACATATAGTTTATGTAACTAGCTGGACTAATCTTATACGAGTATGTAGCGACTAACTAATCTAAATACCCACAGAATTTGCGTCATTGCATCATAAAACAACGCTGATGATGATGCCAAAAAAAGAAAAACGAAATAAGCCCCAATGGGCACATAACGGTATACATATAGCCAAGTATATCGAAAACAAGCCTTGGACAATGTAATAAACGCCAGCACAATCAGTGGGCGGAGGCAGTGGGCATGGGTTGAAATTGAAATCGGCCAGGAATCATGACATGGCTAGACATGGCATGATATCATGTACTAAGCGCTATAAACGTGCACTGAATTGCCCTGATAAGCCGCTGTGATAAGCAGCGCTTGAGACGAGATAACGAATGCGAATAAACATTGCTGCTGGAATGTTGTAATCACTTACCAGAATAGTATTCTCAGCGAATTGGCAACGAGCAGGGCCAGACACACGTACAGCGAGAATCCCTCGGCGTCCTGTGTCTTCTTGATCTCCACATATTGCGGCACATAGGGTATCACGCCGCCGATCACCATGGCCGATGCGGCCGCCCAACCGACCACGTGACCCACTGTCAGGCCCAATTCATCACTGATGATCCAATCCATGTTTTGTGTATCTTAATTTGACGGATATGTTTATTGATGTTGTAGTTGTAGTTGTCTCCTTAGGCAAAGGATTCAAAGGATTGTTGACTAGGCGGCTGGAAGTTTCGGTTTCGGTTGATTCGGTTCTCGTTTGGGCGATGTTGCATGCCGTTCACTGTAGCAGCAGTGTCGCGTTAGCGTAGGCGGCTTTCTTCAAGAGAGCGGAGAGCAGAGAACAGAGCGTGCGAGAGAGAGAGGCTGTACGTCAGCTGCTGGGTTAATGCTATGTTGTTATAGCTGTCACACACTCAGGTAACTATGTGTGTGTGTGTGTGTGTGTAAATGCGTTTGCAAATGCTCAAAGAGGAAGCTGTTGTTGTTGATTACCGTTGTTATTGCAGCTACTGCCTGTAGTAGTTGTTGTTGTTGTTTTGTAATTCGCTTTGTATTTCTCTTGTTTTTGTTTTTGTTGCCGTCTTCTGCTTCAGCTGCTTGGCCTTTCTTCTGCTTTCTTTCGTCTGTGCGAATATACATACATATGTACGTGTGTGTGTGTGTGTGTTTCCTTTTGTTATTGTCGCGCCGTTTCCGTGTATTGAATTTTCCAATAATTGCCACGCCGCGCGCGTCTTTTACGATCTGTCAGCGATTTTCCTATGCACACTTTTCATGCAAAATCCTACACTACTACACCCACGACAAGAGCAGAAGAAGCACCCCGTTTCCATTTCACACTTTTTGTTGTCGATTTGTTATTGTGTGTTTGCCTGACTTTTCTCGTTAGTCTTTTTGATTACATTTCCACTTCGCGTCCGGGAAAACTAAATTGTTGGCCTAATTAGTGGCTGCAGATGTATTTATTTCTTCTTCGTTGTTGATAATGACATTATGTTTACTTCGATTCTTTTTTTTTGCAAGCGACACAACGCACGCAACGTCAATGGTTTGCTATATATTTATTAATTTCGCTTTTTTATCCGCGACGTGCCACCCGTTTGCTCAACGTCAGACCGCGACGTGCCACACTTGGCGTTTTTGCGACAAAATTGGCGCTTTTCTATGTATTGGCGCAATGGCACTCTTTTTTTTAAGCCTATCTGCTGGCAAGTTGGGGCGCCATCTAGCGGGAAAATTTGTCTTCTCCTTATTCTGTTAATGAACACTGTGCGCTAAAGTCGAAATTCAAATGCATTTGTAATTAGTGTATTTGTTGTTATAGTAATTAAGTTATTATCCATCGATAGTGTAATATCGATGCTTATGGTTTAATATTGTTTAGAACAATGTATTGTGGTTTTTTCCAGTCTACTGGCCCTTTTTGTTTTAAATCACTTTAGTCCTTTTTAATTTTCATGTTAACGCGTTTGTACGCCATAATTGGCGCTTTTTCTAAGATCGCAAATGAAACGATGCGCTAAGATTTAAAATTAATTTAAAAAGATTTGAATAAAACATCGATTAGTTATTCAATTTTATGCAAGCTCTCGACAATGAAAACCGTTACTAAATTAGTTGTAAAATACTATTCTTGATTAAGTATTATAATAAAATAAAAATATTGAAATCATAGAAATGAAACTACTTTTAAATCATCGAAAAACATCGCTGTGTCACATTATGCTGTAGGGATGTTTTTCAATTCCTACAACAAAGAGGAATTGTGATATACATACATACATCTATCTGTTCGTGCAGTTAGGCGTGAAAAGAAAAAACTAAATTTATAGCTTAAAGATCAAATAAAATTGACATAAACAAAACAGAATATAAACCATCCAAAGTAACTAATTAATAATTAATTGTGAGGCATTGAAAAAGGTCAAAATGGAAAACATGGATATGGTCTGTTCAAAATTCGAACAAGAAGAAGAGGAAATATTACGAAAAATCGAATATATTGAAAGTAAGGGACGATATGGATATGATAGGGATGAAATGGAATTTATGATAGAATTAGACCTCGAAGATATAAACAAAATTGAAGAATTGGAAGATATTTTATTTAGGAAAAGACGAAAATACATCAAAAAATGCCTCCAAGGGCCATGGATTACGGAGAATTATAAACCAAAGCAACCCGTTAAAAATTATTTCCTAAAAAACCCCGGTAAACCGACTTTTGATTATTATTCTACTTTCGTTAATCCGTACTCGGATTTGCATCCATACATTATAAACTTTTTCCGATTCGGTGATATGGACCACCTTGCTATCACACATTTCATGATGGGCTTTGCAAACAAAATGGTTGGATACTTGGATAAGACTTGGACTAGTTATGGTGTCGAAATTCTACCAGGTGAAATAACTCCAATGTCTTTCTTAAGGTTACACCCATTATTTTTCGTTACGTTCTTGAGCCAGCTGACACCTGAAGATGTATTAAACGTATCCCCTGCTAATGATCTGTGGATGGCGATGGCTCTAGTGTGTGCTTACAGAGCAGCGAAAATGAATTCAAAGGAATTGCCAAATTATATAAATAAAATTAAGAAAATACTTCATACTTGGAATGTCGATACTTCACCAGTAATAATTGAAGCCTTAGATCTGGTCGAGATTGGGAAAAAGCTGCTTCATTTTGCAAGATTTGAAAAAATTGCTAGTGCAATTGATATGTTTCTCAATCGCTTTCCTGGACATCAATTTGCCGAGATGCGTTTGGGAACAATTGCCCTTAGATATGAGGGTTGTGAAAGTACCGAGACTTTGGAGTATTTTAAGGCTCTTTTGGGACTTGAATTAGATGAAGCCAGGAAATGGATCATATCATATAAAGCCAGTCAAGAATATGATATGATGTTTGCAAACCCCGATGAAGAAATGTTTAAAAACGATTCGTATTTTCCATATCTTGCCGTAATGGGTATTAATTTTAACTATCGTTATGGTTATGGTAATGATGATACACCCTACTTGCATTTTTTGGTACATACTGTGGGCTCTTTGATGGGTAATGAGCGATCAACGTGGGAAAAACCTTGTATTTTGGAAGAGCGCGATGTACGTCCGCCCCAACTGGATCCCTTAGTCATCAATGCTGCTCTGATATATTTGGGAAATATACCTAAAGCCGAAATGGACGATCTGTCCGAAATATTTAACGCACTTAATGTTGAAGATGATGAAATGGAGGATCTGCCCAACGACTCTGACGAAGAAGATTATGTTATAGTGACTTCAGACATGGCATGGGGAGAAGAATTAAAGACAGCTGCTGATTGGTTACAACACTTTAAATCCAACGGAATGAGGTTCACAAAAAAAGAATTGTTTATCTTAAGAAAAGCAGTCTATAAAGTTGAGGATACCAAGTGCTTCTCCGTTGGAGATTGGATCAAGAGCAACTTTATGCAATATATCAATCCAAATTCATTCGAATGCTGTTGATCATAAAAAATCTGCACTTTGTGGGTTTTCAATAAAATTAAATTTAATTAAAAATAATCACACATTTGACTTTAACATTAAGTAATTATACTACAGAATTTAGTTTTTCTTCTTCTTCTTCTCGGGTTGAGCCAGGCCCTGCGACTCCTGATATTGTCGTACAATTTGCTCCTGGACATCGGGCAGACAGGGCGAGTATCGAGAGTACTCCATGGTAAATTCACCCTTACCCTGCGTACTTGATCTGTGGAGATAGCTATTATTAATAAACTGTTTAGATAATGGGAAGTTTTCAGATTTACCTCAGCTCACTGGCATAGCCAAACATATCGTTGAGGGGCACTTCAGCGTAGACTGTGAACCAGCCCTCTGTGCCCTCAGTGCCAGTGATGATGCCATGCCGCTTGCTCAGGTGGCCCATGACAGCGCCTTGGAACTCCTCGGGCGCCGTCACCTCCACCAGCATAATGGGCTCCAGTATTTGCCAGGATCCGTTTTGGAAGACCTCTTTGATAGCACCATGTGCGGCCAACATAAATGCCAGTTCACTGGAATCAACAATGTGGTGGCCACCGTCTTGTAGACGAAACCGTATGCCGGATAACTTATGGCCGGACAGCATGCCACGTTCGGACATCTCACGATAACCTTTCTCCACGCCAGGCACAAACTGTTTGGGCACATTGGTACCCACCGTTTCGTCCGCAAATTCCAACAGTGTGTTTTGGTTAGGTGGCAGTGGTTCCATTACACCAATAATACGCGCATATTGACCCGATCCGCCGGATTGCTTCTTGTGCAAGTAGTCGAACTCACAGGGTCCGACCAGGGTTTCGCGGAATGCCACCTTGGGCTTGCCTAGCGTCACTGGGCATCCATATTCGCGCTCCATGCGCTGTGCATAGATCTCGAGATGCAGCTCACCCATGCCAGAGACTAGTGTCTCCTTAACATCGTTGTCGAAATGAAATTGGAACGTGGGATCCTCCTTAGTGAAGCGTGCAATGGCCTTGGAGAAATTATCACGATCCTTGCTGTTATTCGGTTTAATGGCCATGGATACAACAGGCTCAGGCACAAATATAGACTCCATGGACATATTATTCTTTGGATTCGTGGTGAATGTGTCACCCGAGGCGCAATCCACGCCGAACAAAGCGAATATATCTCCCGCATAGACTTCATTAACATCCTCCATTTGATTGGAATGCAGACGGACAAGACGGGCAATCCGCACCTTTTTATTGGTACGCGCATTGAAGATGTTGTCGCCCTTGCGCAGGACACCCTGATAGCACCGCAAGTAGGTCAACTGACCGAAGCGACCAGCCTCCAGTTTGAAGGCCAAACCCATAAATGCATCTTTGCCATCTCGTGCCGGATTGAGTACAATTTGCTGCCTCTCTTGACCCTCTTCCTCAATGAATGCCAGATTCTCAACTTCGCCAGGATTGGGCAGGTAATCTATGACGGCATCGAGGAGAGGTTGTACGCCTTTATTCTTGAGAGCCGTGCCCACCAGAACCGGAGTGAAAGTACGCTTTATACACGTGCGTCTGAGTGCTGCTTTCAGATCTGCCTCCGTAAAGGGTTTCTCCTCCAGGAAGAACTCACCAAAGGTTTCATCTGCATTGGACAAGTGCTCAATTAGCTCTTGACGACGCTCCTGGCTTTCGACACGCATATCCTGGGGTATCTCGTCCAGTCGCAGCTCCATGCCATGATCACCTTCAAAGTAAATGGCGCGTTCCTGCACCAGATCCACAATCCCTTTGCAATGGCTCTCCACACCAATGGGTAGTTGAATGAAGGCCGCATGGTGATTCATTTTGGAGCGCAGTTGCGATAGCACGCGATAGGGATTGGATCCCAAACGATCCAGCTTGTTAATGAAAGCCAAGCAAGGCACATTGTAACGTTTCATTTGGCGATTTACGGTCAGCGTTTGGCTCTGAACACCGCCCACGGCACAGAGCACCAGCACAGCGCCATCCAGCACTCGTAGAGCACGCTCCACCTCCACCGTAAAGTCTACGTGACCGGGCGTATCGATGATATTGATGTTGGTCTCCTTCCATAGGGTATAGGTGGCTGCCGATTGGATTGTTATACCCCGCTGTCGCTCCAGTTCCATGCTGTCCATCGTTGCACCCACGTTATCCTTGCCGCGCACCTCGTGCATCTCGGCAATGCGACCCGTATAGAAGAGTATACGTTCCGTTAAAGTTGTCTTGCCGCTGTCTATGTGCGCCGAGATGCCAATATTACGGATACGTTCTATCGGCTTGTGCTCCGCATACTTGGCATGTGAGCTGTAGCCACTCTGTAGCTGCGAATCCACAATAAATTCAAATTACATAATGAGCCGCTTCTACATTTTGGATAAAGTCCAAAGGGACTGTCGTCTTACCTGTCGCAGTGTTTTCATCGCGCTGAGGCGCAGCGGCAGGTTGCCATTTAGCACGCGTGTTAAAAGCGACATTTTGTCTGCTTTTTAATTAATAAAATATTAATTTTTTGCTAAGAACACGCGCTCGGCGTTGCAGCGGCAAACAGCTGGTCGGGTGAAGGTGTGTGTGTGCGTGTGCGTGTGCCATGCTCAAAATGTACTTAAAATGCCCAAAACGCCACAAATTGTTATCGCAACAGTAAGTTATCGATTAAAGAGGCGCGTGAAATTCAAACGATATATACAAATTTGAATTAGCTTATGGGAGTGTGAAGACTAATTTGCACTACTGCTTTTCTCACCACTAGTTGTCAAAATATTCACAAACTGTGAAAAACTGTGTAAATCATGGATGAAATAGAAACAGATATTGAAAATGTGAAAGAGCACAATAATCCGAAATCGATGGCTGAACGTACTCCTTGCAGCTTGAGTGGTTCTTCACCCATTGACCCGCATATGTTCAGGGAATTGTTTACCAAGGATTATAGAGACTCTGACTCAAGTTTGGATTTTCCAATACGTCGGTTAAGTTACACATCGAGTGATTCGAATGCTCCAAGTCCCATTTGCAGCAGCAGCAGCTCATCTAAAATTTCCTTCATTTCAATCGAAAATGAAATGGCAACCGAAAGGAAGTCAGATTCGGAGAGTTCAGTTAACGATTGTGAATCCATGACGTATTCACTCGAATCCGATGCAGATGAAGGTAACACAGAAGATGATGGCAGTATCGAGTTAATTGATTTAACACTATGCAGCAGTCCCACTCCATCGGAGACGGAAAGGATTCCAGCACAAGAGCCAAAAGACGCGGAGAATACGAATAACATGACCATAACTCCTAATGTTAGTAACACTACATAAAAGCCAAAACTAATTAACAAAGCTATTCTTACGCTTTACTTTAAAAAAAAGTATAAAAGAGTCTATTTAGATTGCTTCAGATAAAATAACTGTCAGAATAAAAAACAGGTATCTAACAATAATTTAGGCAAGAAACTGAATAGAAATAGTTCTACAGATCAGAAAATAATTTAAGCCTGGCATCCAAACAACACCCAGAACCGTTGTCCAAACAGTCCAAGTCTGGTATTTGCCTTCCATTGCTGATTGGATGCTATCAGAGGATGTTGCTTCATCCTACCATGGCAATAGACATTTCTGATCACAGTGGGGCCTTCTGAACTGCAGAGGATTACTAAGCTGCAGCTGTCGTGGCAGTTGGTCTAGTATATAAAGCAAACGTCCTCAGTCCGTGCCCCACATAATGGAAACTTGGACTGATTGGACAGCATCTCTGGGTGGCATCGATGCCAGGTTGAACTGATTTTCCAAATTGCTTAGATTATCCAAGGCAAGAAAATTATTGAAATGATATCGAAGCCCAAGCCAATGGAAGCCACAGAACAGAACCCAGCACGCAAGAGAAGGCTGTCATTAGTCGAAAACACGGCAGTAGCTGAGACCAGGACATGGACAGAGCCAGTGTCACCATCAAAGACCAGCAAATTGTCAGTTCACCCCGATGAAGAGATGACAGAAGACTTGGTTATGGAAGGGGAGACACCTTCCAATGGCGATGCGAATGGGAGAATGGAAATGAATTCAATTCCGCCGCACTTGGATGATGACAATGAGGATCTGGCCATTGAGCGTTTACTAGCTGAATCGATGTTACCTATAGTGGATGTACCAGAGTTTATAGTAGCTACCACGCATTATATAACTAGGAATGACAAGGATCTGCCGCCAAAGGTGCGAGAGAAAATGGAGCGATTGCTGCAGGCGAAACGAGCAACGACATCAGCTGTAACCAAGTCAGTAATCCCCACCAGTCAACAAACAAGTGCCACCAGAAATGTGGCATCATCCACCGCATCTAGCAGTCTATTACCTGGGCTACTGCAGCTGCCACCTGTCTGTCCCACGGACAAGTACAATGGGGAGCTACAGTCGCGTCTGCAAGTCTTCGACTGGATGCTGCAGCGACTCGTTCAACGTGTTGTTTCCATGAGTGCTGAGCAACGCAGACAGGTCATTGAGAGCATCGTCAAGAGCCGTGCACTACTGGCCATTGATGTGGATATGGGCACCAGATTGCTTGAGAATTACCTCGTACATCTCAATGAGGTAACAAACATTGACTCGACTCCCACTTCAAATCTGCAGAGCAGGACGACATGCAGCTCGTCTGGTGCTATAAGAAGTAATCCTGTCGAGGATGTACATTCAACTGTCTCAGGAGCCAATAAGAGAAAGCTTTCGGTAGAAGAAGAAGTAGCTGAAACCCTCACATATGAACTTCCAACTGTGCGGTTTCTGAATGGAGTAAAGGCTGCTAATAGCCTTCAGCATGGGACAGTCGCTACCACATTGGAAAGGACTCCATCTGTGGCTGAAGCAGGTGCTGAAATCCTCCAGAATGAACCATCAACTGTGCCAGTGACTATTGCGTACACGGAGACCCACTTTTTGGGCGAAGAAAAGGGTGCTGAAGGAACCACTTGCTAACACATTCGAAACGACTTTGTTTCTGTCTGAAGAAGACGCTGAAAGACTACAAATTGAATCTTCAACTATGCCAGACCCAAACTGTGCCAGCGGGAGGTGACTCTAAGAAGATGCATTTAGTGGATGGAGAACAAGATGCTTGAGAAGCTGTGCTCCAATTGAACATGTGATATACTATTAACCTTCGAAAATGTTATTAAAAACCTTACAAAAAGTTCACTACTGAGTTTTTCGCTGAATTTTTCTATAAACCCAAGACTGTATAGATAACTATTCAATATTTTTCATTAATTAAATAAGTCTTTTTCATGTACAGCCAACAAATTAGAAATTATGATAATGATTACACTATGGTAAAATATGATATTGTTGCAGCAAATGCTGGACCATTTATTTCTAATCTTTTTTTTAATTTAGTGCCCAGAATTTTAATTTTAATTCAAATTCTTTCATTTTAAACTTTTTTTGTTCTAGAACCATAAACTGTGAAGAAAAGGACGAAAAACTGGTGAGTTATAACCATATATAAATATATATGTAGTCATACATAGTACATATTATAAAGTACATCTACATATAGTTGCTGTTGTTGTTGTAGCTTTACATTTTTCCATTTCACACAAACTACTATGCAGTAACCAGCTGCAGAAATGTGAAGCAGGTGGCTCAGCAATTTCTGAGCGCAACTAAAAGTATGCTACAAAATTTTTATACTCTGCGCGATGCAATTTAAATTGAAACATATTCAAGGTTGTGGCATGCACTAAGGTTGTGAGTTTGGCTAACTTAGGTTGTGCACTGGGGTAAAAAAAATTCCTTGTCGGCCTATCGTCAACTTCTGCGTGCCTGGTATGACAGCTGCACACATGTGTTGATTTGGATTGAGTTGGGTCGATTACTGGCAACGCGCGTCCTATTCAAAAAACCCCTTGAAACACATTTTAAACATTTATTAATAATAAATTCCAGGAGAAGGTACTCTGTTTGGTATGCTTTGTGTTTTTGATATGTTTGCGTCGCAGTGTATAACTTAGAGGTGTATATAAGTATATATACGTATGTATGTGTGTGTGTGTGTGTGTGTGACTTTTCTATTGTAATTGTGCCAAAAAACGCACTGGATTGTTGGGTCTGGGGACGGCGACGTTAACGGTGGCTTGTACATAAATATTATACATACAGATATAGTTAGTATATTAGCATAATTATAGACATAACACTTATAACAGTTGATAAGAGATATACGCGACTAATATGTTTAGTCCGATTGGGAAAAAGGCGGGGTTAAATCATCGACTCAAACGGATGTTTCTGTAGATGTAAGATATCCATGCCACAATTGCTTCGACGTATCAAATTTTGTGTTCTGCAAGAATGAGATATGTATGTATTAAGTGCTAGTACATAGTATGTATATATGCCGTTAGCTCCAGGCTACTAATTTCTAGAGAATCTGCCAGCATACACTAAACAAAAAAAAGGAGCATTATAGTAGGGAGTTATTTAGACATCAACACGATGCAGAATGAGTTGATCGATTGACTGATTGATTGACTGATTGATTGATTGATTGTTAGATGGAAGCAGGCATATACCAAATAGAATGTTTCGGTTTTTGGTGCTATACGAATATGCAGATAGATGTATGTAAGTATGTACAGATGTTGTGCTGCAAGATACACTGAGAACAATAGAGAGAAGCTACGACTAAGTAGTTGGAATGAAACATTGATACAAATATACAAATTTATATATATATTTATTAATACTTTTATTCAATATTTAAAGGTATGTGTATGTAACGTATTCAATGTCTATGGAGGTGTGTGTGTGTGTTTCATTCTCAACTTAGCATAAGGCGTAAATTATAAATTATACAATTGTTTACAGTTTTTTAGATTCTCCTCTTCGTTAGTTTATTCTTTTGGCTAGATGTTCTAAGACGGCTTTCCGATAAATTAACCCTCACATTACAATAAGATCACAGCTTATCTAACCCATACCAACTTAAAGCCAAGGTGGATTCGAAAGCATAAGGGAACTACAATTAGGATGTGTGTGTGTGTGTGTGGACCTAGTACATACATCTATGTATATATTGTATATAGAGAATTGACAATGGTGCCTGGTAGTAAATTTTATAAAAATCCTTTTAAAAATGCGCTTGTGTGTGTGTGTGTACACATACATATACTGTCTAGTAGTATGTGTGCGTGTGTAAATAATACTTGTATAACTTGTACCTGAGCCAACAAATCTATGAAGAATCTTCTATGCTCAACTATGTATTAGGCATATTTTGGCATATGTCAAATGCTACGGACCTTTACCAAACGCTGTCAAAGAACCCACTACGAATATAGTATGTAGTATATAGTATGTGTGTATATATAATTATGATACTGCTATGTATTCCTCATCCTGCTTTTGTGCATGATTCCACTAGACTTAGACCGGAGTGATATTGCCCAGTGGATGTGGCGTATCCAATTTGCCGGCCAGACTCCCCGACTCCTTGCAGTTGCCCTGGGAGGAGACATTTGTAGCCAGTGCTGTGGCAGCGGTTGCTGTGGCCATCGTCTTGCTGCCGGTCTCATTATACTCGTCGGCCTCGTGCATGGGCGAGAGGCGTGGCGAGAGGGCGGCGGCATTCATGGCGGAGGCACTAGAGGAGCGTGATCGAATGCAAATGATATTTATGATATTGTTCTTGTTTGCTTAGAGAGATTTAATTAGATTTAGATTCAGATTTAGAGTTGGAGATGAGAGTGTGTAGCGATAGTATCGTATTGATTCTCTGGCTAGCTTGAGCACCTTACACTCATCTACATACGATTAGTCACACTTACTGATTGCCATTTATTTGACGCACTTTAACAGTCACTGGAATTATCAGCTGCTCGGATGTGCCGTCCTTGTTGATCTGTTGCCACACGGCGGTGCGGCTAACATCCGTTGGCACCGCACCCGTGCCCGTTCCCGTGCCCTTCCCAGATAACGGTATATGTATGGTTGTGGCACCCGAACTATTGTACGATGGTGGAGCACCCGTTCCGGGCGGTTGCTGATGCTGATGATGATTGTCCTTTAATATAAGACGTTTTCTTTTTCACGCAACAACTCACATAGTATATAGAGAGTGAAAAGAGAGTGAGTGTATAAAAAGAGTAGAAAGATAGCAGTACTAACTATGTACGTGTGTGTGTGAGTAAGAACTTTGTGTAGGTGAGTGTACAGCTTCGTTTTGAATAGTAGTATCTCAGGTGCCAATCAATCTTTTGCTCTTCCATTTGCCAAATAGTTTTCTTTTGTTTTATTTATGTTTCGCTACAAATTTTTGGGTTTCTTTTCACCAATTTTGCTAAATTTTTGTTGTATTTTTTTGTTTTATTTGTTGTTAGTTACTTGTACTATGACTTTTGTTGCTGACTATAAAATTATTTAACATGTACGTGTAATACATTTACATAGTTGTGTGTAAACGTTGGCGCAAACTACTTAAGCTAGTCTTTATTAACAGTTATGTATAGTAGTATATAGTAGATAGATAGATATAAATACAATATAGTAGGCATAGTATAAGTATAGATAACACATTTCATAATTGATTAATATGCAGCAGAAAATAACAGAATTTCACATAGCATATATAGTATGTAGTATATAGTACAAATAGAGGTCATGAGTGTCGTAGGTACAGTTTCGTTTTGGACTTTCATAGTATCGAGAGTTGAGCATTATGATGGAAAACAGTGCAAGAATTGTTCATAAATAAAGTAGTATTCAAACAAAATGCAAAAGTAGTGCATGCTACGAGAATCGAACAAATTATAAGCCAAAAAACATTTACAGAATACTGTTAAAAACACGATAAAAATATATAGTATATATATGTTCAGTTACTTAAGTAATTATATGCACTTTAATACAGTAAAATGCGCAAAAATCTCTAAAAATTATTTCCATTATTATTAAAGTAAAATTTAAAAAAATACCAACAAATTAGACACAAATCAATTGTTCTATGGTGGATTGGTGCAGCACTGCAAACGCAAACGAAATGGGCAGCACTGTTTCGATTACTAGTTATCGTTATCGACTTCTAGTGTTGTGTAGTGTAGTGTAGTTTGCTGTTGTTGTGCGTGTGCGAGTGCTTGGTTTTTGTTTCTGATTCGTTTCACTTTTTGAGCAAACTACTTTGTGCCTCAAACTCCTTCTCATTTGCATTTGAGGTAGTGCACTTGATCAGAGCGACGGCATTGGTAGTGCTGCCGTCCAAGCCACCATCGAGACTACCCTTCGGTTCGCGTTTGCCGCGACCACCGAAACAGGGTAAATATTTCTGACAAAAGCCCACCTCGGCGTCCAATTGATGCAGATCATCGGCAGCGGCTCGCTTCGTCATCTCCGGCATAATATCATCGAGTATCTTCAGCTCACGTCGCGTGAAAACAAAGTCAAGGGACTTTCGTATGCCGATCATGACGACCAACATGAGCGGGAACAGTATGGAGGTCTGTGAGAAGCTCTTGATGAGCCACAGTATGATCAGACAGGCCAGCTGAATAATGGTGAACAGATGCACACGTTTGATGGGTACCTAAGGAAGAAGTAACTCATTAATTGACTATCTATTGGGTATACTAGCTCCACTCACCTGACGCAGGAACATGTAGTCCGGTTGGTATTTGGCTGGCATAAACATAATCAGTATGCGATCGAAGAATTGCAGACCCTTGAGCGATGCCACGCCCATGTACAAGAAGACACCGAATAGCACCGGCATCGGTATGTGTCCGAGCAGCGGTGTCAGCAGCACCGAACCACCGATGGTCAGGAAGATCATAATGTGTGTCACCCGCTGCTCGCGCACACCCAAGAACTGCGGCTTCTCGCCAGGGGCACTGCACTCCGATTCCAATTTCAATGAGTTCACATGATTGATGCTCAGCACTGTGGCAGCCACAAACCTGAAAGGAAGTAAATGAGTTACTATGTCCTTCAATCAAATTGAATCTATCGCATCCTTACCAGGGCAAACCCATAATACTGCAGATGCAGATGAGGCCGGAGAGCACAAACAGATCCAAATGATAGCCGCAGCCCTTCTTCAGTTTGTTCTCCTTGCGATTGACAATCACAGCCGTAATCTGTTGATCCATAAAGATGAGAATGGTGCCCAGCATGGCGGGGAATACGGCTATGATGGGCGACCACCAGGGGTTCTTCTCGTGGAATGGCGGTATCAGCCAGCCGCGTGTGTCCAGCGTTGGCTTGAGCTCGTTTGGCACCTCCAGCTTCTGGGTGGGCACACCCAGGGAATAGTCAAAGAATGTCATGGCAAAGATGGCAATCAGTACGGAAAAGTCACTGATATATTGTCGCACAATCGATGGGAAGAACAGAGCATTCTTGAATTCCTTGAGGATGGTGGAAAAGATGAAGGTGCCAGTGCACAGCACAACGGACATGAGGAACACATTCTCAGTGGGTGGACTGCCGCAATCGGTGCCACTTAATGTGCCATTATACGCCTGTAGCATGGGAGACCATAAAAGTTAAGTAGAGTTCTCTCAAGTGTCGTATCAGAGATCGACTTACCTCACATGAATCCCACTTGTATTTGGCAAACTCTAGGACACTTGCATTACTTAACGGTGGCGGGGTACATATACAATCATAGATGCCCTGGTTCACTGGGAACGTCTTGCCAATGACGAAGACATTCTCAATGGCCTTGTACACAAAGATGACGGCGATTAGTGTGGCAAAGTTCTCCTCGGTGAACCGTGTTATATAACAGACAAGGGCGCTGGCATCGATGGCCACCAGTATGACACAGATGAGGGCAACCCACATACCTATCCAGAAACGGAATGTCATGTAGTCCCAGCCCTGCGATTTAGAGAAATCGTAGACAATGGCCTCAAACACGAGCACTGGACCCGTCGAGCCCAAAATGGTCAACGGTTGCCCAGAAAAGAAACCATAACCGATGCCACACACAAATCCAGATACCAGCGACTCCATGGCAGCCATATTCTTGCCGGTGGCCTCAGCCAGTAGACCACCGAATGTGATGATGGGCGAGAGGCAAGCGAAGTAGAGAAAGATCCACGAAGCTACGCACTGCATGGAGAGTGCATCCTTATAGTCACTCCAGTACCACGGTGCCTTGCGTTTAAAATCATTGATGAGACCACCGAAAAGGCGACCGGTACGTGACAGACCCGACTCTTCGCGCAGACGTGCCTCCTCCTCCTCCTCGTCCACCTCCTCTTTGGGCAATTCGGGCGGTCGCTTGCGTATCTCCTGTGACGGTATGGCTGCCGGTGGTTCTATGCGAATGGTGGGATCCCATTCGCCAGGTGGTAATACAGTGACAGCATCAAGAAACTCATCGACACCAGCCAGCAGATGGTCACGCTTGCGGGCGCGATACGCCACCTCGTGAAAGATCTCGTCCGACATCAGGGTGGCCATGGCACGTCCAATCTCGTGGAAATTACTTTGGCTACCAGGCGGGCCCAGCAGTATGAAGATGAATCTAAACAGAACGATTGATATTAGTTTATGTTAAGGATGATATGATAAGGTATTAGAGCTCACCTGGTCGGCACTGGCACCTCGGTTAGATCGCCCATAACCGCCGCCTGGCTCAAGCGGATGAAACAGGAGAGTGTGCGCTCCAGAAAGTCCACCTCGCCCACTAGTATATTGCTGGCCTCGGCTCCCGGTGGTATCTTCCGCATGAAGTGCGTGTTGCCCTTGTGTTGCTGCTCGGCCAGTTCCGTGCCGCTGGTCTGCCGGGCCATGGACTGACTGCTGGGACTCTTGACCATATCCTCTGTGATCACAGGTAGATTTTGTGCGGGCCGCAATTTATTGGAATTTGATTTTTTCTCTACATTAGTCGAGTTCGGTTTTGTTTTCAAAGGTGTTGCGGATATTGGGTAATCGGTGGTAATCGGTATCGGTAATCGGTATCGGTTATCGTGCGGGTTGTTGTATATTATTATGTGTTGTGTGTGATTTGGATACATTGGCATAGGAACAACGGCATAACGACAACAAGATCAACATAATTCAAAAAATAAATAAATATAAGAAAAGTGCATAAACTTTAGTCGAAAGTTCAGGACAAAATCAGTAGATACAATCATAGATTGGCATGCGAAGGATTAAGTGAATGATAAGCGTGCATAAATGTGTGTGTGTGTGTTTAACGATAAATAATTTCGATAACTCGTTCTAGCGTCTAACAAGTGTTGTTTGTTATTGATCAAGTGTTCAACGATAAATAATTTCGATAACTCATACTATCGGTCACCAATTGTTGTAATCGATTATGTGTTCAACGATAAATAGTAGTTGTAATAGCAGTTGTTGTAGTTTTAATTTTGTAATCGATTCTTTGTTCAACGATAAATAATTTCGATAACTCATACTATCGATCACCAATTGTTGTAATTTTGAAAACGATTATGTGTTTAACGATAAATAGTAGTTGTAATTATGTAATCGATTCTTTGTTCAATGATAAACAATTTCGATAACTCATACTATCGGTCACCAATTGTTGTAATCGATTATGTGTTCAACGATAAATAGTATTTGGAATTGTAATTATTGTAGTTGTAATTTTGTAATCGATTCTGTGTTCACTGATAATCAATTTCGATAACTCATACTATCGGTCACCAATTGTTGTAATCGATTATGTGTTCAACGATAAATAGTAGTTGTAATACAGTTGTTGTAGTTTTAATTTTGTAATCGATTCTTTGTTCAACGATAAATAATTTCGATAACTCATACTATCGATCACCAATTGTTGTAATTTTGAAAACGATTATGTGTTTAACGATAAATAGTAGTTGTAATTATGTAATCGATTCTTTGTTCAATGATAAACAATTTCGATAACTCATACTATCGGTCACCAATTGTTGTAATCGATTATGTGTTCAACGATAAATAGTATTTGGAATTGTAATTATTGTAGTTGTAATTTTGTAATCGATTCTGTGTTCACTGATAATCAATTTCGATAACTCATACTATCGGTCACCAATTGTTGTAATCGATTATGTGTTCAACGATAAATAGTATTTGGAATTGTAATTATTGTAGTTGTAATTATGTAATCGATTCTTTGTTCAATGATAAATAATTTCGATAACTCATACTATCGGTCACCAATTGTTGTAATCGATTATGTGTTCAACGATAAATAGTATTTGGAATTGTAATTATTGTAGTTGTAATTTTGTAATCGATTCTGTGTTCAACGATAAATAATTTCGATAACTCATACTATCGATCACCAATTGTTGTAATTTTGAAAACGATTGTGTTTAACGATAAATAGTAGTTGTAATTATGTAATCGATTCTTTGTTCAATGATAAACAATTTCGATAACTCATACTATCGGTCACCAATTGTTGTAATCGATTATGTGTTCAACGATAAATAGTAGTTGTAATTGCAATTTTTGTAGTTGTAATTTTGTAATCGATTCTGTGTTCACTGATAGTCAATTTCGATAACTCATACTATCGGTCACCAATTGTTGTAATTTTGAAATCGATTCCGTGTTCAACGATAAATAGTAGTTGTAATAGCAATTGTTGTAGTTGTAATTTTGTAATCGATTCTTTGTTCAATGATAAACAATTTCGATAACTCATACTATCGGTCACCAATTGTTGTAATTTTGAAATCGATTCTGTGTTCAACGATAAATAGTAGTTGGAATTGTAATTGTGTAGTTTTAATTTTGTAATCGATTCTTTGTTCAATGATAATCAATTTCGATAACTCATACTATCGGTCACCAATTGTTGTAATCGATTCTTTGTTCAACGATAAATAGTAGTTGTAATTTAGTAATCGATTCTGTATTCAATGGTAAATAATATCGATAACTCATACTATCGGTCACCAATTGAAAATTGTTCATCAATAAACCTAAGACTATTGAAATAAAAACAAATACAAACTGTATTATGTGCGATCTATAATATATTTACATTTTTGACTTGATCACATACTATTTTCGCCGATAACTCTTGTCTCCGATGCTTCTTCAACCATGCAAATTTCTTACTTTCAGCTCTACCAAACCGAAACAAAAACTCAATTCGTAACACGAATTTTGCAGCTAGTAATTTGATAAACAAAAGTAAAAGTAAAAGAAACACGCAGTAACGAACGATAACAATAACGATAACGATAACTTTTGATTCTTGATAGTTGATTGAAGTTGAAGTTGGTTGCATTACCAAGCGCTCGGCTGCTGGGCTTTCCGGGCACCGTTAGAAAACGTCCCATTCCCATGACCATGCCTAGGTTATTGCCACTGCCATTGCCAGGCGGTCCGGGTTCGCTGGCGGTTAGTGAGAGGGGCGTGGTAGCCAACATGGCGTTGCCAGACTGTTCTTCAACTGTAAATTTGTGTGTTTGTTGTTGTACATATATTGTGGATTAAGTTGAGGCGCAATAATAACTCAAATCAAAATAAAAATTCGCCGTTAATACTGCTTGCGTCCTAGTGAAATTATTTAGATACTTCGCGTATTTTGTGTGAATAGACAGCAGAGAGAAGTATATCATATATAGAGGGTTTATAGAGAGAGAAAAGTTCGGAAGAGTTGAAGGAAGACTAAAGTTTAGATAATTTCAAACTAGTTAGAGAGAGAGTATCGTAATTCAGCGTGCTATAGTAGTTACACTTTAGTAAAACCATATATAAATATTGAGAGAGAGAAAGAATTTAGAGAATGTTTTACTTGGCTGCTGCTGTTGCTGCTGGCTGGTCGATTGTCCTACATGCGAGGGCGAGGCACCCGCATGAAACCAGGTGGTAACACCAATGGCGCCCATGTCGGCTGAACGAGAGCGAGTAGGGAGCGGAGCAGAGAGTAGCGAGAGCGTGAGCGAACGATGGGGTAAGAGTACTCGTTAGCGAAAAGGTTTTTGTCATGACGTTGCACAACACTGCTTGATGTTCTTAATTAGCGAGTGGCGAGTGACGAGTGATGAGTTTGAGCTGATGAAATATGCATGAGTTTTCATGTATGTAGGGTGCGATATATAGTTATACGCCTATTTCTTTGGGCCGTAAGACGGCATGGGTGGGTTTAGTGCTCTCTATACAGCTGGTGTTGGATATTATCTGGAGCATTATAGTACAGTATTTTAATTGGTAGTGGTGCATGGAAGCAACAGAGATATTTTGCTGTTTTACTTTTGAGATAGGAGCGAGTGAGTCTCTCTGTCTATACCTGTGGGAACAGCGAGATAACAACCACGCTGATCCTTACTGGACACATAGGTTGGCGTCACGGGTGTATGGCATCCATCCAAACCGAAACCAGGCGATGAGGCATGCAATGATTGCCCAGTTGCGTCTAAGCACAACCTCAGTTCAGTTAAGTTTTTATTATAATGATTTTTTAGTAACGCAACTCATGATGATTAACGAACGAACGAGATGAGCTTAGTGGTAGAAATTGTATGCAATGATAACACTCACTTTTTGACGATGACTGATTACGCATATCCGCCAGGGAGCGTATGATGGGCAGCCGCGTCTTCTTGGCATACTCGTGCTGATGCCGATGTCGTCGCAGCAGTGCATCCTTTACCTTATCCTTAACGCTGGCTGGAAGGGTGCCGCTGCTTACCATCTGATCGCAGACCAGATCGGCAACCACCTCCAAGTTGTTGGCCTCCATGTCCAGCATAACGCTGCCATTGGCCAGCAGGCCACGCAGCTCGAAGAGGGAGTGCAGCGAGAGTGTTGCCACATGTGGCTTGGACCAACGATTGCCGCCCTCCTCCACATCCTCCTCGAATTTTATCCAACGTGCCGTCTCCTTCCATTCAATCTCATCGCCCTCCTTGACCAGTATGCCCATCTCGGAGAACAACGGATGCGATACATGCGAGCCATCGTCGACATCCTCGCCCAGTATAAACTGTACACGTTGTGCGGGTGGCGTTGCTACAGGGTTCGAGGGAAAGAAACACAGAGACATTAGATTAGCTCAATAAACATTTATGACACTTCAGGAGGAGCCAAGGTCAAAGGCTAACCCGCTTAATTGGCAGCATAATTTGCTGCCCCAGACACAGGGGAATTGGTTGTAAACATATGGTCATTTTATGGCCAGATGCACTTAGTTAGTTGGATTAGCTGGTTAGACATGAAGGTGTGAGAAGGGTTTATGATTTGGCATTCTATAAATGAATTTTATGAACTATAAAATGCTTTCAGTTACTTTAGAATCGTCGGTTATATCATGACATATTTCCACTGAGCATTTTTCGCTTAAAAATATATCGTTTTCTTCCCAGTGGGTTAATCATAGGCCTCAGACACTTGCTAAAATTATCTTTACTATTCCCACTTGTGGGAGAGTAGTTTACTACCTTAGCTTTTAGTTGGTTATTATGACAATTATAATAATTATTATTGCGTGTGTTGTAGCCCAACTTTTAGGCTTGGACACTTTTGCAGCACAGAGGTTTATAAAGCGTTGCAATAATTAAGTTGTAAGATGTACACTTTGAATAGCAGTTTAATTACAATTTATACATTTCAGTTAAGCTGAAAATGTCATGGAATATAGGGAAATATTTCCGTTTGATTATTGTAGTTTTATATAATATATTTATATATTATACTTATGTCCGATTGCAATAAAAGGAGAGAATCTCAAGCCAGTTTTCGCCAGTGTTTGCAGCTAAAATATTTGTATCTAGTGTTGAGGCGAGTTTACTTTTATAACTCTTTCTGAAGTACTTCAAAGAAGGTACAGTGCGTTTCATAATCATAAGACACTTAAATATAACTTATATTTGGTGATTAAACCTTTCTAAAAATCTTGTTTCATTATCATAAATAAGACGAAACATTTTATTGCATTTTTTTTATATTTAGTATATTTTTCTAGACTTTTGAGTACCTCTACCAATCGGCTTGGCAAGAATCCTGTTAATTTTATTTTAATAAATTCTAAAGTGTCTTTATGATTATGAAACGCACTGTACATATTCTATTATGACATTATTTCCTTAAAATATCATATTAGAATCATGCATAAATTACTCTAACGAATGTTATTCAGAATATTTTTTATTCGTTTAACTTGGGAATTTTGTTTTTTCAGCCTCTTCCGTATAGAATCTTATGACTCAATCAAAGAATACTTAGATGAGAGGTTTAAAATTAATAAGTTTTGTCTTAAAACTATTGATTTATTTAAAATTAATTATAGTTTATGTTATTTAAAATTAGTTAAACATAATTTGAGGCACATTCTCTCCTTCTTCTCTTTTTATCGAAAACTTTAGTCATGATATTAAATCTCTTGAAAATTATTTCTAATACAAAATCCAATTACACTCAAAAATAAAGTCGAAGATCTAGGTGATTTCTTGTTCTTACATTCTAGCTAATTATTTATTAATAATAAGACATTATTAGTACTTAGTAGTTTTAGCAGCTAACTTAAATTGTTGTAAAACGTTAAATAAACATCAGACATATTCTACTTACATATATGTATACTAAACACTACCAATACTGATTGGTATCTCTTGTATTCCCTATAGTCTGTAATTGACAGTAATTTGCACTGCAACCACATTGCTTGAACACTTTTTTAACCCACACTCACGCACACACACACACCCACACACACACACAGACTGGGTCACACTGGGTCTAATTGACACACCCACCTGGACGCTCTACTTCCTGTTGCTTATCGCTGATGCTGTCCCTGCCGGAGCCAGCACCAGTGGCACCGCCTGCAGCTGCAGTGGCACCGCTGGCACTGCTGTGATGATGCTTCCGGCGGCGCTGTGAATGGCGTCGTCCTCCCGGCACGTGCACGCCCACATAAACGGTATGTGCGCGATGTCCTGCATGCGTGGATATATATTGTAGAGATATGTGAAATATTCAATACGTTCCTCAATTGATTACAACGACAGTAAAAGTCCACAAGAAAGCAAGAGGAGGAAAAGAAAAAGTCATGCAAGAAGACCAATTGCACGTAATGCACTGGAAATTGTGTGGAAATGTGGGGGAGGGGGGGAATTCATTGAAGATTAAGACAGTAGTATATACATATTTTTTATAGTCGCGTGGCCTGAGTATTTAAAGTGACGGCTTTGCACTCTTCTTGATAAGAACCGACTACAAGGTTGATCATTTATGCCGCTTGGCTACGGATCTTTGCTTTCTGTCAACTGAGTCCAATCATGACAATACATTGACTCATCTGCATACTTATATGGCGTACACATGAAGAAAAATGTGTGTTATAGGCAAATTTAAGCAGTGTCAAGCGGTCTAAAGCAATAAATAAATATATATAAATATGTAAAAATGTATAATAAAATAACTATGATATAATAATAAAATAAATAAATAAATATATATAAATATGGATAATAAAATAACTATAATATAATAATAAAATTAAAATAATAATAAGTTATATTTTCAACAGAAAATTGTCTAATAAATAAGCTAAAATTAGTTAAAATAAAAAAGAAATTGAATATTAAAATTAATTTATTATAAATTTGATAGTAATATATATAATATATGTATATAGATATAAAGACAAATATAAATTTTAATAAAAATAGTTAAATAAATATCTAAAAATTAATAAGATTTAGATAAATATCTAAAAATTAATAAGAAGATTTTTAGATATTTATTTTACTATTTTTATTAAAATTTATATTTTTCTTTATATCTTCTACATATTAATTTTGTTTTATATTGTGT
This sequence comes from Liodrosophila aerea, assembly GCA_035045005.1. NCBI lineage: Eukaryota > Metazoa > Arthropoda > Insecta > Diptera > Drosophilidae > Liodrosophila > Liodrosophila aerea. Next base: position 204,861 of record JAWNNL010000065.1, read on the forward strand.
TTATTTTTTGTAAATTGATATATTTGCTTAAATTTCATTTAAAAATCATAGCAAATAATAATTTAATATAAATTAAATGTTTGAAAATTAAATAAAGCAACTAAGACAACAAATTATAATTTGTTTCAGTGTAAGTAATAATAATGTATTTTTATAAATGTCAGAAAATATGATAACTACATAGCTACTACTATAAGGACTGTTTCTGCTCAGGCTAGCATTCTCACACATTATTTTTTACAGTGTACACAAACTCACTGTTCGGTGCCTTTGTGTGCCTAATTACGGCTTAATTTGGATAAATGTAAGCATGTTTCTAAGCCAACTGACTCTCGCTGTAACAAGTGCTACGCTATTATTCTCTGGTCCTATGATAATTCAGATTTCGACTACGTCACGACTATGTCACGACTACCTATGTCTGTCCGTCTAATTGTGATATCATCTGGTCTGAACTACCAGCTAGTTCTCAGCTTGATTAAAATTTAAATTAATTATACGAAATGATTTTAATGCTATACATATATGACTCGTCTCGTGCGTTGAGCTTTTCTCAAGCCTGGATTTTTACTTAAAGTACACACACACACACACACACACATGTGCTTGCATATCTTTTTGTGTGTATGGCAAGGTCTGGTGGGCGGTTTTACAGCGTTGTTGTTCGTGCATTTAATTTGCAATTTGTCTGCGGATAAAGTGCTGATTGCTTAAAGGAAACGTTGGATAAGACTATGAGTTATGAGTTATATGAAAATGTATCAATATGAAGCGGTTTCAGCTGGATTTATGTAGAATAATAATGTGAAAAGTAAGGCAAAGAATGTGACTCGAATTAAATGTTAATAAATTAGTAAAGTTAAAGATAAAAAATTATATAAATTAACAAATAAATATAGTAATTATATCAACAAACAAAATGACCAATACAAGTTCTACCGTAAATATAATCAAATTATTCCACTAAATTTATTCTGTTTATGCTCTGGCCTTCAGTGAAGAGAACTACCAATCTATCAGGGTCGCACATAAGACTTGTAGTTACCATCTTAATATGCATAAAAATTCCTCAAGTGCTCTCAGACACTCAACCCCTTTAGCTGTTCCAAATTGTTCAAATCATTTACGCTCAACACGTTTCAGTTTTTTAGGCAATTAGTTAAGTTATTAAACAGAAAAATTAATCATATTACGCAGTATAATTTTTAACTACAAATAATTTGTAAACAATTTGTATTTCTACAATCGTGAATAACTGTTGTATGAGCATTATATTGACAGCTCACTATATTGGCTCACATTTTTTATGGCGTTTAAGCAATTAACACGCCACAATTTAGTCGCTCTGACAACTATTCAACTATCAAGTCTTCCCCCCCGCCTTAAGCTCTGTCTATGCTGGTGATTTTGTCAAGTCAGTGGAGTTTATTTGCCTAAAACTTGTGACTTGCATTGATTTTGTAAGCACAAAGTTTAACAACTGGGCGTGCCTAGACACCGAGTTCAATTCCAATGCATTGCGTATACGCGGCGTTGTACGTTGCAGTTTTGGCATTTTGGCTTACCTTCAAAATCATTTTCTGTGAACTGTTGGGTGAAATCCTCGCCTCCAGTACGCGGATCCTTGGGCGCCTCATCGTCACCACTTGAGGAGTTCATGTTCCAGGGTCTGTAAGAAATAAACAAACAAACAATTAGTTACGAAAATAAAGGTTCTTTACCCTTTCACACCGAAGCTTAATGAAGCACAAACGACACAAAATAACACAAAAAAATGCCGTAATAATTAATGAGTATTCTCCGAGTAACATATGCAATCAGTTGATTGAAATGCGTCAGTCCAATTGTCATATAACTCGACAAATACAACGATGAGAGCTCAAAATTGTTTTTTAGGAGCACATTAGATCACAGACCAGTCGCAGTCGCAGTCGCAGTCACAGTCACAGTCACAGTCTTGCAGTGACTTGTAACTCAAACATGATATTTATTATACTTCGGTACATACTATAGTATTAATATTGTTTCCTCTGTGTCACTGTCATTGCAAAGTTTATTTTTGCGGTAATTTCACACGCGACTAATTGCACTCATTTAGCAGCACATTGCTAATAATATTCGCTTACACTTAGTAGATACACTACAACTAATATGAATAAATATAAATTTAGTTACATGTTTTCAAATATTTACAGCGCGTGTACATTCATCACAGTTCTCTATTGATTTTTCGTGTCTCATTGATCACTTCAACTACGAGTGTTTAGTTTATAGAGTACTTACAAGTCATCATTTGTCTAGCTGAGTTCTTTCTTTGTGGCAATTAGGTATGCCTAAAGTATAACGTTTAAGTACATTTCTGAATAGATATAAATTAAACTTGCCATAGTTTTCAATGGATTTATTTTTTACAGACGTTGTAGAGGTTCTATACCGATTGTTCTATTGGGGAATTTTGCTGTGAGACCAAGGCAGTCAGATTCTCGGAAGTGTATATGATGAGTTGATAAAATAAATATCTAAAATTTTTACACTTTGAACCAAGGCATCTAAAATAGAATATGTAGGATTATAATTCCCTCGGTTGTATGTATATTAATCTACACTTTTTACAGTTTGAACCAAGGGTTTTATAATAGATAATGTAGAATTATAATACTCCCGATTGTATGTATATATATCTACAATTTTTACACTTTGAATCAAGGGTTCTACAATAGATAATATCGGATTATAATTCCTCCGATTGTAAGTATATATATCTGAAATTTTCACACTTTGAACCAAGGCTTTTACAATAGATAATGCAGCATTATAATTCTCCCGATTGTATATGTATATATCTACAATTTCTACACTTTGAATCAAGGGTTCTACAATGGAGTCTACATTAGATAATGTAGGATTATAATTCTTCCGATTGTATGTAAATATATCTACAATTTTTACACTTTGAACCAAGGCTTCTACAATAGATAATGTAGTATTATAATTCTTCCGATTGTATGTGTATATATCTTAAATTTTTACACTTTGAACCAAGGCTTCTACAATAGATAACGTAGCATTATAGTTCTTCCGATTGTATGTATATATATCTACAATTTTTACACTTTGAGCCAAGGCTTCTACAATAGATAATGTAGGAGGATAATTCTCCCGATTGTATGTCTATGTCCCGACTTTATTCCTATCTGAATTCTAAAGTCTACACTCATATTCAAACTCTTCTGTATATATAGAATTACAGATTGCAAATTTAATAGCTATAAACAACAGTTTTTTAGTCTTTTCTATTTCATAATTTGTATGCCAAGTAAACAAATAACAAATATTACATCATGGCATCAACAATTGTAGCGATTCCTTAGCAAATGTACGATTTATACCCCCCTTTCCCTTTTGCTATTGACATGTATGTGTGTTTTATTTACTCTCATTTGTTGACGGCATCTTTGCATTTATAATATTAAGTCAATAATTAGTCAACAAACAAACAATTCAAATCATTCCATCAGACTTAAATACACCCTGCATTTATTAATATTTATTATCAGCTAATTAATACAAACTAAAGCCCTTTAAGACTTTATTGCTAGTATTCAATTTATGAGGCTAAAGTTAACATTTCATGAACTTGAGTCAGAATCACAATCGGAATCTTATCAAGCATCTGAGCGGCTTATCTATAGGTAACTGTGTGTGTGTGATGTGTGTGTTTGTTCTAAAAGCCTGTCCAACTGATAGACAGAACCCTCCAAACTGTCTGCCAAGCGCCAGTATAAACTGGGTCGATCTCAGGCATATAGCATATAGACATATAGTCAGTGCAAAATTCTTATCAAATATTCATCGAGGCACTTTAGTCTTTCGCAATGTCTGGGCAAACAAGTGAATGGATACACTTTATGAGTGACTGTTAAACAAAGGAGATATAGCACGAGTACATATTAAAAAAACATATAAAAAAAAGGAATAAAACTGTGAGATTCTTGTGCGTGTTTTATTAGCTTTCCATATATGATAAACCCGTTCATTATACGATTTTTATTTTATGACTTTTTACTGATAATTTTCCTTTAAGAACCGAATTTCTCTCTCTCACTTTACTTACATCTTGTCGTCATTTTTATGGGCCATAATTTGCTGGCTCCAATATCAAGTCAAATCACTTGCCTACGACTATCGAATTGCGCGTTCGAATTGTTTATCAAATTATACAGAGAGCGTGCAGCAGATAGGCACCAGAGCGTGTGTGTGGTAACACTTCAAGAGTTCTACACTATTATTATTTATTCAGTTGTTTTTTACTACGCCGTTCTATCGACTCGCTGCAAGCCCGGGCGATTGCAGACTAACTACTAACTGGACGATCTTCAAAGCGAAGCAGCGTCGGCGCTTAACCCGCTGTAGCCGCTGCCGACGTCGACGTCGACGTCGTCGCTGCTGCTGCTGCGACTGCGATTAGCATTGGCAGCGAAGCGTTGGCAAATGCACAGTGGTTCGAAAGCGTATGCAAAGGGAATTCATAAATTTATTTACGATTTTATAAGCTTAACTGGGAAATATTATTAATTGTTGAGCATAATTAGAATTCATAAAAAATTAAAAATTTATATAGTTTTGTTTGCATATTATTATAAATGTTAGCTAAATTTAATACGTTAAATTTAAATGTTACTTTAAATAAATATTGCTTGCTTTTTAATGTAATTTCAATTCGAAGTTTGTATTACTATTTACTTAATTTCATTTTAAATTTTATTTCATAAATAAATGTTGCTTTCGAAATAATTTTATAATCAATAATAATAATATTTTTGAAATTTTCTTTAAGTATATATATTGCTCGTATTCAGGGCTGTTCCCATTTTCGAATTCGTTCAATTGATTTACTTTTTGAAAAAAATGGCGTTCCAAATTTCAATTCATCGTTTTCGATTAGCTTCACACATATTTGATCCATTTCGAAATGATTAGCTTCATGTGTAAGTACAATAAACTTTTTCAATTCTCGAAAACGATACATCGAATTTAGGAAGCCCATATTTTACAAAACGTAAATTGATTGAACGAATTCGTAAATGGGAACAGGCCTGAATAATAAATTTGAAATTCTTTTTAATTAATATACATATAAATTGGAAATATTACTTTCATATTTAGTAAGAGAAATGCAATTTTATTTAAGTGTTATTGGCTTTATATAATGATATAGAATTTATATAAAAATAATATAAATAATAATAATGATTAAAATGTAGAGCATTTTCAAAGTATCTTGCACCACTGTCCCTGGCCAACCAGGCACTGAGAATGATAGCAAGAGCGTGGTGGAGAGCACACTCATGCATTACACACTCTCGCATGTAGACATGATTATAAATATGTACATAAATCCAAGAGGCCTACAACAACTATAAAAAAACGAAAACGTAGATTGTCTTTGTTGTTGACTTTATCGATATGTGCGCTTATCGCTTGCGCCTTTCGTCTCAAAGGCTTCTTATCAGTAACTTTACAAGTTGTTTACCCAAGTTGCAATTACTATTTTCTTTCTTCACTCTCCTATTCAAAGGGTATTACGGTAGTTCTTTGCAGTGATTGCATTGATATTGGTCGAACTGGTTACAACTGCTTGAGACAAACTAAACTATGAACAAGTTATAGTTTCTCCTAACCAAATTAGTTGGCAGTTGGCTACTCCAAGAGAGCTGTGGCCCATTAAACTGCCGGCAATGTTGACAATTTTGCTACGAACTGTGGGAACTGTATTTAATTATAGACACCAAACATTCAAAAGATCTTGTTTGTTTGAATATACACATTTAAATGTATTCCAAAATTCTAATTCTTTGTTATCAACTCTATTATAAAAGTATTTAAATATACCCATAAAAAACATATACGAAAAATAACAAAAGCTATTGGAAAAATTTCATATTGTTTTGCTTTGCTTTGCTGTAGCTATTCATTTATTTTGTTGTGTGTTTTGATCGGATTTTCTATCGTTGTTTACAAACATGAAGTATTTGGAGACTAGTCAAGGCAGTTTTTTTTTTATGATAAAGCCCCATAAACGGTTCATTATGTTTGCTCAGTTGTCGGTTGCATGCGACTGTAGCCTATCCGTCTGTGTTTGCTTGTTGAAATTGTAGAATAACTTGGGTATTTAGTGACCAATCGTAATGAGTGTGTGTCGAATATCAAACGTATATATTTATAGCTTTTTAATTTTTCAAATATTTCTTAATGACTTCAGAGGGAGAAAAGTAGAGTAGAGAATAGAAGAGTATTCAGAATACTATTCAGTTTATATCGTCATACACCAGAGTCAACAAGCTAATCAGAGTTCACGCATATTTCATGCATATTTCATACTTATATCACATATACTGCTAATGTTTTCCAATTTCCTTATCAAATTAATTAGGCACATCAGAATGTGTGTAGTCTGCTGTCTGCCTGGCAATTGTTGATTAGTCATTACGTATTTGAATACTGTGTATGATAATATGACAAATGTATGAAACTGAATCTCGTTAAAATGAGATTATAATCGTGCTCTGTGGTTTCGTTCCGTCTGGTGTCTGAGTAGTATCAGCTACTAACGGAATGTCCACGAGACATCTCCGAATATATACACAGACGATATATATATATCTGTTGGTGTATATTAATGAGTATTACCGCTGTGAATCGGAAAACAGCTGTTTGGCTTGGTTAAATCAAAGCGAAACCGAAACAAAATCTAAAAACCAAAGCCAAAAGTCAAAGAAAAAGGAAAACGAAAACAGAAACCAAAACCGAAACGTAGGAGAATGAATGAGGCGTGCTGTGTTGATTTTATAACGTCTGTTAGTATTTATTTAAATTTAATTTGCAACGCCTTGTGTTTCAGTCGACGTCGACTGCGCTGCCAGCTACAGCAGCAGCGTAGACTGCATGGCAGCAGCATTTTACCGGCTTGAACCGGAAAACGCCAACCGAGTCGAGTTTCATTAATATTTTTGCACCTTACAAGTAATACCTTAACGTCGACTCAAACACAACTAACTGATTGACATATTGATAAACTGAACTCAGTCTGAGTCTGAGGCTGGGGGAACTTTTCTACCCATCCTAATAGCCTAAATTAATTGTTATCCATTGAAAAGAAATTTGTCATTGATGTCCCTACGCAACAACATATTATTGTTTTATTATTGTTAATAAATTCATTCCAAGAATAGTTAATTAACAAACAATTAGCACGAATGCAAAATGTATTGACGGCATTAAATTTGCTTACTCGTCACACTAGACTCTACTACTAAAACGTGCTAGATTAGATAGGAGTATATAGAATAAACTGAGTCGTATATGAAACCCTGATGACTTACACATTTCGAGTGATCTAAATCTTTTGTTATTGAAGATATTATTGACGTCAGATACATACTATTTCCATCAAATGGGAGAAGGTTAATCGAGATTCCGTCACACATTGAAGTCTCTATTTCTGTTGCGAAATGAAGAGTGCTTTTAATTCCATTGTGCTTATCAGTTTTCACCTGTTGGCAACTCTTGATTGTTTAATAAACGTGACAAGCTCCTCCACAGAGAGATTACTATCGATAACACGTCAAACTCGGGCACTTGAGATACGCTTTTAATTTGCTGCTTATCAATTGATTTCGCTCAGTTGTTCAGTTATACAGGTGTATACATTTTGTTCTGCTTGATTTTGACAATTTTCATTTAAATTTTTCGGAAACGATTTGTCAACTGCTCTAATGAAGATATGGCCAAAATAACCAGTTTAGCGTCGGATCAAACAGGTCCATAAAATCATTTTGTCGGCGTCACTTTATGGCACATGCTATAGTCTCAAATTTATTTATACTCAAGTGTTAACAAATGCTATTAGCACACTTTATTCTGGCCAATAACAATTCTGATACAACATTTAATTGTTTCATTAAGCTTTTGCATTAAACACGGCGATATCAGATCAAATGACGAGTTATTATAAAGTAAAGAATGAGTTTATAGAATGAATACAAGTGTTATGAATCGAGCGCTTTTTTGGGTAAACAACTGGACTGAGCACGAGCCATAAAGCAGCTTTAACTGATGATACTATAAATCTTGTGTTAAACACACTTGGATAATAGACAACAAAATTTAGATAATAAAGAAAATCAAATTGTGCGAGATGTTAAGTAAAACTTATTAGCAGAAACAGCTAGAATAATTTAATTTATATAACTATTTACCTAATACTTTTCTAATCAAATGATGTGCTTACTAATAGAGGCAATAAAGTGTGTAATAACATAATCTTAGAACATAGTAATTTCATTACTATTTTACTGTGTTATTCAACTATAGTCCTATAGCTATAGTTCAGCTATACAACGAGACCAATATTTCTTCAATGAAAATACATAATAAAATAATACATAATGACAGAAATTACTTAGTAGGTTAGATTAGGTTTAACTGGGTTCCACAAAAGTAGACCAAAAGTAAGCTATTGCCTCATAAAACAATTAAAAGTAAAACTTTATTTTTTATCTACCATGACTTGTGCTCATAAACAAATCAGGTAAAAGTAGTAATTGTTCCAACCCCTTTCTATGAATTTTTGCCAAAATAAGGAAGTCCGGGAAATAATCTAAATCTATTTGGAAATATGGGAGAATTTCCACTACCTGCAGCTGCCGAATTTCTCTAGCAATGAGTCTATAAAAAACCCAGATTTGATGGAAAATCAAGCGCAATTAACCACTCTGTAGAATGAAGGAAATGCCGAACTAGCCATAAACCCTTCTCAGGGAACATTAGACAAATCTCTTACTAAAAATGAATGCAGCTTTAATTTAGTTAATATTATATAAACAAACTCTTCTTAGAAAAAAAGGTTTACTATTCGTATACGATAAATAAATCTAGTTTTAATGTAATTAATATTATATTAAATTATTAATAGAATAAATAAATAAACTCTTCTCAGAAAAAAACGTACTATTCTCTTACTCCAAATAAATCTAATTTTAATTTAGTTAATATTATATTACACTATTTATAGAATATAAATAAACTCTTCTCAGAATAAAAAGTTTACTCTTCTCTTACCACAAATAACTCTAGTTTAAATCAATATTTTAATATGCATTATGAATGAATGTTATGTAAGTCAAAGACAGTATAAGGCTGTTAGATATTTATTCTATTTTTTTTATATTTTATATATATAAATTTTATATTTTAAAGCTTATTTATTTTACTCTTTTTTTAATTGTAATTATTATTATATATAATTCAATAACTTCTATAACTAAATTGTCGTAAAATTGTTTAGTTATGAGTATTTGTCAAGCATTTTATATACTATAAGAAAGGCTTTCTCTATGTCTTAACAAACACTTGATATACTATACGAAATGCTTGCTCTAAATTTAGCACACATTGCAATTTATTCACTTATACCAAGATAATGTTTCTGACATTCTCATTCGTTCTCTACTCAACTTAGCTCAGGGTCAGGCCAGAAGCCAAAGATTTGACTATTCCTTATAACCCCTCCCAAGCAACCCTTCCTAGCTAAAAGGGGGAATAGTGTCTATATAAAGTCGTGTTAGAATGTGGTCATGATGTCATGTGGTTGACGTGACGTTTGCCTTTAGTACTATAGTTTTACTGTTATTTTTGAGGGACGTTTCAGCTGCAAGGACGACTGATGACAGCCAAGGCCAAAGTTCAAGTCTCGCACACATAATGTTTAATGCAATGAAATGGAAAATTGTTTTTCTCATGGCCACAGTTTTCACACATATTCACATGCATTTATCACAGTCAAGAAGTAGATTTCACATGCGAATGAGTTATTCGAGCAATTGTTGAGAGGTAATTTGTAATTGACACATAACTGTGGCTTAAACACTCTGTCAAAGGCAGGCAGGTACAAAGGGGTGGGGGTGGGTGTTGTCTGTGTGTGTGTGTGGGAACTATTGCATTGCGGAAGTGACATACTTACATGGCGGACTGTGACTGTGGCAAGGCATAAGGCTCAAATGGGATCAATGTCCCCGTCTGGAGAATGAGACAAGCAAAACAAAAATGCCATCAAAGAGAGCAATTGCGAGTGAAGAGAGAGAGCAACTGGGAGTAGGGAAAGCGAGAGCAAAATCACCTTGCAGAAACTTGGGCAAATGTGCAGTGCTTTTTGTTGTTTGCGTATCGCCTACTTCCTATTCCTACACAGACTTCAGTAACCCCTACGGAACCACGGAACTATTGCACTAGTGCATGTCGCTTATCGGAGCACAGATAAAAATAACATGGCAACAATGGCCTGCAGCAGACAATACCATCTGCACTTGTTGTGTTATTGACCCAATACACACACCCACACACACACACACACACACACACCACGACACTACCAAGACACACGCTCTAACAAAACGGAAAGTAAACTATGTATCAGATCAGACTGGTGTTATCTTAATAGACATTGGCTGACAGCATAGACTGTAAACACTGTGGCCATTAGTGTGCTAAAAGCAGTGTTGTTTTTCTTGTTCTTCTTGTTACAACTTTGGAACTAGTTCTTTACTTCTATACTGTAAGAAATAAGATTTAAGACAGCAAAAAACAGTACACATTAAGATATAAGAAATTAATCGCAAAATTTGAAAAAGAAGAGTTCAGGTTTAAGACAGGATAAACAGTTCATTTAGAAATAAGAAATTAATCAGAAAATTGTAAAATAATAATAATAATAAATAGCCAAGACTTTTAGCTTTCCAGCTTAGTAAACCAAACTCTTTTTGGATGTTACATTTAGATTTTAGACAAGATATACTTAAGGCATATTTTGATGTTCGGCTAAGAGGGGGTCTTATCGCAACTAAAACACATAAAAGTGTTCACAACTTTTTATATATTTATCGTAGGGAAAATTTGTATAAAACAAAACTCCTTGATGTATTCAACAGAGAACTGCAAAACTCACTTTTTTTTTGAGTCAGCTCAGATGCAAAAGTTTTTACTCAATTCCAGTCGCTGAGCGAAACACAGCATTGAGCGAAAATCAGCTCGTGCTGCTGAACCGCTCATTCGTGTATAATGCGAATTTCGGTCCGATATGCTTCGCTCACGTTTGCTCACTTCACGAAGCTAAGCATTGAATAAACTCAGCCGCTCCTGACGAACAGCTCAATTGCGTATTTTGCTTTTGTAAAATTCTGATGTGCGTCAAGCTGGCGACAAAGCGCATGTATGCATGTCTGTTTATTGTTTTTGTATGCTTCGTTCGCGATCAGACTCACAGCTCATGCGTCAGTGTGGCGCCAATTACCAAAAATCAGTATGAGTTGCACTATGAATTTTTAGCACAATTTCTTAGTTCTTAGTATGTATTTGTCGTCTAATCAATATGGAGCAAAAAAATATATTAGAAAAAATACGCGCAAATGCCTACACATTGTCAGCCAGACATAAGGGAAGGAGCTATGTTTGGAATATTTTAGCTGAAATTATTAAGGAGGATGGCACAATTTTAAACGGGTTTATATATTGCAAATCCTGTAATAATATTTTAAAATATTTGCCAAAAAATTCTTCAAATTTAACGCGACATAAATGCTGCAAATCGCTTAAGGAGACGACACTGCTGAAAACAGTGACACCAGACGACAAAAAAGCCGCTATTGACGCTTGTGTGGCCTGGGTTACTGAGGATTGCCAACCATTCTCAGCAATCAATGGAGTGGGATTCAAAAATATTGCAAAATTTTTGTTAAATATTGGAGCTAAATATGGTGAAAATTTAGATATTGAAGACATGCTCCCTGATGCAACAACGGTGTCGCGCGCAACACAAAAGAAAGCGGATGACAAAAAGGCCGAAATTAAAGACGAAATAGCCAACATTGCGAATAGTGGTGGAGCAACTATAACCTTAGATTTGTGGACTGACAATTATGTGCATAGAAGTTTTTTAGGAGTCACTATGCACTACGAAAAAGATTTAAAGCTTTACGACTTAATTTTGGGTTTAAAATCAATGGATTTTGAGCGATCGACTGCTGCAAATATTTGGACTAAATTAAACACATTGTTATATGAGTTCGGCATATATAATATGGAAAAAATTAAATTTGTAACAGACAGAGGTGCTAACATTACAAAAGCCTTGGAAAGCCATGTGAGACTAAATTGCAGCAGCCATTTGCTTGCCAACGTTTTGGAACGTTCTTTCAAGGATTCCTTGGAGGTAACCGAGCTTCTTGAAAAATGCAAAAAAATTGTTAAGTTTTTCAAAAAAGCAAATTTACAGCATCACCTACAAACTACATTAAAAAATTATTGCCCGACGCGGTGGAACTCCAACTTCTCAATGTTCAAGTCTATTGTAGACAATTGGTTTGATATCAACGAAATTCTAAAAGAGAGGCAAGAAAGCCAACGATTGATGCTGATAGACATATCAACACTTCAACAAATAGTAGACCTATGCAGCAATTTTGAAGTAATTTTCAAGAAACTACAACTTTGCAGTTCCCCTTCCTTATGTTTCGTCGTGCCATCTATTAACAAAATGCGGCATCTATGCGAGCTTCAAGCGACAGATGTACCTGCTATAACAGGGTTAAAGGAAAACATCATTAAT